>MU389746.1:0-472575 GCA_022578765.1 Xylaria sp. FL0933
TATTAATTAAACTTATTATTTTAATAAATTAAAAAAATTAAAATATATTAATAATTTATTAATAAATTTATTTAATAATTATATTAAAAAATAAACTTTATTATATATATTTTATATATTTCGGCCGATATAATTAAGTTTTTTAATATTATTATTATTTAAATTAATAAAAATTAATATATAATTAAACTAAGCTTTTTTATTTTTTTAATATTATATTTATTAATAATTATTTAAGTTTTTTTTAAAAATAATAAATAATATAAGCTAATTTATTTTTTAAAAAACTTATATAAAAAAATAAATAAAGCTTTAATATATTTTAATTTATTTATTTTTTAAAATATTTTAATTTTTAGCAGCTAAATTAAACGTGTATAAATAATTAATATAGTTTATTTTAAGTTTAATTACCGTGCTAAAAAAAAAATCTTTAATTTTATATTAAAAACCTTTTATTATAATCGAATAATAAAATAAAATTTATTATAATTATTTTTAAAAATAAAATAAATTTAAAATTTTTTTAAATATATTTTTTATTTTAGTTTTTTAAGTTTAATATTTATAATTATTATTAAAAAATAAAATAAAACTATTATTTAAAATAATTTAATTAATTATATAAATATTAATTATAAACTTAAGTTTATATTTATAATATATAAATTTAATTTAAATAAATAAAATAACGTACGCTTTAATATAAAAATTATTATTTTATATAAAACATAAATTTTATTTTAAAATAAATTGCTGTTAAAACTTAACGTAGCAAAAATTTATCGCTAAAAAATTAAAATAAAAACTATTAATAAAGCTTAAAATTATAAATATAATTTAATTATTATAAATTTTATTTAAACTTAATAATTTAATTTTATAAAAAATAAAAACTTAAAAGCTATTTTTATTATATATATAAAATTTAATATAATTATTTTATATAATTTAAAATTATAATTTTAAAAATATTTTAATTAATAATTATAAAAACTTAAAAAATAATATATTAAGCGTGTAATAATAATTATTTTTAAAAAAAATATATAAAATAATTTTTATATAAAATATTATTAAACTTATAAAAAAAATAAAAATATTATAATATAATTATTTATATTATTTATAAATAATTTTATTATATTTATAATTATTTAAAATTAATTATTTTAATTTTTTTTATAATTTAATTTTAAGCTTTATATTAATTAATTATTTAATATTTAAATAATAGCGTATATAAAAAATTAATTATTTCGTATATAATAAAAGCTTATTATATTTTATAAAAAATTAAAAGTTTTAAAAAAATAATTATTAAAAAATAATTTAATAAAAATATTATAATTAATATTAATTAATAAATTATTATTTAATTTAAAATTTAAAATTTAATAAATTAAAAATATTAATAAATTAAAAACTTTAAAATAAAAGTTAAAAAAAATAAAGTTAAATTTATTTAATTTTATATTAAATTATTTATTTTTTTTTTTGCTAAGTTTTCGCGTTTTAATATTAAAACATTTAAAAAAAATTTTATATAAAATTTATTATAATTTATTAACCTTGTAAATATTATTAAAAATATAATTTTATAAGTTTATTATCGCGTTTATAATATAATAAATTTTATTTATATTTTATTTATAAATAATTAAATTATAACGGCTTTTTTAATAATTTATATTATTATTTTTATTAATAAATAATTTTATTTAATTTATTATTTTTATTTAAATAAAAAAAATTATATAATATAAAGCTACCGATATTTTATTATAAAACATAATATTAAAATTATAATTTAATATTTATAATATAGCTTTTATATTTAAAATAAATTATTTAAAATAAGTTAAAAAATTTTTAATAATATAACTTTTATATTTAAATTTAAATTTAAATTAAAAATTAAATAATAAAATAATAATTAAATTTTATAATAAGCTAAAAATATTATTTACGATTATATAAATATTATTAAATAAAATAATAATATTTGCATTAATAAAAATAAAATAAATAATAAACTTAATAAAAATAATATTTAAAATAAAAATAAAATTAAAAAACATAAAAAAAAAATTTAATAATAAATTTATCGCGAAAATATAATATTATAATATTTAAAAAAAAATTATTAAATTATATAACCTTAGAAAAATTATATAATTTAGCTTTTAGCTTTATTTACTTATATTATAGCAGAATTTTTATACGTTAGCTATTTTACGTAGCTTTTTCTATAATAGATGACACTTTTAGGTTTTAATTCTTAGCTTATTTTCTAGCGTACGTGAGGCTTATTCGCGCCCGTACGCTCTACGCTTCGCAGATAGTGCCCTGGCTGGCCATTACACAAACAAGCCAGGGTGCAGGTGAAGCGGTAGATCAGCTAAGCCACTTCAATGCCGACGACTACCTTGTAATTCGTACAGACAGTTCTCCGGCTTCTCTATTGCCCAATTCTCTGACACAGAATGAGATGACCTCACTATCATCACCAACGAAGTGGCCATGTGACCCCTCTAACAGTACTTACCACGGCGTTGCTAACTCAACTTGGACGATAGAGCTGGTCGACTGTGGGTGCCCGGTGCTTCACGTACAGATTCGGGTGCCGTCAAGCCCTGGAGCCGACCATCTCGGCCATGTAAGCCACACGCTGGCTTTCTTCAACCTACCGGATCCGTATGCCAATACGCTGCGATTGGAGCGGATGTGTACCATACAGGCCCTGGAGCGGAACTGCATGGCGATTGGCATTACGCTCGGGATGTGTTGTTTGGCCGACTCGGTATCGCCTTTCTTCAGGCGTATCACGCGCAACACGAGCGCAGACGAGAATTTCATCCGCTCTGTGCAGGGTATCTTCCAGACCATCAAGCCCGACCTACGCCCGTGGCCGCAGCAGATCACTGTCGGCCATCATCCCTTCATTGACGTATTGCCGTTCCCTAGCGTGAGAGCCAATTTGATCGGGAGCATCGGGATGATCGATGAGGACGAGTTCTTCCGCGATTCTCTCAGTGGGCTGGTCTGCTGGGGTGGAACAGGTGTCAGCAGACGAAACACAAGCGGGAGGGGAACGGGTACACCGTGGGATGTTAGAAGTTGGGAGGCAAAGCAGTGGTTCATCCAGAAGTGGTGGTTCATTCTTGGGGGCGATGAAGGAGAGCTTATGCAGCAGACGAAGTGGTGGAGATCGCTGCGAGGCGAGGACGAAGAGCTATTCATCGCTCATTAAGCTGATGTCGGATTCAGGTTACGGCAACAGCAGTCAAGACAGTCGGTATTCTTATTCCAGGAAGCAGTTCCCCCTACATGCTCTGATTGTAGGATGTGAGCAACGCGCTCGTTTGCAACTCCTGACAAGCGCGAAACCAGAAACGCCAGCTCTTCGCCGATCAAGCAGCAGCCATCATTCCGTAACGTGCTTGATAATTGCCTTGTACATACAGTATCTGCCCCCGTGGCATCTGGAGAATCATAGCTACACACTTTTCGTCATGTAGACTCTGCAGATTCCCTTCTTCCCAGTTGGTATAATGCTCTATCCCGGCATTCCAACTCGACGCCTTTATTTCACAGATGCACTATAAAAGAACGATCTTGCAAGAGAGAAGTCACACGCCATCAAAACAGCAATCATACGTCAATTAACTAACAGCGAGCCATCGTAGCAATACGATGTAGCTGAGTCCCAAGTCTGCCTGCTTGAATCCGGACCCTCACAGGATGGGCATGATTTGCGGCGACAGCGTCGATTCAGATAATCGGCAGAGACAGGCTTCGCTAGGGGTGGACGGAGGGTGGAAAGGCCTAGTGTTTGCGAAGTATCACTGTGACAAGGTCTTTGACGCATTAGGTCGTTGATACCCAGGCAGAACCCGGATCGGAGCCGACCAGGGATCACATCGCGGAAAGTCGATGGTCAAGTTTATGTGAGAGCGTAGATGGGCCTAGTCAAGTGCATGGCAATATCGGCACTCTTGAGTGCCTTGCAAGAATTAATGGCCTACGCGTCTTGACCTACCCCACGAATCCTTCGCATTGCGCCACATGGGATAGTGACCAGGTATCTTTAGCCTCAGCTTCTAATTCCATGATAGCGGAGCCCAATCATAACACTTTGCAGGTTTTCCTAACGTTTCAAATTGAAAGATAAGGAAAGGGAGTGAGGGAGTAACAAAGTGTCAGCGACCTATAAAAGTAGGGGAGCCATACAAGAAAAGAAGCTATTACCAACAAGACAATGCTGATCATGGCTGCGATTCGTGCTCCATTTCAGAGTGGGGGGAGCTGACGACGCAGCTTACGATCTGATCTGATAAGATTAGATCATAGGAATATCGCGCCTCATTCGACAAGATCTCAAGAATCACGTTCCCCATCTACTATGTCTCTCTTGATTCTACTTTTCCGTTGACATGAATATTATCCTTTGATTACACGAGTAGCATGACTTTAAGGACTTTGCTAGCTGGCTGCCTGGCCGCGGCTTCGGCGGTTGAAGCAGTCTTAGGTGAACCACCCGCCGATCACTTCGGTCCGAGCGAGCAGTTGGCACGATTGCGAGCGCCTCAAATCTTCAATGCCATTCATAATGCAATGCGTCAATGGGGATCGTCGCTTCACCATAATGGCATGTCGTTTTTCCTTGCGACCGTGCCCAAAGGCGTCCTACTTCACCACGGGAACAGCAGCCCACTCTCACCATCCGAGCCAGACTGGCTTGCTTATGAAATCGAGCATGCCGAAGGCTTCGCGCGTGGCCGATGGCGTGAGCCGGGAGACGGACCCGGACATCAGACAGGTCTGCGGTCCAACAGGGTATCGATGGAGGTCTTGGGGGCAGGGGATGATAACGACGATGAAGCCCATGGATACCTGCATGTTTATCGGACAATCCGCCCCATGAAGTACATATACGTTGATGGTATGGGTGGGGGGAAGACCTCCATGGGAACTCTAGACTCACAAGATCTGATTTTGAGGGGTAAGACGCCGTCTGACGCGAGGCAAGCGCCCCGGACGCAAGATCGAGACGACGAGGAGCCTCCGCCGAAGCCACCAAGAGGCGGAGGTCCGATGGATGAACGCCAACGTGCTGCGGATCTCTGTGAGCTGGCTCAGAAATGGGATCTCGATGGCATTATTCGAATGGAAGCCGGGTTCGAGATCATCCAATGCGACTTTTCCAATGGCTTAGAGCAGGTACAAGCGTTGCAGCGCCCAGATGGCATCGCTAGGGGTCCCGGTCGTGGAGGCTTCGGAGGATTGGAGTTGTTTCGCGGGTTGGCGGAACGGTACCAGGGCATCGGATCGAGTCGCACTATCATTGATTATTCGTCAATGGTCTCGGCTTTCTTCTTCCCCGTCAACCTGACGAACCCGGACATCAAACGACAAGATTTACCCAGGCTATCTTCCGCTGCCCAGGACGATCTGGCTGGAATCAAAGACTACGTGGAAAAGATGGTCTCTGGGAGAAAAGACCAACTTACAAGAACAGTCGATTGGCAAGACGTCACTGATATAATAGTGGCACGTTACGCCGATAGGCTCAAGTTTATGGCTGAAGAGATACATACTCTTGAGCTCATGGCAGGTGAGGTTAGTTTTCTCACCGCGGTCTTCATCGACGGCCAAGACCCGGGAGATCGAGTAGACAGCGCCGTTGAACGATGCACGTATTTCTATCTTCGTTCGGTCTCACCCCTGACTAAGGCCGATTTCCTCATCAAGGCGGCCCTGGAGACGACGACGCACAGGATTTGCAAGACCATCCTTGAGGTCCACCAACTGGTGGTCGAGGATCCGGCACCAGATCAGAAGGCTCTCGGCGAGTCGGTGAGCGCAATGAGAGACCTCACCGAGTATCTTAACTGGGCTCGTTTCAAGCGTTGTCCGCCATGTGCTATTAACGAGGTGTGTCTGATACCCATGTGGCCTTTCGGATCAGTATCCCTGTATAATAACCCTCGTTGCTCAAATGGGACGGACACCGATAGCGGAGATAACTACTGGGGACGCGGGCCAGGAAGAGGACCTGGCAACAGGCCTCACGGGGGTGATGATGACCAGAGGACTTCGTCCCCAGCGACTTCCGAACTTTAACATTGTCATTGTATCATGAAACCAGTCATAACACGTCTGCTCCATCCCCCAATAGGCTATAATTAATCCTTTTCATCAGAAGAGTCCACGGAATTGACCGATGTGTCTCCATGACTTTCAGACGCAATTATCTGTTATGGTTGCCAAGGTTCATATGGTCCCTTCATGGCCTCGGTAGCTGACCTTGACGGTGACCCTATATACAACTGGACTGGCCTGCCTAACCTCCGAGGTGCGCCAACACGTCCCATATAAGCGAGGGCCGAATAGCTTCACCTTCACGTGCGCAGGTATGTCCTGTTACAATTGCCAAGGCAGACCGTCACCAAAAAGCAAAAAGGGTCGCGCGCCAAGGGTGTAGGCAAGCGACTGGGGGGTAGGCTGTTTGGCGGCAGACTGTCAGCATTTACTTGCAATCAAGCAATGCGCCCCAAGGGACTTGGCACGCGACAAGGGGGTTGGGCAGGTGTCAGCATCAATGTTAAACCGATTTGAGACACCAGGGAGCATCTTGATGGATGCCTCGCATCTCCAACTTTCAGCCTCTACCTTTGCATTCAATCGCTTCAAGTGTCCCTCTATTGACTCATTAGGTAGGGCGGGAGCAAATGGCCACTGTGTATCCTACTATAGTTCCATGAGGCGCTCCTTCATCGCTCGTCGCTGTATTAGTCTTCGTCATAGCACCCTACATTACATGCTGGCGCCTATTTGGCTGCCTGAAGTCACGATCTACCAATCATAATAACTAAACACGGATGCCTGGACTATCAAAGGTAGGCTTGCTTGCCATTGCTGCATCCTCCTCCCCCTCTTCTTCTTCTTCTCCTCTACATTCTTTTTGCACGCTTCAGATCGGGAATCTGAACGATCGGCGCCATACTATCCGGGCTGATCTTGCGTCGACAGCCACACATCGTGCGCCAGATGCGCGATAACGATGAGGTCAAGCTTCCCGTGCATTATTTACGCGCGGAAAATTGGAGGCGACATACTGAGATATAGCATCTGTTATCCCTTTGTTCGTTTGTGCAATATGTGTTCCCCTTCTGATTCCGACGATCCGTCAAGATCGATGCATGGGAGATGTGGCAATGCCAGGATCGAGCAAAGCCAACGTGAGATGGCCGATGCTATGAGTAGGAGAGTAGCGGGCAACGTGCCGCGTCCCTTGTATCGCTACTGGACCGAGGACACGGACTCGGGCTCTCTAGGCAGGCAGCTCCAGATAGATCAGGGAGCGCTAAAGCAAAGGCACCGGCTGTCTTCTAGCTATGGCGATCAAATGCTGTCCCCGGAATCTCTCCGCCATGTGGCAGAACTACCGTCGGAGCGATGCTACATACTGGACCTTCCAGCTGAGATCAGACGTCTTATCTGGGAGCATGCGGTTGGCAACCGAACGATTCACATCTTTTACAGCAACCCTACCGGGCCCTGGGAGGAGGAGCGCGGTGACACGGTGCCCAAGCTTAGGTGTGTAGAATGCGTTTATAGACCCAGTCCAAATGGCTGGGAGAATCTCGAGCCCCTCAACCCAAGCTGTGCAGACTGCGGTGTGGTTTGGGACTCCTGTGCCGAATGTCGAGGAAGAGTGGACTGGAAAAATGTGCCAGCACCCGATTGGGACGTGTTACCGCCATCTAGCCAGAGGGGTACATGCCACAGGGTTGATGTAGATAATGGCTGGCAGCCTTTGGCCCTACTTACTAGTTGTCGAATGATGTAAGTCGTCTCTCTAACGTCTGCAGTATACCAAGGGGCTGTATTCTAACAGTTGAACAGCTATACCGAAGGCATCAACATTTTGTATAGTACAAATACCTTCCGTTTCCCGCTCCCAGTACCATCATGTCTTAGCAGACCACATGCACAGCCCAAGCCAATTGAAGATTTCGCGTCAACTCTTCTACCTCAGCGACTAGAACAGGTCACCCGCGTCTCCGTGGGTATATGGTTCCCGCAGTTCAAAGCCCTTAACGATGTGCTAGCTCGGAACTTACCGGGTCTTCGATACCTCGAGCTGCGGGCGAGAATACCTAGGAGCGACTATAAGATCAATATGGATCCAGATCTAGGTGCCCTTTCACAGCTAGTAATGAGAGTGAGGAGCAGCATGCCAAGGGCTAAAGTTGTGCTGAGGGCTGATCTAGATACTGGAGTTCCTCCAAGATTGGGCACTCAGCTGCCTGAGGGACTGGAAGTCGTCGCGACACCTGATGAGGCATGGGAAAGAAGCGGTTTCATGTTTTGGAAATGTTAGAACTGGTCCGAGACTTATCATGATTAACCCGCGCTGATAATCGCATTATTTCATTCAGGGGTCGATGGTTCATGAATATTATGCGACAGCCAAACCACCAGCCCGCATCCTTCTTATCACCTCTCCCTCAATCCATTCTCACCACTCTCCCCATCTAAAGAACACATCAAACCCGACGTGTCTACTCCTTTTGGTCTTCCTTATTCTTCCAGAAGCTACGCTTCTTATGAAGCACCTTTCCGCAGCGCTCCATGAATGTGGCCTTGTGCGGAGACTCGCGGCCGGAGGAGCCAACACGGGGAGTGATAGAGCCGCTATTCTTGGCGGCAGCAGAGTCCTTATCCGATGCTTTGTTCTCTGTAACCGCGGCTGTCGACTCCGTACTTACACTGGGGTGGAAGGTCGAAGGAGTTTTGTCAGTGGTGGTTGCTAGGTATTGCGCAATGGCGCGTCGGTGCGCTTGCTTGTGGCTCGCAAGCCATCCTCCGGTATCGGTGTCGGACTTGTCGCTGTTGGGATTGGTCTCAATGTCGGTATTTGCTTCGGTGTTGGTGCTGCTGATATGAGTATCAGTGATACTCTCGGCCTCGCTGGTGGAGACTTCGACTTCGTACGGATTGGCCAAGGCGTTCGGCGATGCCGTCGAAGAGGGCAGGGAGAAATCCCGGATCACCAGACTTGAGTGTCGCTTGGAGACCCCCAGCGCGCGGGCGCCCTCCTAAGTCGTGGTCGCGAAGCCGGGAGCTCCCCTTGTGAGCTGCTGAATATGCTTCGGCACTGGTGGCAATGGTGGTGGATAGTTGGGTGGTGGGCAAGGGGGAGGAAGGTTTCTTGCCATCCGCAGCGAATTCTCTAAGATGAGGAATAATTTCAGCTTTGAATGCTATAATCCTGTTGATGAAGGAGCCGAAGGACTTATGAGCCCTGAAAAAGTCTCGGTCAAACGTACCTTGATTCTTAGCTACCTTGCCGTAGACTTTATGTGCTGCAGACATTTTGAGCAGCGTCTCAATTATGATACCACACTTGGTGTTATAATGCTTTGTGGTATCGGTGAATGAGATGTGCGGGCTGGGGTGCAGAACAGGTCGCGTACTGCACCGATTCTCTGGCCAGAGATAGGGTGGGAGCGGAGGTAGTGACAACGGTAAAAGCGGCAAAGATGTATCGAGAGGGCCAAGCAAGTTAGTAATACGATCTCTACGAGCTGTCTTCAGACACTTGATGTCAATGCCCTGGGTTGTAGAGGAACAAGGAGTGGAGAGGAGCAAGTGCTGGCATGAGGAGGGGTTTACTGTAGTGATAGAATAGTATCTCCCAGATTCTGTGCCTTGATTATTCGGGTAGAATGTACCACGACTTATGCATGGCATTGTGGTATACAATGCGGCTGGGAGCGTAGGTTGTTTTGTGGTTGCCCCCGCGATGAGCACCACTGTGTTTGTCAATGGTGGCGGCAACGTGTGTGAAGATACAATTGGTTCTGGACGTTTACCTTGATTTTAAGTGCGACAGTTCCAATTGTCAGGTACGGGTAGTGGGTGTGATGTAGGGGTTCTGTTTCGTGTGCTCAAAGAAGTAATTACCGTAGAGGCCGGGTTATTCTAATTATCACCAAGATTATCCTATCAAGAACATGTCTAGTGGCGGGAAGCGAGTGATGCAGATGCCCTTACACACACGACCATCACTCTACTTCTTTGCAACTCTGTCATTAGACTCTTGTGTTCTATCGTGTGCCGCCGTTTTTCCCATGATATCTGCCACCCCGGCGCACATAGTACATAACGAGGAAGAGTCAGTCAAGTAAAAACTTCTCTCGCGGCGTCAAGAGGCGTGACTGTTGACCGAGTCCCCCTAAGAACCGCTTGCTCGGTCACTAGCAATACAGCTCCATAAAATTTCTGCTCATACTTATGTAAATAGTTATTCCTTGGTGGGATGTGAGGGCAAGGTCACTCACGCTAGGCCGGGAATCAGTCCCCAAAGAATCATAAGTCTCTTCTTTGAAGGGCTTTACTGATTAGGCAACCTGCAGCTGTCTCTTCTGGTTGTGTTTCTTTAGCAACTCTTTATCGCAGTAAGGAGTGTCACCAGCAGATCAAGTCGATGCTTAACTACTTCGTAGAGCCAGAGATCGAGGGAGATATCCTCATGATTATCTCCCAAGAGTATGTCAGGCAGTATGCGCAAAGCCGGATTTAGATTGAGCTATACTGGATAGATCAAGAAACTGCTTAGGAAAGTAAGGGGGTGAAGATCGTCAGAAACTATCATATACAAAAATGAGAAGATCTGTAGATTTCACAGAAAGTTACAATTTCAAACAAAGGTTAACATAAGGCGTCACTATTGGGTGTGAGAATGAACAAGAAAACAACTCCGAATTTGAAAGTTTTTCTTGCTTGCCGAGCAAGTCGTGGGAGGTATATTGCATCCCAGTGCCATTGATTAACTTTTATCCTTTCGAGCTCATCACTGGAGTAGCTGATGAAGCGGTGAAATAAGTGCAGGGACCCAAATTAGTTTTCCATTTGACTTTTCAAAAATCGTCACGGTGGAGGTATAAGGAATTATAGTACACTGCACTCTTAACCCTACCATTGTTATTACTTCTCCCCAGTAATTCTTGGTTTCTCTTCCAATCTTCCCAAACATAGTGCTGCTTTGCTACGCTTGTACGCGGCGGTCACCAGGCTCATGCAATACAGAGGACACGTCATATGCCAGCAGCTAACCAGACAAGTGGCGAAGGGCTCAAGATATTTGGTTATGAACTTTCCAGTATTCCCAGCACACTACACCGGGAATTGCTTTGCCCTTGTTTGGAATCGACAACTTGCCGCGCTAGGCTGCTTTAGCTTTTCTTCAATGGCTCACTTTATTGTGCGCTGAAACCAGTGTGCAGTGGGTAATGCGTCAATTTGGTCATCCCGAAATATAATCTACGATGAATCTACGTGGCGAAAGTCATACAATATTTTGTTACCAACTTATCAATTCGACTTAATGCTGAAGCTGACTTACGATCAATCTTCACTTACGATCCACGTGGGGGGTTGCCAAGAAGCAGGGATAAGATAAGCCCACAGTATCGGGATCAGCCACAACGTGGACTTGGTTTCCGATCCTTGGTGCAGGTGGGTTGTCAAAAGGGTCAAAGGTACCTAGGCTCGCCTAGGTACACGGGTACCTGTTGTGTAAGTACCTAGAGCCGGCAATCCCTAAAATAAAGCCACTATCGGCGTTGGCGGCCTCAAGCGTGGCTTTGAACAAGGGGTTGCCCACTGGCAGCTATCACCCCAAATCTTATTATTTTATTCCCCCCCTCCAATACATGTTACATCCCATACATCGCCCTGTATCAAGGAGAACATGTTCAAAGTGAAGAGCAGACTTCCGAGGCCCGTGTCACCATCTGCTCTCGGGCATTAGTGTAGCGTCAACGACCATGTTCGCTAGACACGTGGCTCGTTTGAGGATACCCACCGTGTCGAATCATCAAGCTAGAATTATACCCCAGACGACGCGCCGTGTTTGGCCCCCACTCCGACAGGGCTTCTCTTCGACACGTGCGTCCAGGGACGCGCCACCCGTCACTGGCTCTGGCTCTGGCTCTGGACAGCAGCCCCCAAGGGGTGAGAATGATGCTCCACAGTCTCTCCTGAGCAAGGCGATAGAGTCCGCTCTGACCACGTTCGCTTCGGTTCTGGTCCTTGGTGTTGGTTTCGGCATCGCGGGTTATGGCTATCATAAGTTCTACAAGCACCTGCAGCTCAAGAAGATTGAGAATGCCTTCGAGCCGGGAGACCCTGTGCTCGAGCTCGCCGCTTTCGGCAAGGACATACCTTCCCCGCCCATGCCCCAGCATTGGGTGCAGCGCGAGGAGCAGGGCAAGATAGATGCCATCATCGACGGGTCCGAAAGGGGTCACTACTATCTCATTATGGGCGACAAGGGCTGTGGCAAGAGCAGCATGCTGTTGGAGGGGATGCGCAAGATCAACGGTGAAGGTTGCGCTATGTTTGAGGCCCACTCCGACCTGGAATTGTTTCGCATACGACTCGGCAAGGCTCTCGACTATGAATTTCACGAAGACTACATCGGCGGCTACTTCAGTGAAAAGGGCCCCCGAGACACCACCGCCCTCCTGGACATCGAGAGAGCCATGAACAAGCTGGAAAAAGTTGCTCTGCGGCATCGCGAGAAAAAGAAGAAGCCTCTCATTCTCATCATCAACCAGACCCAGCTGATTCGAGATGACGAAGACGGGCGTGACCTGCTCGAGCTCCTGCAGCAGAGGGCCGAGCAGTGGGCTGCGGCGAACTTGGTGACGATGATTTTCAATACTGACGACTACTGGATCTACGAGCGCTTCAAACAGCTGGCTACCAGAATGGAGATCATCCCCGTGACAGACTTACCGAAGCAACAAGCGCTATCGGCACTGCAGCGCTATCGATTCCGCTACTTCAGTGAAATGCTAGACAAGAAGACTCTAGAAGAGGTCTACGATCGCGTTGGTGGGCGCCTCTCCTTCCTGAACCGGGTTGCCAAGTCCCGCGACATGATGGCCACGTGCGATAGCATCAAAGAGATCGAGAAGACCTGGTTCTTGAACCAATGCTGGATCCTCGGCTCCGAAATGGACGACGATGTGATGGACCAGCAGAAATGGGCCGTAAGTTCACCTACACCTGATCGACTCCCGGAAATACGAGGAGAAACCACCTATTAACCCAACCCCATCAAGCACAGTCGGCGGCCATGGTGTACGCCCAAGCTCTTGTAGACAAGGAGGCCGAAATGGAAAAGACATACGATCCGGAGACGGGACACGTGCTCCCCAGCTACCCGATGCACAAAGCGCAGCAGATCATGACGCGAGCCGATTTCATCCGCGAGCTGGACCGGCTAAACCTGTTCACCATCACGAGCTCGGCGCAGGTCCGCGCGAGCTCTGTGCCGATGCATCGAGCCTTCAAGGAGATCTGCGAAGAGCCGGGCTTCCGGCAGTTCCTCGAGGATACATTGCAGCGAATCGCCGATATCGAAAGCTTAGGCCGCACCCGAGAGCTCGTAGCCAAGGACCTCGTGTTGGGTGGGGTGTACGAGATTTCTAGGGCCCAAGACAGGAGCGGCAAGCTCCAAGTTACGTTGAAGCAGAAGGAAGAGGACGAAGATAATGATGACGATAAGAATTGAGTGAGATGTGGAGACCTGAATGATTTGAAATCCTACAGAAGAGTCCTTCTGTAGACGAGCGTCAACGACATGCTGCCGTGCCAGCATTCTTTTCATTTGTATGTATTGATAGGTTGTACAAGTTGTCTCGACACCGAGTGTACAATACCGCATGATCTCGACGGCCTAGACGAGCATTCCGAAGATATAGAAGATTTCAACAACCCTGTAGCAGGCTAGTTTCATCTAGATCACACTTCAGAGCAATGTATTTTTCTTAATGCCATTGAAAATCATTATCGCGCGGCTTGGTCTATATTCATACACAACTGTGTCGGCCAGGCATTAGGTCTTTCCTGCTGTTATCACTCATGTCCACGTAGTATGTTACGATCACCGTCGCATTGGAAAGTGACCTAAGGGTCCTGGGGACATAAGTCCTACCTTAGCAAAGATACAAACGTAATAATATGTATCCGCTGTGTCTAGAGTGTGGGGTAATCCGGGGGAATATACAGTACCTAGGGATGTATGATATTATATATAATGACATGATGTCACCTCGTCGGGGTTCGAGCGGCACCCCGCACACAAAGGGGGTGTCATCCTGTTCCTGTCTCAGCCGAGGGCGTAATCGAGACACTTCTACCAAGACATTCTAAGCTCTCCAGAGCTCGAGAAAGGGCCACTTAAAGCCACGATGTCGTATGTAGGCGACCCAAACCACTATAACGGCAGAGGGTACGGCAGCGCCTCAGGATCAGGCACTGTCCTGCATCCCTCGCCCGTGCCATCGACCGTCTCCTACCACGCGCCCGTCCAGCGCGAGCTGCTCGACGTCGGCATCTTCAAAGACACCATCCTCCCCAGCCTGCAGCTGCACGCGCCGCTCGCCATCGTGGCCTATGGCATCGGCAGGGCAACAGACAGCGTCGAGGCGAAAGACTGGCTCTGGCCGATCGCGCCCATGATCAACGGCTGGTGGAGCGCCGTCGGGAGAAAGGTGTATCGCCGCGGGTTGACGTTCGGCCAGGCGTTCGGCACGCTCTCGCGGCCCGAGAGACTGCTCCTGACGGGCGTCACGCTCTGGGGCGGGCGGCTCTTCTACCGCATCGCGAGCCGCAGCGTCAAACGACGGCGTCAGGGAAAAGGCACCGACGACCCGCGGTACGAAGTCGAGAAGCGCGAGGAGGGCTACTGGAACAAGGCCCTTTTCACCGTGTTCCTTCCCGAGGCCCTCGTGCAGACCGTCATCTCGCTGCCCGTCACGGCGCCGTTCCACCACCAGGGCGCCGTCTTGACCGGATACCACCCGGCGGTGCAGGCGCTCGCCGTGGGTTTGTTCTGTGCCGGTTTCACGCTCGAGGTGCTGGCCGATGCTCAGCTCGAGCGATTCAAGGACTCGGCACGCGACTCCACGTCCGTTTGTAAGGAGGGTGTGTGGAGTCTAGTCCGCCATCCCAAGTAAGCTAGCTCCATTGATTTTCCCTTCCACGATAATGTTAGCCGGACGGATACTAACTAAACATGTTCCAGCTACCTCGGAGATGCCCTCGTCCATCTCTCGTTCCCGCTATTACTTTACGGCTCCGACATGCTCGCGCCCGTCGAGGTGCTGGGCAGCATCGCGAACTACATGTTCCTCCGGTACGTCGGCGGCGACAAGCAGACGGAGCGCCACCAGACGAGGCGGTACTCGGAGTCGAACCCGGCCAAGTTCGCCGACTTCCAGCGACACAAGGAGACGCACAACTCGTTCTGGCCCAAGGCCGACGTGCTGACGAACCAGTGGCTGTGGACCGTCGTCGGCGCTGGTGCCGCCGGTGCCGTCGTGGAGCAGTTGTTTAACTATGTATTTTGAGCCTTTCATCTTGAGATTGCCACTCATTTTAGGAATCTAGTTCTCTTAATTATTTCTCTCTTCATAGTATCTCATGGGACAAATTGGAAGGATCGTCCTGTCACGTAAGTATGTATTTAGTCGTATGACAAAATGGATATTAAAGTCGCGCCGCCCGCCGGAGTTAGGGGGCCTGTGTTGTTGCTTGTAAAGTCGCCAAACTTTCCTTAGTACATACCTACTTGTATGAGCGAAAGTATGTTTGTCTCACTTCTTCAATGAAACCATCGTGTATCATCTTATGTGTTATAATGACCTGCATGTCGCGATCCTTACTCGCATATTATATTCTAGACTTAGGAACAATTCATTAATATGACGTCTCTCTCTACTTGCATATTATATATCTACCTAGCAAAGAGGAGATCATTCTCCAAGGAGCGACTGAGCAAGAATATCCCGGCGTTATGATAGGTATCGCATTTAAGTGGAGGGATGATACTTGTAAATGTTGTCCCTGTCGCTGTGGTGTTGCCTGGATTTGAATGTACATTTACGTCAGTGCCGTGCACAGCCACATGTACTGGTACCAATCGCCACAGCATTATTCGTAATGCCCCTCCAGATAAGAAAGTACCATGATAAGGCAGCAGCCCGCATATGACGCAGCCCTTCTCGATACCTGCCTAGGCAGGTGGGGAAGGTGCGGGAGGGTTGCCCTGGCAGGTAAAGGTTACTCTAGGCTCGCTAGGTGAGTTCTGGGTGAGTAAGGCCAGTAAAGGTGTGCATTTTGGCCATCTAACCATCTTCTACTAATACTGTGGAAAAATAAAATACAACACTTCTCCCCCCAAAATAAATACTACCTACCCACTTACCCAACCTGGCACTTGGTTCACACTCTAAACACATGTACACGCGGACACGCATACGACAACAACGACGACGATCTCGCGATAGTCTCGACCAGCCTTATCGACTTGCGACCGTCTAGAGACTGTCCATCTTCTCTCTCGGTGCAGCCTCTTACATCACAAACCAATCACTCACACCACCACTTGACACAGCAACAGTAAACAACAACAACAAGGACTGCTTTGTCTGTCTGTCGGCATTCAGCTTTGGACAGACAGAAACGATGTTCGTCCTCAAGAATGGTAAGCTTTTTGCCCCTCTTCCTTTCTGAACCAGTTATTCCTCTATTCCTCCGTTCCTACGCGTTCCAGCATTTGCTTTTGCCGCTGCTTTTGCTTTTGCTACCACTTCCTCGCCTCTTTAATCTATTCAATCTTCACCTTCACCTTTACCTACGCACACTTACACTTCTCACATTCCTTGTTCCACCCCTCTTATATACCATTTCTCTTCCTTTGTCATTCCTACTATACTACCCAACCGCACCACTGATTTCCATCGTGCCTTTGTGGCTTGAAATTAATCATTCCCATTTTTGTCATCGGTTATCTGCGGCTAACCTACGACGTTATTGCTCGTCGCCACCAACAGTCGGCAAGCTACT
Organism: Xylaria sp. FL0933; assembly: GCA_022578765.1. Classification (NCBI taxonomy): domain Eukaryota; kingdom Fungi; phylum Ascomycota; class Sordariomycetes; order Xylariales; family Xylariaceae; genus Xylaria; species Xylaria sp. FL0933. The sequence continues at coordinate 16,933 of MU389746.1, forward strand.
CTTTGGCAGCAACAGCCAAGAGTCTATGATCGAACTGCCCCAGGGCCAACTCTACCTTGTCCGACCCCTCTCTCCCAAGGGCTACTCCGAACTCATATTCAAGGACGCCGCCATCCGCATCCGCCGAACCGGCCAGGATTTCCAATACCAACTCGTCGTCCAGCGTGTTTACGAAGAGGGTGAGGCCGAGCTGCTGGCCGACGAAGAAGACGAGGACGCCGCCATCGACGCCCTCGGCGCCGAGCGAGACGAGAAGACGTTCCTGCTCGACGAGGCCATCCACCTGCGCATCGAGAGCCGGAGCCCGGCCGAGAGGGTGATTGCCTGGAAGGACCTGAGTGGCGACGTCGGCGACCTCTACGAGTTCGTCTGCGACCCGCAGGTGCCCGCGGCCCAGGTCGCCGCCTTCGAGCGCATCGCCAAGCAGTGCCAGTACGAGCGCAAGTACCGCAAGCCGCACACCACCGCCTCCGCCGCCGACCTGAGCCAGTTCGAGTTCGACGACGAGCAGCCCCTGCCCCAGGCCAGCCCCCTCCACAGCCCCACGCTCACCCGCTCCATCGAGTCCGCCGAAGCCATGTTCCAGCTGAGGAACGAGGCCAACGTCGGCGTCAAGAGAGACGGCCACGGCCCCGGCCACGTCGATACTGACGATGTCTCCGATATCGTTCCCGCCCAACAGCTTGAGTTCGAGGCCCACGACGCGGTCAACACGGCATCGTCATCTCAGCCTAAGGCGCCGCCCGCTGCGCCGCCTCAACCCGAGCCTGTCGAGGTCCTCTCCCACGAGCTGGCCGAATTGCACTTCTTCGACTTCCCGTCCGGATCTTTCGTCCTCCGAGATGCTTCCGTCTCCGCACAGGTCTCAGATATAGGGGGATGGAACTACTGGCTACATGTTGCCAGCAAGGAGCGCGATTGGCTAGGCATTCCCGTCGTGGCCGATATGAACCCCGTCTTCAACTTTGAGTTCCTGTCTTTCATCTTCAACCAGTTCACCGAAGACGGATCCGCCTACTCTTGGCTGTTGAGGTTCAAGGATCAGCCCACTCTCGCGAGGTTTCAAGAAGGACTCATGCAAGCGCTGTGGGAGCAGCTCAACGAGCAGAAATGGGCCAAGGTCAAGGAGCGGGAACGCCAATATGTTCTCGACGCCTTTGAGGACTTGACCATGGAGGATGCCCCTCCCGAGGAAGAGGAGGAGGAAGAAAAGGAAGAAGAGGAAGAGACCGACGAGACGGATGATGACAGACCCAGGAGCGAGCATTACGACAGCGACGAAGAAGAGGAAGATGTCGACACACAACCCAAGGACGGCGACATCAACACCGGTCTGGCTGTTGGCTACAAGCATGATCGTTCCTTCGTTGTCCGCGGCTCCAAGATCGGCGTCTTCAAACACCACCCCAACAACCACCTAGAGTTCTCTACCAACATCTCCAAAGTAGAGACGCCGAAAGGCGAACTGTTCAGCCCCAAGAAAGTCATGCTGCACAATGAAGATCGCAATATGATCCTGCAGAAAGACAACGACCCCCACAAGCTGTATCGCATGGATCTCGAGTACGGCAAGGTCGTGGACGAGTGGAATGTGCACGAGGATATTCCAGTCCTCGAGTATGCCCCCGAAAACAAGTTTGCCCAAATGACTCACGAGCCCACTTTCCTAGGTGTCTCAAAGAACGCCCTCTTCCGTGTCGACCCACGTCTATCTGGGACCAAGCTTGTCGACTCCCAGCTGAAGCAATACGCCTCCAAGAATGACTTCTCTGCGCTATCCACGACAGAGAAGGGCTACATTGCAGTGGCTTCTAACAAGGGAGACATCCGTCTATTCGATCGCCTCGGCATTAATGCCAAGACTCACATTCCGGCGCTTGGTGAGCCCATCATCGGTCTAGACGTGTCTGCCGACGGCCGCTGGGTGTTGGCGACGTGCCGCACTTACTTGCTCCTTATCGATGCGATGCAGAAGGAAGGAAAGAACGAGGGCAAGCTCGGCTTTGAGAAGTCTTTCGCTGCCGACGCGAAGCCACAACCTCGCCGTCTCGCGCTCACCCCCGAGCACGTGGCACAGTTTCATCACGAGACGGGCAAAGGTGTCTCCTTCACGCCGGCCCGATTTAACACCAGCCAGGCAGGCGGGGAGACCTCTATCATCACGGCTACAGGCCCTTATATCATCGACTGGAACTTAAAGAAGGTGCTCCGCGGCGCGAAAGCCCCGTACATCATCAAGCGCTACACCGAAGACGTCAAGGCCGACGATTTCAAGTTCGGATCAGACCAGAACGTCATTGTGGCCCTTCCCAATGAGGTCAATATGATTGGCAAGAACAAGATGAGCCGACCGACACGAGAGAGCATCGCTGGTGATTTCCAACGGTTGAGCGCACAGAGACGCAGCTCAGGACGCGTTGGCACGAGACAAAGTGGACGTTACAAGTTGGGTCGGGATGATGTCGTGGATTCCCCTTACTAGACAGAGAAGACATTGCACACTCCGAACATAATTGAAGCATGGTCTTTTCTCTTTCGTTCTTTGGAATTTTCTTGTCTTGTTGTTGATGAGCCATGGATTATGGATTTATGAGATAACGGTCCATCACGCGCTGCGGACCATGACTCTGTTGCGATAATACCCCCCCCCGGAGTTAGTGCAAAGCATATGTCGAGTTGCGTGTACCACGAGAGCACGCACGAGCGGCCTTTACAGGAACGGCCTCCTTTCTCGTGGATCAGATAGTGTATGTAGCAGTTAATCAATATCATGAACTTTTTACGCCGTATTTCGACGAATGTGAATAAGATTTACCCTAGGATATTACCGGGTTAGATGTACGACATGCACGAATTCTCATGAACATTAGGTAATGGACGAACGACGGGCCATTTCTCTAATTAACCAATAGATTTGACGTGACAAGGGGAGTCGTAGGGCTACCAATGGCATTGAAGGCAAGATGGTGATCGGCAAGGGGCGCCCACTGCACAGCCGAAACGGGGCCATCTAAGCCTCTAAACGTGGCAGCCAGAATCCTCTTGGCTTGTCTTGTCTTAGACACAAGTAATCCTCAGAATGGTCCTAGGCTTAATGTCGTCACCGCCCCTATTGCTCGCCGCTGATGAGGGAGCTGATGCGATGTTGAGCTCGTGTAAAAGATTAAGACAGCCTGTTGCCGCTTCTACTATATAATCAAATTATCGACATTGTCAAATTTTACTGTTACTGTGAAAGCTTGTTCTTCGATTCATCTTAAGGGAGCTAAACGGGATATGATATTGGCCGAGCCAGCATAACTCAAGGTGTAGCTGGTGTATCTTCATTGCGAACCCCCCGCGTCCGTAGTCTACGAATGGACCTTGGAGCATCGAAAGTGATCCACACAAAGTCACATCAAATATTGGAGTCCCCTAAATCCATGGAGGCGCAAACCGAGCCACCTCGGAAGCATTGCTGGGAGTGTCAGCGACGCAGACTGGTATGCGACTCAACACGACCCGTGTGCACCCGGTGCCGCACCAGCGGGCTCGTATGCCCCGGCTACGACGAAAAGCAGCCGCTGCGCTGGGTCAAGCCGGGACGGGTGACGGCGCGCACTCGCCGGCGGGCGAAAGCAGCAGGGGGTCCCGCCGGTGGTGTTGCCAAGAAAAAGAAACCAGACAACAACACCGCCGACGGTGGTGATGCTATCGACGGCGACGTGATCGATGCCAATATAGCAGATCGGACTCCCACCTCGACCGACGAGGATTTCTGGAGTGAAGGCGAGCTTATAAGGGAGCTGGACGCGCTGTACCTACAAGGCGCCAAGCAACCCAGGAGTCTAGAAGCCATCATGCGATACGACATCGCATGTGAGAACTTCGCCGGTGTCAAAGCATCCTATATCTGCAAGTTTTTTTTTCGCTCACCCAACATAACTTCCTTCCTTCCGCCTCTAGCCAGCCAGCCAGCAGCCAGTCTCTTTGTTTCGGTCCATGTATCCAAAGCTCGTGGCGGCGATGGCGGAGTAATAAGACAAGACATATATCGCTAACACGTTCAACCGACAAACCAGACAGCTGCGAGGTCTACGAGCGCGCCTCCCCGCTGATCCTACTCTCCGAAGACCCGCGGTTCAAGCTTCCCGCGTTCCCACCGAGCATCGCTCACTTGCTCCCGGCGTCGATCCAAGGGCTGTTCATCCTGTTCGCGCTGGGCCACCAGATCCACCGGCTACCGCCCGAGGTGGAAGCCGATGTGCGCGAGCGGGCGCAGTCGGCCGTCTCGTTCTGGACGTACCAGGTGATCCGCACGCTCAACGCCGAGATGGCGCAGGAGGAGAACCGGACGAGCGACGCGACGATGACGGGGGTTCTGATGTTGATGATGGCTAGTGTAAGTACCTGAATTTTCTGCCACGTCTTTCTCCTCACGTGTGGGATTGTTTAGAGAAAGAAAGAGAAAATACTCTTAGCATCCGTTGGTCGGGATTGTAAAGAGAGTAGATAGGACACTAACGGGAATGATATAAATGCAGCAGCAATTGTTGCCTTCTGGCGCCTGGCGTCATCATTATCACGGACTCATGCAGATGCTGCGGCTTCGTGGCGGCGTCGAGAAGGTGTGGACCGAATGTCCACACATGCATAGTGGTATTTTGAGCATGGTATTGTAAGTTCCCCTTTTTATTCGGTTCGTAGCCCACCTTCTGAACTACGTGCTAATCGCAAATGGCTATAAAAAGAGCAGAGGTTTTTGGCAACACGACAAGTCCAAGCCATGATCAAGTGACCGAACTCTCACATCCCAAGCACCTCAAGTTCCTAAAGTCCGCCTGGGGATCGACCGGTGATGTCCGATTCGTCTATGTCGGCTCGATATGTCCGTCCTCACTCTTCTCCAACGTGGTCCAGATCAACCATCTCCGCGCTCTCGCGACACAGGGGATACCCGACCTACCACTATCAACAACATCAACCTCGCCATCCTTACCTTCCTCCTTATCTTCTCCCTCCTCGTCAACATTATCATGCTCCTCCCACGAAGACGATATACCCGTCTACACGGAACCACATACCATCCTGAACCAGATTTTAAGCTTCTCACCAGAAGCCTACGCCACGACAAACAGCAACGAACGGACGTGGTCGAAGTGGCACCTCGTAGGCCGCGTTCACCAGTCCGCCGTAGCTCTCTACTGCATACTCTCACTGCAACATATCCTCCTCCTGCCTGAATCAGAGGCCCTCTCACGGACAATTCGCACGCATTACGACCGTCTACTTCTGGATCTCAAAGAAGGGTATAAGCACGGCAGCCTCAAGAACTGCTTTCTCTGGCCCCTGGTGGTGGCCGGCGTGGGCGCCGTGAACGGGACGGCCTTTGAGCGGGCTTTCATTGCCGATACGCTGAGGGATTCCGCGCCACATATGGGCTCTGCGATGCCTATCATGGCGCGCAAGATTTTAATGGAATTTTGGGATTCCGGCAAGAAGGGCTGGGACGACTGCTTTGACCAGCCTTATATTTTCATTATGTGAGACTGTGCAACGGCTGAAGGACATGTTCCGGAGTATGGGAATGCATGTGGTAATCATCCATTCATGCCGAAAGTATGAAAACTCCAAATTCTTCTTACATTTGACTCATTCGACAGTCAAAGGCTACGCTTATAACCATTGCCTTCAACGTGCTTGATATGCGCCGCGAGCTTGGCGTGATCATTCATATCACGGAACCCGTATCAAGGACAGTCCTACTACATCCAAGTGGTATTACGATTATGCAGACTGACTATGAACTTATGATCTACAAACCTCTATTGGATAGAAAGTGCCTGCGTCGCCGAGATAGTATGCTCGCCCTATCACAGCTCCTCAATTCGCCAATGAGTACAGGATCCTACCTGGAGACTCCTTCAAACTGAGTGCTCAGAAATAGCGTCCCAAGCAACGTCCGTTCCCAATACCGTTACTCTATCTTACCACGCGTCTCGAATCGAGTATCGACAAACAGACAGCAGCGTACGTATGGCCTGCTGCCTGCTCATGTACCCTGACCCGTCGTTTTTCGCGCGAGAACTGGTCTCCAGGGAGCAATCATCCTCACCGACACCCACTCAGATCAGTCGCACACATATCATACCAACCAAATGTAGGCAGTTGATAGACTCAAAATCCAACCTACGAAGGAAAACGAGAAAGAAAAAGGTTTCTGTAGCAGTACGCCACTCAGATGAATCACGCCGGATCCGCTAGCGGTCGTGATCCGGGTCGTTGTTCGACGCAAAAGCAAACATCTCAACCAGCGAGCCTATAATTACCAAAACTGACCTGATCAAGTGGTTATAAGCGGTTACGGACGTCGGATAGGTGTTACTAGATACATACTCTAAGTACCATAATCAGCAGAGGCAGCGCGCCTGATGTGGTCTTGTTCCGTTTCGCTGCGGTGCGAGCCGCAACATCAGATCCGTCAGCTAAGGACCTAACCTTAGTTAGTATACTGTACTGTAGTAGAATGTTCACAGGCTCCCTGCATGCATGCACCGTTGGTACCTCATCAAGGCGAATAAGTAGTGACAATCAGAACAAATACTGCTATTGTTCCACGCAAACCTGTTGTAATTGGCACTTTCAAGTCGCTGTGCCTCGCTTTTCCAGAGCTATTCGTCAGAACTAGTGGATTTCAGCACTCTTGGAGTTTACGTCGTGGAGAGTAGATATTATATTATATATTATCTGTCCGACAGGCTAAAACCACACGCCCTAGAACACCATGCCCCAGTCTACCCGGGACGGTTTTTCGGACATTAGATTCTAATATCTGGACCGCAGCTAACCTAGATAGGTGAATGTCCTGCTGATGTCCCCACACACCCTTGTTTCCCATATAAAATAAGAAAAAATCAGACGCTATATAAACGTATTTATAAAACTAATAGTTATATACTTTATAAAAAGCTATATATTAATTACTTGTTAATATATAAAATTAATAAAGACTTATATTAAAATAAATATATTATTAAATATATTCGAGTTTTTTAATAAATTAATTAATTAATTATAACTTAAAATAAATAAAATTAATCGATAAAGAATTTAAAAATAAAGCCGAAAATAATAAGTAATTAATAAATATTATAATATACGTTAATATTATTAATAAATAAAAAAAATAATAAAAAAAAAATAATAAAATAAAATTAAAAATATATAAATAAATAATTAATAAATAAAAAATAAAAAAAACAAGTTTTTTAATTAATTTATTTATAGCTATAATTATTAAACTTTAATTTTAATTAATAATAATTAACTTAATATTATTAATAAAAATATATTAATAATTATAAACTATAAGTTTTTATTAATATTATAACTACTTTTTTATAACTATAAAAGGGCTACCCTACTAGTTATATAAATATAGCTAGCGTAGTAAAGCTTGTATAAAAAAAGAAATAACCCCTGTTATTAGTGTAGAGATTAGCCTATTTGGGTTAGCTGCAGTCTAGATATCAGAATCTGATGTCCGAAAAACCGTCCCGCAGTCTACCATGCACGTCAACGGGGCAGGCCACAGAATTCAGGGTAACGTGCATATCACATGCCGCGAAACACACTCACATATATCGTCCTAGCTCCGTAAGATATACACGTGGATATCCCTATCGCAAATACCTACGTATACAAATAAATATAATCCTGATAGTAAAAGTGAATTGAAAGAAACGGCTGCCTGTTAGCAGATTGCCGACAAGGCCGACCGTATCATGCCACTATTTGGAATTTAAGGTGGTGAGAGTCAGAGCCAAGCCCGATCTAATTGGCGAACCAACGTCGGCTATTTTACCCATCGCCTTGGCTTGCGTTTTTGTCAACCTCTCGAACAGGCTGCACCATAATACTGTAGTAATTCAACCATATAGCAAACATACTCAAGGCCATAGATCCTCAAGCACTCATCGATGCCTTCAGTGACGCCGGTATCATGACGATGCGGCTGTAATATAAGCAGCGCCTAACTCCACCGCGAGCCGACCTAGTCTAGTTCTCGCTCAATCTCCAAACTACCACGTTTTACTCTGTCTTCTCTCATCTCCATTACCTCCACCACCACCCCCACCATTTCCGCCGCCATAATCCGCAAACTACACCATCAACCGCCATGATCTTCGCCGCCATATTACCCGCCCTCACGGCCATCGTGATGTCATTCACGCGGTTCACCGACGCCGGACTATCCGTGATGCCGTGCTCGACGGCCACGAACAAGCCGACATTCATGATCTCCGATTTTACGGGCGGCATCAGCAGATATACGGGCGGCGAGTCCTTCGCCTTCTACCTCAATACTACCTACAACGACTACCACAGCGGGTGTAGCGGGTCGATCAACAAGGGCGCCGACGACAACGGCATGCAGTGGTGTTCAACGCACATCCCGGGCTGGAACGTCTCGTATGTCATGACACACGACCACGAAGTCCTCATCAATCACGAGTTTCTGTGCAGTCGGGAAGACGGTACCGTAGTGAGCGCGCACGCCGAGGGTGCCACACGCCTCACCATCAATGCTGCACCAAACGGGAGGCTTAACATGAGTCCCTCAAGCCAGGAGTTCCCCGCTTCTGTAACGGTACCCTAGACATACTCCAAAAATAAATATTCTTTTTATTTTGGTTATCTTGCAATAATCATGATCATGAGTGTAATGAGACTGAGTTGGCTCCGCGCATAGGTTCGCACGAAGTGCTTTCACCTCTATGCGCGGCGAAAATTGGCCAACTCGGCACCTAGTTATGGTTCGTATCAGTACGCACCTAACTTGATAGCTATCTATTTCGTAACGAATGACAGGCAACGAGAGCAATAGATAAGGAAGGAAGAAAAGAAAGGAAGAAATGAAATGAAATGAAATGAAAAGGAAAAGAGTGAAGAGTGAAGAGTAATTGATAAATGAGTGTCCTTTCATACCATGCCGCATATTTCGAAGAATATCTTTACCGAGACCTTGGCGAGACTCAGAGAGGATAGTAGCCGCCGTTGCGGTTCAGTCTAGGTTGACGATAGCGTTCCCACGCTACCGCTAATGCGCCTTAAATGCGGCACCCGCATCACAGAGAGCCCACTCCCAATAATCTATTGCGTTTCGACGACGTGACGCAGATATAAGTTTCTCGGCCGTTATATCTGTGAAATTCCCGAGGACAGTTGACAGGCCTTCAGGAGGCGAGCCGACCTTCGACACCCGTTGGACGATTGTGGAGGTGTCGGCGCAATGATTTTGTTGCGAGACTTGTTGGTACGGGCCAGAAGAGCTTTTCTGCCTGTGCGCTTGGACGTCAAAAATTTGGCTGGAGGGGGGGGAGGCGGCGGCGGCGACGGCGTTGGCGTCAGTTCAACCTCGCCGTCACTATTGACATCAGAGTTACTCTCCTGTGTAAGAAGCGGCGCTTCCAGAATATTATCATAACGAGGTAGAGAGGCTTCTTCTGCGATGGGTTGGAGGCCGCCACTCTGCTGCTTCCAGCCCTCCTTCAGCTGGTCCCTCAAGACGTACGACTGGTCCCTCGCATGGTCTTGTGCGTTCCTGACACCTCTTCGCGCGTCCTTGAATCCGTCGAAGTCCCTAAGATCTGCCGATGCGTAGAGATGCTGGTGATATTCAAGCGTGCCGTCATCAGATGGAGCAGCATAATGTGCATAGAAATTCATCGTGGTGCCGTCCGTGGTGAAAGTGATGACCTCAGCATGGCCAGGGGGGTCAGGTTTCTTGAGGTAGGAAAGGGCCTGGTTTCTCACAAAGACGAGAGCCGCTCCGTCGTAGGAGCTCTGCAGCCTCGCTTGTATTAAATTCTTTCCGGGACCCTTCATCTCCCCGGCCAGATGCGGTAGGGTTATGGAATAAGAGCCATCCTTGTAAAGCACAGCCCCTTTGATAAACCTCTCAACTGGGAACGGACGGAATCCATTCCTGTCAAGACCTTCGATGAAGTCGGGCTGAGGAGCCGACAAGCTATTGTTGAAGCCAACGTCTTTTGGGAAGCTCGTGAATTGCCGGTTGAAGGATCGGTCGTAATCACCGTCATCGTAATCCTTCAGGAAAAAACCGCTAGACTCAACGACTATGGTCGACTCATTACCAGCTTTCTCGGCCTTTTTGACGAAGCGCCGGAACTCTGGCTCAGTAGGAGGAGGCGTCGCACGGGATCTAGCGTGTCGTTCGAGGATCTCGTCGGCGTTGGTAGGGCGCTCACACTCAAGCGGAAGGAGTATACCATTCTCACGGGCCTGGACGGCAAAGCCAGACGACGTTGTCGAGGTGGTCTTCGTCGTTGACGACAGGATCGTGGATTCCGGGGCCGCAGACGCCGACGCCGATGCCGAGGCTCTATCGGATCTCTTGTTGGCCATCTTGTTGAACAGGCCCAGGTTCTTCCGCGTCAACCGCACCCGCTTTAGTTTGGGTTCTTTGTTGTCGTCGTCGTTGTCGATTTGCCGTTTCCGCGACCGCGTAGCTGGAGGGACTTGCCCTTGCGCCTCAACCTTGAGCCCGGGACGAGAGGTATCTCGACCCTTAGGGGGCTTGGGCCTTGACGTTTGTCGAGTTGGCTGCACGAAGTCTTCTATCAGTCTGCGACTCAGTGTGTGAGCGAGTAGTATCATACCTGGGCCCTCTGATCCGCTTTCCCGTCCTCAGCTCTCGATCGTTGCGGATCCGTCCGCGTCAATCGCCGTCTCTGCGCAGTGGTTCCTCGGGTCGGATCTTTCCCTACCGGAGACTGCTTGCCATGGTTCGGTGGAGGATCTTCACCTGACAGTCAATAGTTTTATTCCTCCCGGAGCCGGAGAAACGAGAGATAGCTGCTGACATGCATACCTATATCCTCGCCCGCGACCACGGCGTCCAGCAGCCTTGTTTGCGAGGGCTTGAGGAGGGGTTTCACACGGGGGCGGCAAGCCTGCCGCGACTTGACAACTCGGCCTCTCATGGCGAGGAATTCTGCAGGTGTAGCGATGGTTTGAAGCGTGGCCGACGCAACGGGCCCAGGAGGGAAGTTCTGTACTAGTATTCTCTACTAGTGTCCTGTACTAGTATTTGGCGCGATGGCAGGGCCGGGCAACACGCGCTTCCCGATGATGAGGGGTGATGCTGTAGCGCTGGTACACTAGTACTACCTTGGTACTAGCTTCTTCATTCACCATTGGCCCGTGGCTCAACCATCTAAATTACCCCAGATTAGGTTAGTGTGCACGCGCCAGGTCGGATGGGGAGCGAATCACTGCAGCGAAAATTGCCCGATATGCATGTCGCAGCTTAGCGGCGCTTAGACGGGATCGAGCCGAGAGCTAACAAAGGAAGAACGCGAGGTGTAATAGCTTGGGCAAGAAGTAGTGGGGGAGGGGCAGGTTAAGATGTTGCACATAATACCTTCACAGACTAGCAAGTGCCCACTCAGGTGCTGGTTGCAGTTGTGAAAGTCTACCTACAGACCTCTTGTAAAGTAACGTGCGATCGAGCTTTACGGCATTATCTCCTCTGCATTCTTATTAATTAGGGTACCTAAGTATTTCCGGTCCTTGGCGGCGCGACAAAAACTAATATTCTGTTTCTTTTTCGAAATCTTCCGTGGCATATGCTTCGCGCTGACTTCTACTCCCAAACAGAAAAGAAATATAAATGTTGTGAACATTATCAGCCGCTCGCCTTACAGGCTTCCGAGGGAAATACCCTCAGTTTGTCTCACCGGTCTGTGTGGCAGACCCTCGCACGGCTGCTGTCTGGAAGAGACCTGAGCTCAGAGACAAATAGCCACGTATGCCAGTGAAGCGCTCATGCGGTACAACAGTGGCTTGCGTGAGTCATGCTACTGCGACAACAGGCTGACGTGTCCCAGGGAGAACTGTCATTCACATAGCGGTCGAATTGTGACCGGTGTTTGCTTAGGTTCCGGACAACGTCGACACAGCATCCGCAGTCACATCTTGCTGATGCCCGTGTTACGCCGTGATTGACGAAACGCCATGGTTCACGAACCGCTGGCCCATATATGTGCCGGCCATAAACGCCTGTCTTTCGGTCAGGAGCGCCACGAGTGACATGGACAGAGCTTCATGTGTGTAGAGCACACCGAAAACACATCGCGCGGTCTCGGCGCCAGATTCTAATTCTATCTCTCCCTATGCATCATCATCTTCATGTCCCATTTTCCCTGTAAAGCGTAACGCTGGGATTACATAACACGCAGAACTGTATAACATCATCCATAGTCCAGAACGACGAATAAGGCGCACCAAAAAGGTGTATATTGATAGCTAAAACAGAGTATCTACGCTGGCTTTAGATTCGTCGAACCACCCTAGTCTCGTTCCTGAAAAAGGAGATGTACATCCTCTAAGCCCTAGCTTTCTATCTGGTAATCATGTAGCTCATCGTCCTCTCCACCTTCATCGTGCTCCTCGCCTACCGCTAACTTTCCGCTCTCGCCCCGGAATCGAGCGACCGCGCGCTGCAAGACCTTGGCTTCGGATGTCAGTCCGAGCTCGGCTAACAGATCAAAGACATCATACCAGTCACCATGGTCCTCTGCAACCGTGCAATCGAGGACCACTTTCCAAAACTTGGCGAGATCTGCCTCAGCAGCGAACTCACATAGTCGGACAATGATCTTCCCGTGGGCTACAACTTCCTCGGCCTCCATGGTCGACTCCATCTGCCTGAATTCTACAGTACGCTTGTGCTGATAATAGCGGTCCATTTCACCATTGGGGATGCGTGCAATCTTCTTGTAGAACGGGTTAGTGTAGGCCCGGAAGTTATACGCGGGTCGATCCTTCGGTTCTGGGCTATACCGCATCAGCCCGGCCACCGTCGGTGCGTTTTGACACTGCAGAATCTCAGTGACTGCGAGAGGAATCTCGCAAGGGCGGCATTGTCCGATATTGTCTTTAGCATAACCGGAATTCCTAAAATAATATCTGTCAAGCTTATATCCGGTCAGCTCGCCACGCTTGAACGGGACAGTGAGACTGGGCGTGCGCATATACGATGGGCGTGGAAATGGCTTTGGCCTGTCCTCTGGGCCAGGAACCTCAGGTTCCGCCTCAATGTACCCTACATTTAGATCCTCAGCCGTCGCTGCAGCAGTTCTTCCATGCGCGACGCGGGAGTAGAGTCGGTTGCTCAGACAGAAAGATTCGTCTCGTCTATGTTCCGGATGCAGCTGGGCCATCAGAGGATCAACTGCTACCGCCAACGCGGCGATGCGCCGAAGTTTCTGGAAAGGTAAATAATCCTTTCCATGGCCGTAGTGATAGTGTATTCCGGCTGTTACCGGAGTGATAATCCAAAACTCATCCTTGATAGCTTGGATTACAACTCGGATCTCCTCCCATGAGGCTTCCGTCACCCAAAGTGCGGGTGAACAAACCTCGGCCGGGAACCATTCATACTCACCCATGTATTTTTCATGGTCGGTGTCGTCGACGATGACGACTGACTCATCACTTTTGATAGTCCAGTCTACATACTGCCTGAGGTGTAATGACTCGTCATCCGCCGCGGCCTCTTCCTCCGACTGGACTACACGGTCCCCGAGCGCGTGAAGACCAGAAAGGGCGTTTTTGATTGTGCGCCCGAGTATCTCCCGCACTTCTTCAGTGGGATTATCATAACGGTCGAGGCCTGGTGGGAGGATCAAGGGTGCACCTCCATGTCGGAATCTCTCCGGAATGTTTATTGGTTGATCAGATACTGCAAGGCCGATCAGGAATTCAAGCTCTACCCCTATACTTGCCTTCGAAGTGTCCATTTTGATTCTCTTCACGTAGTCGCCTGCGTTTCTTTTGAGTTATTGGTGCGGCGCGATGTTCGTAGGCTTAGGAGTTATTTGCTTGCGGCTAATTATTATTGTTCTATCAATGATGACATACTCGCCGAACTTATATAATAAGCTCAAGTATACGGAGCTTACGAAGGTGTTTTCGTTTTATACAATTCTATTGTTTTGATCATGTTGCTATGTTACATCTTTCTATAACAGTCCTTCATTTGGGTTGTCTTAATACAGGACCTTTGTTACCACTGATAAACAATCGGATGGAAGTTGACGCGAGATAAGGGATACCAACTTCCTTTGTGCGAACCTTTTCAGTATTCAGTGTGCCTTGTTGGAAGGGAAACACACAGCGGGACGAGGTTCTGCGTGTTAAGATTCCATCACCAAGTGTTAGGTAATGTGAGCATATTACATGTATTCCCATTAGCTTCGAGCAAGCTTTTAAGTATTTCCATCCATTATGTTCGGCCTTTGCTCTTTTGCTCTTTGCCTACATATCTATCATAAGGGCTGAATACAGGGCTTGGAGAATAACTCAATATGAGAATAATATTCTATGAGCGCAATGACCCCTTGGCCGCCCGCCCCCCCGCCCACCCCAAGGACTCTCTGTCTCTTGGAGGGCTAACTAGTCTCTATATACAGGAGTCCTGCGGACCTAAACCTCCTTCATGAGAAGATTTAGCCGTATGTCTCAGTCTCTGGATAGCTTCATCCGAGACACCCTGCAGTTCGGCTACATGCCTATACGAAGAGTCATGAAGTTCGCGGAGCCTTGCATAGGTGACCTCCCGCCAGCGCGTAGGCTTCCGTACAACAATATCCTAATAATGAGATCTTAGAGCAGGAATGGCGGTATGCTTTTGCCGGTGATTGTCTCTAGTGGTTACTAGAAACTATAAGACCACTTTTTCAGCGACCTGACTTCTAGGTATCTTAGAATTGTTTCACCAATGACTACAATCCTTCCACAGGCTTCCCATGTACCAGTGTAGTTTTATTTGGTTCCTAGCTCGCAAATGGGCTTGTTAATAGATAGTGTTGCGGCCTCGTAAGTCCAATATTATGGCATATATTTCTTATTGCTGCTGAAGACCTCGGACTTTCTCTAGTCAGCTCCTCGGCTCTATGTGTGCACCCGTTTATTCTAGGGCCAATTCGTGACAGTGAGTGTCTTTTCTTCCTCTCCTTTCCTTTTTCTTCTTTCCTTTTTTGATATTGGATCAACTTGCATAAACTTCATCATAACTTCTAATTTTATTCTAATGTTTCCGTATTTACTTCCACACTCTCATCGCTTCTCCATCTTGCCACAGTTAAGGAGACCTCGATGTAATCATGTCACACGACACATGTATTGACCACTGCATGGATCTCTGATTATTCTAGTTCAATATGGAGAATCCTGATTCCAGGTGTTCATCAGTCAATACACCAGTCCTTGCCACTGAGAGGCTTAGATGCGCAGCAATATCTGCGTCAGAAGATGCCTGACTAGTTGCAGTCCTAATTACCCAGAGACTACGATATTAGTGTAATCTATAAGCACTCCAACAGCCTCTGCTGATTTAATTGACGTGTGTTATAGGTAAAGGTTGGCATTGAATATGGAATTAACCGCCCACCGATGTTCGCAAACAAGAAGACAGAGTACGCTAAAATATCACCTACATCTGCGTATAATCAGATGACTACAACTACTCCACAAATGAAGTCTGAGTTTCGCAGAGCCTCAAAACATGCATGCATTAAGTCCTAGGATAAAGCGGTGAAAGGCAGTGCACAATTATAAGACATACCTATGTAGGAAGCTCATAAGCTGAAGTGGCTGTGCCGGTAACTCATCTATGCATGGTTTTTATACCAAGTAAGATACACTTCATTGGATGCCTCTGCATAAGCAGTCCATCAGCACTGCCACAGCATAATATTCTAAGCGTCTGACTCTTATGTACGCAAACTTGCTTGATGGAAGAAAAGGGAGGCAAAAAAAAGAAAAAAGAAAAAAAAAACAATGGAAGATGAAGACGCGATGATAGATTGTAATTATATGCTATTTATTCAATCAACAATTTACAAGAAATCGTCCTACTCTGCCCAATCGTGCCGTAGAGAGAGTCGACATAATAAGTAAGAATACAATAATTAAATGAGAGAGGCAAAATCATGCTATGATGTGTGTAGCTGACATGACTCCGTACGCCTATTCGCCTCCCTGGATTCCAATAGAGCATCCAGACCGTTGTCCTTGCGCCCAACTGGAACACGCCCAGCCGAATATCTATCCACATGCCATCAATGTAATCCAATACGCCATACCCTGGAACCCCTAATACTACCCTCCGTAGAATCCAATCATCTATCGCCACCCAAGCGCTTTCCTCTCAGGGTAGTAATCTAACAGCTTGCGATCCTCGTACTTGATAACCTCATGACTTCGCGGCCTATCCAAGCGCAGCGACAAGCACTCATAGCAGTAGCCGCCATAGCAGCGGTCGCGACGGCGGAAGCAGCCGCGGCATTCGACCCCTCCGTG
Source organism: Xylaria sp. FL0933 (assembly GCA_022578765.1). Lineage (NCBI taxonomy): Eukaryota > Fungi > Ascomycota > Sordariomycetes > Xylariales > Xylariaceae > Xylaria > Xylaria sp. FL0933. The sequence goes on from MU389746.1 coordinate 33,301, forward strand.
AAATGATGACGATGATCCCTTATTGTTGTTGCGGTTCTCGATCCACATCGTAGAACCCGGCGCGTTGTAGATGACGGTATTGGATCTGCTACTGCTGCTGCGGTCGCGGTCCTCGAAGGACCGCTCGTCGATGATGAGCTTCCCTTCGTTGACGATGTATCGCGTTGGCCGGTGACTATGTCTCAATTCGCGTCCTATGTTATGCGCCAGCTCGTAACCGTCCTTGTGATGGTGGTGGTGGTGATGGTCGCGGTCGTGGTAGTAAGTCGGCATGATTGCGGTGGTCCGAGTAGAGGAGTGAAAGTAAGTAGGTTGGCAGGGCGAGTGAGTCGTAGATGGAGTAAGAGCTGGGTATGATTGATGGCGTCGATATACGCCCGAGTTCTCCTTGTTGGTATTCTGATGAGGTCTTTGATTTGATTTTATGTTACTTTCTTCTGTATGTGACAGAATTCTCGAGTTGTTCTCGTGCGTCTCGTGTTACACCTATATAAGATGAAGAAAAGGAGCAAGGTGGTAGAGCTTGTAGGGACAAGAATATTGGGGATATCAGTTTGTCTGCGAGACGTGATCCCCTTCAGACGCTATCTCTCCCTATATATCCGGGCGAAGCACTAGGACTTGCATTATTTACCGAAGACCTGGTATCTCTGCATGAGACCACCTGCCGCCTTCACTAAGCGCTGAGCTGAGCGAGCCGTGTGGAGGGTGATGTCATGCAGGTTGCCATAGTGGCCGGGCGAGAAGGCGTTCGCTAGCCTTGCTCCATGTCATCGCTATGCGTCAGAAACTTACTGCACAATGAGGCTCAGCCCTCTGACACGGTATGTATACAGCGCCGGGAGCTGGCTGACGGAGGCCCTCTTGCCACAGCATCCCGCTTGTGACTGTCCCGGTAGCCAATGGAGGCCGGCCTTGGCGTGTGGGAGCCTAACCGTGTCATGCCGACAACTGATATCTCGACGGCATCCCGTCTCCCTGATCTCCCCTGACACGTGGTCACGGCCAGTATGAAAGATGAAAGGATCCGGCCGACCCCTTAAACACCAGAGGAGGCCGTCAGGCTGCAGCCTGCCGTTTGTTGGTTGCTAGCTGTTTCCTCTCTCTCCTCTCTCTCCCTCTCCGCTTCATCATATTGGTAGGAGTCAATGATTTCTAGCATCTTTAGCCGCGCGACTCCCCGGGGAAGTGGTGCCGTAAGCACTATACTAGTATGAACTTCATATACATATGCGTCCTTGAATCTCGGATGTCGCCGATTCGGTATTTCTTAACGTTGTTAGGTGCAATGCATATACTATAAAACGCGACTATCGCTATTGGCGCTAAATTGTCTGCATCTGCGTGGCGCTCAGCTGTATATCATTGTTGGTTTCGTCTAAATAGGATATTTGCCCACTATACTTAGCTACCGCGCTCATGATATCTCATAGCTGTTTGCGCGCTGTTGACATTGAGATTGAAATGTTGGGGTAGGAAATACGAACCACAAAGGCGCATGTGTCGGTGGTTAAGTTATCAACACATTAAGTCTAGGACACATGAAATGCATTAGAACCCGTCTCGACCAACTTACGTAATACCCAAGCACCTAGGGTTGGTAGTAGAATGATCAGTGAATTAATCAATTTTTCTATTAACAGTAGAATACGTGGAAAAAGATTCGATCCTGCGAGATGTCCATCACCTGTATACCGCTATTAGTGGTTAGTGGCTATGTACCTAAGTACATATGTACATAGTATTAGCTATAGTGGGGTCTATCCAGGGCCTTGAGGTCATCAATTCATTCAATTCATTCATTCATCTCATCTCTCCACAACATTCACGAGCAACCCAACTGCAACTACAACTTAAAACAATCCTCAGCCCAACCACATCATACCAAACACAATGCGAGCGCAAAGTTCTATATCACACATCCTAAAACCCTCCTTAACAACCCCCACCTTCCCCCGACGCTTCGCCAGCGCTCAACCTGCGTCCCACACTCAAACCTCAACTAAAGACCATGACGTCACATCACCCAACGCAGGCCCCGAAACACATCAAGACGCGAAGACCAAGACCAAGACAAAAACAAAAACAATGGCCGAGTTGGACGAGGAACTGAAGCAGAAAATGTCCGGTATCGCGGGCGACGGCGGCGAGTCGGGCGTCGAGTACGAGGACGGGCAGCCCGTGGCTATGAAGCGGAGCGTGAAGAACAACATGTTCCGCTATATATGACGACTGAATACCTAATCATCCCCGGCGTCTCTACGATTGAAAGTCGAGCTTGGTGTTGTCCTGAAACAAAACAGCTGCACCTACTTGAGCATCCAGACCTTCCTATATCATATCTCATTCATCCTAGTGTTGAGGTTATTCAGCTCTTTGACAACGCCAGCCACTCCAGATAGTCATGCAAGCAAGGAAGAACGTCACAATCACAAGGCACGCTATATATCGCCTGCTTGTTCCTCAGCCACTGTATTATTATATTGGCCAATGTCATGTATCATAGTATAAAGAAAGAGCATTCCAAGAGGAGTCACGCGAAGCCAATTCATAGTGTTTCAGGTACCTAGTCCATTTTGTTTGTGTATGTGTATATGGAGTAAGCCGACGATTGGGGCCACGAAGTCGACCAGAGTATCATGGTACGAGATTCGCAACGACAGATCACATAGAAGTATCAGGTGTATAAAAAACATTCATTTCATCACATCGGTATTTGCACGCCTAACGCGAGCCCTGTTTCCGCATGCAAGGCACACTGATATAGCAAATATAAGACCCAGCGAAGAACACAGCATTCGCGACTGAGTCGATGCCCTCAGAATTCATGGTATCAATGACCACCACCATCCATAGTCCGGAACGCCGCCCGCCAGCTTAACCACCAACGCCGCGAAAACATATAGACATAGAACCCCGACCACGCCGTCTCTGTGACGCCTAGGTCAAGCTAGGCGGTGCCTCTAGGTTTGCCCTTGGATTTCGCCTTCTCTTTCTTCTCCTCCTTCAGTTTCTTCTTCTTCGCCTCGTTCTGCTCCTCGTGTTTTCTCTTTAGCGTAGCTTTCTCCTCCTCTGTCTTGGGGAGAGGCTTGAAGAAACCTTCGAGCCGAGCTTGCTGCGAACTCTTGCTGCCCTTCTCCAGTCTGGCGGCGCCGGCGCGGACGCGATCCTCGTTGAAGCCCTTATCGGTGCACAGGTATTTGACGAGGCCCTCGGTGTCGGGCTTCTCCCACTTGAAGTCGCAGAGCGGGTCGTCGGCCTTCCGTACGTCGGGCTCGAAGAACAGGGCTCGCGCATCGGCAAAGGGCCAATCGTCGGGCACCGTGTACTTGTGCTTGGGATCGTTCTGGATGTATTCGACCACCTTTTCGAGGCTGCCGTGTTCGCGGATCAACTTAAGGGCGGTCGAAGGACCGATTTTGGGGATGGGGTCGAGATAATCGCATCCGAGCAGAATACAGAGATCCACAAACTATTAGAGTTAGCCAAGACCAGACGAGATGATGGGTTGGAATGTGAAGGTGGTGTACTTGTTTGCGATCCATCCGCAGACCCTCGAGAGCCCTGTCCACCGAGATTTCCTGGATAGGCTCCTTTCGCTGCTCGCTGAATGTCAGGTGGCGGAGGAGGATGGGGCTGTCGAAGCAGAGAGTGTCCATGTCCTCGCTGGCGGCAGCGTAGACCTTGCCGGCCCGGGCGAGCACGGCGCACTGGGCCTCGGCCTCGGTGGGGGCGATGATGTAGGGGATGCCCATGAGCTTCAGGAGCTGCTGGCACTCGGCGTTGTGCTCTCGGGTGACACGGACGGTGCGGCGCGAGAACTTTTCGACGTCCTCGGCAGTACCCGTCTCCTTGGCTTCCTCGAGGTCCTCGTTGGCCTCGGCCTTGCGCTGGAAGCGTTTGGCGAGCTCGCCCGACTTGAGCTTCGGCGGCGCGCCGTCGAAGACGTAGAGGGGCTTGATACCATTGTCGACCATGCGCAGGGTGCGGTAGAACATGCCCATCAGGTGGGAGGTGGTGTCTCCCGACTCGTTCATCAGCTGCTGGCCATCGGATCGAACGGCGATGAGGAAACTGTAGATGCTCATCGAGCTAGAGGGGAGACATGTGTTAACGTGTGGGAAGCAGACAACGATGTTACGGGGACATACGCATCCTGCATGATTATAACAAGGTCAGTTAAATCTGATGCGTCGAGGGTGGGAATTGATATAGTGAGACAAGACGTACAATGGCAACCTTGCGGCCGAAGTGGTTCTTGATGTCGCCCTCCTTGATGGCGGCCGGCGCCTCCTCCTTGAGCACTCCAAAGAGACCTTTGATACCCATGCTTGCTGCGCGACCTCGAGGGCGAATGCGGGTGCGATTAGGACTACGTGGTGGTAATGAAAAGGGGGTGGTTTGGGTATAGCAGTGCGAGGAGAATACCGGCAGAGGGATAGATAGAAAGAATGGGTAAGATAAGAGGGAAGGAACAAACACAGGTACTCGGTGATGTCACGACGCGCCAGAAAAATCAATTAAGCTCTAGTAGGAGGTAGGTACGGCAGGCGCGTAACGCGACAGTGGGGCTGTACAGCTACGCATGGAAAGCACTTACCCTACTGTGGTAGTAGGCCTGGCGAGCCTGGTTACAGCGACCGTTCTACCATACCTTAGGTACCCAAAGTACCTACCCCAGCTCCATTCAGGGGAGTCCAATCCCACTGAAATGTCTAGATAATTTGTAGATGGCATTGTGCCTCTGGTATTGGTATTCTTCTTCTTCCTCCTTATACTAATACAAGTCTAGTATCCATGATCCATTTTACAGTATGTTTCAGTGTATCAAGGTCTTTCCTTTGATTATCTTCCACTCTTCAAGGTTCTTTGTGTATGGTAGGCGACTATCGCGATCATCGCCAAGTTGTGTTAGATAGTGTACCTGAATCTCGGACTCTCATCTCCAAGCTCCGCCAGCTCTTCTTCGGACAAGTTCGCATGCTCGGGCTTGATGAGGCCCTTCTCACGCCTCCTGTTCTCCCGTGCGTACGAGAACCAGAGAGTTCCGAACGCCAATGACGACAAACCCACCAGTGACAACGCTATTCCGTTGCCCTTGATGTATCTTGGTGCATCGCCGCTCGGACTGGGTGGCCGAATCCTGTCAGTGACGGGCCGTGCGACCGCGGAAGGGGGACCGGTCTTATGATGGACTTACTAAATGAAGGATGACATGATCCCGCTGGCATTACCAATCGTGAGCTGCAAGCCGCTGGCAGTCGTGCGCTTGCCATATCGCGGGCTGTTATTTGGGAGCTGTGTGCGACAAGTCAGCGTTGCGATATCGATGTATTGGGTGCAGTGGTGGAGAAGACTCACCCAAGCAAGAGGCAAGCCGACCAAGACGTAGAGTCCTGTTGCAATCAAGAAACACCTGGAACAGAACCCGTCAGCTGTATGCTTGGAAGAGAGGCAGGCACAGAAAGAGCTATGCTTCATCTTACGCAAAGTAATGCACGCCTGCCGGCGTGTCCGATATTAAGATGCCGTAGCCGATCACGCTGATGGCGCCCCAGATCACACAGAAGATAGCTCGCATCTGCTTGCGGTCTGAGATATAGGCAATCGTCATGTACGAGATGGCCCCGAGCGCGTAGCATGGGATTGTGAGTAGTTGGATCTCCGCCGACGACCAGGAGCCCAGACCCTTGATAATGGTTGGGAGGAAGACGGAATAACCTGTGCTCTTCACGTCAATTTCATTTTCGCCTCGACGCAATATACATCGCATCGGCCGGGGCCATCGCTTACTGTAAAGCATCGTGTCACTTCCAAACTGCCCAACACAGAACATCCATACCCGCCAATCCTTGAATGCTTTCATCATATCCTTCTTGTCGAACCTCTGCGCACTCTCCGTGTACCCGTACTGGCGCCCGTGTCTCGCAGCCATGAGCTTCTTTTCGTCGGCATTCAAGAAGTACGCGTGTTCTGGATCGTTCGGCAAGCAGAAGAGAGTCACGAAAGCCAGTATAATGGTAGGGATTCCTTCGATAATCATGATCCATCGCCAACCCCTCATCTCACGCGCGCCGTCCAAATGTCCGATGCCGTAGGCAAGAAGACCTCCGAGAGCACCGGCGATTGCTGCACTGACGAAGAGATAGCCGACGCGCAACGCGAGCTCACGTTTCGTATAGAAGAAGGTAAGGTATACGTTCAGGGCCGGGAATAGGCCAGCTTCAAACGCTCCCAACAACACACGCAAGGCCACGAGGCTTCCGAAGTTATGTACGAACCCCGTAGACAGCGCTAATATCCCCCAGACAAACACGATGAAGGCTATCCAGCGCTGCGGCCCAATGGGCTTCAGAACGAGATTAGAAGGGAGCTCGAAGATGATATCTGTGGGCTGGGTATTAGCTCTATGGTATGATTTGACGCCAAAGGGACTAATTCTATGAATCTCTCGCTGAAAATATTGAGGCCCGCTTCGCTATCCAATCTCTTGACTCACAAGTAACGAAGACGATGGAAACGGCAATTTGAAATTGGTTAGGGGTGAGACCTAGGTCTTCCTCTAGACCATAGAGCCGCGCATTGCCGATGTTAACTCTGTAATAATCTCGTCAGCGTCTGCAAACTCGCACGTAGACATGCCTCTGTAAGTCGTACCTATCCAAGAAGCTGAATGTATCTACAACAGTTGCAAAATCAGCCAACGAACGTGCACTCAACTAAGACCAGCACAATAAATGAAGGGCATACAAAGCAGCATAACAAGAGGAATGAGATGCAAATCGAGTTTGCGCACCAGCTTCTTCTCATCAACTCCGAAATTGGTGCTCTCTTCATATGTCGCGTCACCCTCTGTGTCCAAGGGCGCCTTGAAGTCCAAGGGCTGCGACCCGGAGCTAGGAGCAGACATGATTCCGCTACTTTCTCACTGCCTCTTTTTCTTCTTCTCTCTCGTGTCCAAATGCACAGGCCCAGAAAAAGAAAAGATCGATGAGTGTTCTATGGGTACGAAGTGCAGGTTTGGGTGCACAAATATGCAAGACCCTTTCTTCGTAATGCAGTGAATTAAAACTTGAGATGAGTTGATGTAATGCATAGCCATGTAGTTCCGCTCATCGGTGTCTGGGAACTACAACCAATAAGTAGTAGTAGCCCGGGCCATATCTCTTCACCCCGCAGATACCACAGACCGGGGAACCTGCACGGCGGAGTGATTATGCGACGAAGATTAGCAAAAGGTGGAGAAATTGGGACTAGCTAGATAGACGGCGAGCATTTAGATCAGCGTCGGCACCGTAAGTCCATAGATACCGTAAGATGCGTGGCTCTGCGCGTGAGCAGGTGCTATTCTAATAGATATATCTTGCTCTCAGCGCAAGCGCCTAGGCTCAAGTAGTTCTGAACGACGAGAACAGACTTTGAAATAACCAGCCCAAATGTATAACCGGCCAATCAGATGTTGTTAGACAGCGAATAAGCTCAGCTCGCGATGACGAGAGACTACCATTCACGTTCACTCCTAGAGGAAAAAGAAGTAGCTTCTACGTAGGAGATAACAATCGTACCTTTAACATGAGCTATATGATGATACCGCAAAAATAAGGTTATCGCAAGTAATTGATACATATAAACAGATAAGTAAGACAAGACCGCCACTACAACGTAAGCCGGTCACCTAGCGTATCTAGCAGACGGACTTCGTCCACCGCTGTTCGGTCACCGGAAGGCTTCCACCTCAAGCCATTAGCAGAACAGATTACAACTGGCAGGACACGACGAGTCAAGTAGCCAAGTAGCGCGATAAATAACATGGGGTAAGATTGTCTCCCGTCTAAGCTTTGTTCAATCGGTTCGGGTCAAGTCTTGCTCCTTGGCAATATGAGACCGGTAGATATGGGCTTAGCTAATGTAGCTAGCCAGCTAATAGCATCGGCACCTGCACACGTGGATTAGCAATTATACGCACCTATCAGATCTCGGCCCAGAAAGTCGGGTGCGCATGCTGTCATAGCCAGTATTAGTGCGGCCGATGTACGGTACAGTTATATCGAGGACAGCCCCTTTCCCTGAACCGACGTCAAGGTTACACCCACTGCGGAATCAGTATATGTCAGACAAATCAATCATATTGTTTGGCCGATGAAGGCTACGGCATAGCTACTCAACTAACGATGCCATAAATATGGCTAGGGAGCGTTCCATTTCTATTAGGAAACTTCTCCTACGTCAATTCCTTAATGATATGACCCTAAGTTTTACGCTTGGGCCCAAAACACCCGCGCTCGCCTGGCGCCACGAAGCTACATCTCGTCGCCGTATACTCCTTCTTAAGCTCATCCTGAAGGTCCTTTAAACTGCGGAAAGCCTGAAACGGTCCGTTGGGACCGATAATACCATCAGGATCCTCAATCGTGTCGCGATCGATCTTGATGACTCGCGGCTTGACACTGGGTTCACTGCGACTGAATGTGCGGCGGCGCGCGGAATCGATTGCATTGGTACTTTTGATCCCGGCGAACGCGCCCGAGATACCACTGGGCTTCTCCTGAAGATCGAAGAATGGCCCGTCGACCGCGGCATACTTCGCCATGGAGATGGGACATGGCGGGGGTTCTCGTCCCGTGACTTGGCGGAACAGCGTCGTTGTCAGGATATGCACGGGGATGGTGATGGTGGAGGTCGCAGCCCAGATCTTCGGGGGGTTGTCGTCCCTGTGAATTACTTGCTCGATATTTCCGCCCGCTGCGACGCTCATGGGTCCGGACCAACCACCGCCTCGTAGTCTGAGGAGCAAATCAATAATATTATCCTGAGTTGTCGATTGGTTAGCACAAGTGGCTACAAGAGATACAAACAAGTTGATCGTGTCGGTACAGTTACTTACTCTCTGTACATTGTAGCTTTCCAGGGTTCGGTCTGGATGGTCAGTATATGGAGCATAACAAGGGATTGATTTGACGTACGATCTTCTAACTGCCTCCCATTCGTAACTAATCGCTGGTGACCAGTCGGTATTCCTTCCGAATCCTCGATGGACCCTTTCACCTTCTCGATTGTGTCTGTGGGGGAGCACCGGATGCGACGAAACTTCCCAGAGACTGACCTGACCAGAATAGAGAAGTCTGTGGATGGGGTGCAATGACTTCTCACCTTCGGCATAGAGGGTGTGATTTCAAATTGCAGGCCACCAACGGTTTCCTGCCCCGTAAGCTGTGCCTCTACACTGTATCTAGTACCCAGAGGCATAGCGACAAACTGTCTGATGACGCCAGGAGAGACGGCGAAGCCATCAAGCCAGGGTTGCTGAGGAACTACAACATAGTCCTGGATCCTCTGTCCCATATTCATACGGTTAAAACGCCTGAGTAGTGTCCCGGAAGTCTCCGAATTGTGTTCACCGGACACGACGTTGACACCGCCAGCGTAGATCTTGATCATGAAGGGAGCGTCGGCAGTAAAGTTGACCCACATAGCCTCCCGCTGGTACATAGGGAAGAAGATACCGCCTTTCAAAGCTTCATCGGAGGATAGCTTGCGAGCGAAATCATCAGCCTTGAACAACGGGAACGTGCCAAGGTCGGGTGGAAGCTTCGCTCTGTCTTCATTGTCGGGGACCCGGACCGTGCGCTGGAACGTGATTCTAAGATTCTGCAGCCTGTAATAGCTCGACGTCTGGCGGACGAGTATCGCATCGTCTGCGAGTCTGCAGCGATATACGGGAGAAGTCATGGTCGTCAAGAGCCTCGCGATTGCCTGCTAAATTAGTAACTCAAGTGCCGGACATGAGCTCAGCGAGCCGTTTCGAGAGGAGGGCTGTGATGGTAAGCAAAGGGCTTGGTGGGAAACTTGAGGAGGGGGGACTCGTGTAAACGACATGAATCGGGAGAGGCAGGTCCGTGAGATAAGGTGTTATATCTTCAAAGTATGCAGAAGCATGAGTGGTAGCGTAAAATGCTTAATGTGAGCTTATATCATACAAGACACGGCTACTACCTGCACATTATACTTCCATCGTTACGATACATACCTCGAACTTTGTTCGCAAAGAGGGTACTGGACTGGGACGGGGGAGAAGAAGGGTAGGAATTGAGGCGAATCAAGGTTCGAAGACCCAATCCGTAAGATGATTATGAGAACAATGGTTTCCAAGGGCAGCTACTCTTGAGTACCGAGCGGTAAGGACGTAAAGACACGTAGGTGTCTAAATATAGCATATGTATGTATTTATGCGGCTCTGAAGCTTCACCTTAACATGCCACCTGGGCAGTATATAGACGTGTAGTCGTGTTTCTTACTGGATGCATGCAGTTCCTTTTAAGATAGCCGTAACATCCTGAGCATATCTTTCGGTAATGCTTAGTCTATTCTTCCTCCATGCTATAGACTAGAGTTGGATTATTCGTATAGTCATCGTGTTGCTATAGCGCTACTCAACTCAACCCTCGGTGTTGATATTTGTATAGTTCTAGGCAATCCATAAGGATGAAACGATTCAATTATAGACTTCAACAGAAGTTAAGATTTTTGAGAAAAAGAACAAGGAGAAGCATAAAAGAAGAAAAGCAAGAATTTGATATGCACACTTACTCTAAATCAATGACCGAGCTACAGGGCTATTCGAGCATAAACCACAATTGGACCTTGCTGCTGGCCCTCATCAAATAGGACCCTTCAAACAAGAGAGACTACCGCGCTCTTCGTAGACTAAATTAATCAGGCCATTCTAAACACATCTAATTAGTTTCCAGCGGCCATTTATTCCTAGGCTTGAATCTTCAAAATGCTCGGTGTGGTGTCGCAGTCGGTGTCGATGCTTTTAGCGGAGACGCGATGCAACGCTTTCGGCCCGTGGTTTTATGTACTCCACCAATTGCATCATGGTCCAGATACCCCGCCAGGTAGTGGTAGGCGAAGTTGAATCGGATTGCCCTAGTTTAGAGAAATACGTCACTTGACGTGTCGCTCTCCAAAATGCGACGGTGGTGATATATCTACGAGTTCAGCGCAGGATTGATACTGAAATAGGAGCTTGAGACGAGGGAGGTTAGACAATTACCCGCGACAGAGAGCAGGGGATTTGGAAAGGGAGCACGATAGTGAAGGCGAGGTGTATGGCTGGATATATATAGCTTCTATTCCCATTTGATATCTAACCCAGCTCACTCAACACGTGAGCCCTATGTCATGCAGCTATTAATAACTAAGCGAAATTTTGGTTCCAGAACGCCTTTGTTCAACGTCCCGGTTCATTACATCGTGAAACATGAAGTTATCGGCAGGTATATCCGCCATCGATGACCAAGTCGGCACCGGTAGTATACGTGCTGGCGTCGGACAGGAGGTAGACGTAAGCGCCTTTCAGCTCCTTAGCATCGCCGTTTCGGTTCATGGGGATCATGCTCCTCCAAAGGTTCTGGGTCTTCTCGTCGATGAAGTCCGACAGGCCGGTGTCGATGTAGCCGGGAGAGATGCTGTTGACGCGGGCGAAGTCGCGCCACTCGTTGGCCAGGGACCGGGCCATGTGGATGCAGCCGGCCTTGGCGACGTTGTATGAGGTCTGCTCTTGCGGGAAGTTGGCGATGTGACCCGACATGGACGCCGTGATGACGAAAGATCCGTGTCCCTGCTTCTTGAACACAGGACCGATGGCCTTGGCGCAGTACGCCGTGCCGTTCAGATCCGTGTGGATAACCTTGTTCCACTCCTCGACGGAGCCTTCGAGCACACCGTGGTCTGCTGTCGCGCCGGCGTTGGCGACGAAGCCGTCGATGCGGCCGCCAAAGTCGTTGAGTACGTCCTTGACGAGTTGCTCGACCGAGGCGAAGTCTCCGACATTGACCTTGTATGCCTTGGCCTTGACGCCATATTCCTTGGTCAGCTCCTCGACGTTCTTTTCGGCACCCTCCTTGCGCGAGGAATAGGTGATGGCTACGTCAGCGCCCAATTCGGCGACACCGCGCGCGGCCTCGATACCCATGCCTCGAGGACCTGACGCGCCGGTCACGACGATGACCTTGCCCTTGAAGCTGAGCAGGTCGAGGAGCTTGCTGGCGGCGGGAATCTGTTGAGGCATGTTGATGATTTAGGGAGGCTGGATTATAGGGGTTAATGAGACGATTCTGGCTGAGGAATGCAAGAGGGGCAATGAAGAGAACAGTCAGGAGATTAAGTATAGGATGAATAAGGCGAGTCCGACTCAGAGAGCAGCCGGGCTGGTGTCAACTTTATAACTAGCAGCTGGTCAGAGTCGCAACGGTCTACCTGACTGCGCCCAGCCCCCATCCCCCATGCCGTCAGAGGCTTTCGCGCGCCTTCGGTGTTCTACGGGCCTATGCGGCGTCTAAGTGGATGGAGGTGTGGGTGCAGGTGGATAAGAAGCATTCCGAGCTGCATCTTCGTTGATGTCATCCTCAAGTGGGTATGACAAAGCGCCCTAGTTCACCAGTATTCGTATTAACTATCTTCCTGGGCATAGCTTGAATTTTCTCTACTTTCGCAAGTCGGAAGAGAACAAAGGAATTGGACACCGACGCAAGGAGCGAAGTCCAGTCATCCAATGTTATAGAACGAAGAGAGTGTCTCGTGCCTCGGGGCAAGTGGTCAATCGTGACGACGAGGGGAGCTATGGAGGGGTATAGCCTGTCAAGGACCTTGGAGGACAAAGCCTATCTAACCATCTTTGTTATTGTCTAGCTTTCAACCCCTCATTCTTAGCGGGCCACATTTTGACATGTGGTCCTGGGCCAAGTGTTTGATTTAGAAGATGTGGTTGAGATGCGAAAGCCTTAGTAAGGACCTGCAGTAGTCTCGCCTAAGTGTTGTTGGTCTTGCGGCCCTTCGTAATAATTGGTGATTTCTCTCTAATGAGATGATGATCCCATGTCACTAGCAACTCGATGTGTAAGCGAACATGAATTTAGCTACATTTCTAAAGCGTGCTTGGAAGAAAATAATCCCAAGTCGCAGTGCAACTACCTAGGTACATAATGCACCTCGGCTTCCGAGAGGACCCTTTTCCAACCGGGGAAATGTACCAAATCATGCAAGCAATCTACAAACTGGGGAGGGCAAATCGGCATCAATAAATCATTGGTCGCCCTATAATTCTCGTTTCCCTACAATACGCATGAATACTACCTCGTAAGTGAGAAGAAAACACTCTCCAGCGAGCCACCTGGTGACCTTTAACGCCGCCCCAGGTATATACCGGTGATTGCTGCTTATCTAGTCTTCCAGTGACCTGGTTGTAAACTCCGGTACTGTTAGCGGCAGGACCCTGAAACCAGATACCCCATAGGCATCGCGAGCCAAGGTGCCGGGATGATCAAACGGGTCAGCTACGGATGCATGCATAAAAGTATTTCTACTATTATCATGGACAAGACATTGTTCCACGCTCAGTTTCAATGTGGCGACTGCGCGAGAGCGTGTTTTACGTATGGTTTATTACGGCAATCCCTTCGTGCTTCGCGCGTTTCATTAATAGCGACCTCCATGATCCAAGCCCTGGATGTCGTCCTCGCGCACCGGGCTGCGTCTAACATTCCCGGAGTTGAGCGACATGATGTTAGGTTTCAATGATCGTGATACAACGATTATCGCCGACTCGCGCCCGTAGCCTCGGCCATTTGCTGTAGAGAGATTAGTCTCCTGTCAAGTTCGATGCGTCAGGCGAGGAAGAGGTGGTCGTGGTGACACTCAGATAGCCAATGAGGAAGCCGAAGGAATTATTTGTATTAGCCGGATACTGGTACCCCGACGCACGACCCATTGGGAAAATACTCGTAGCTAACCTTAGCTTTCCTGGTGCTTTCGTCAATAAGCTTGATGAGGCGTATTGAAATTCCACGAGTTCTCATGCATACTCCCAGCAAACCACAACGAAGTCCGCTCTAGATAATAAGGTATCTGACTTTAATTATCTAGGTATGTAGCAACCAAGATCCGAGTGAGGCAACAGAGAGGAAGAAGGACTTTCAGTGTTAAATACCGCGGGGAAGTTCAAGGAGCCCCGCAGCAGGGACCCCTTGAGCTACCAATGCTATTAATTATATCATCAATGAAGTTTCTTTATACGCATCAAGTATTAAACATCTAAGCGTACTTGCGTGCGTATATATATATTTATATGCATCCTTAGCCTTAGACCTTGATCCTCAAGATACTGCAAGCTCTGCTAACTGATCAGCCTATTGCCGAATATGGGCGCCACAGAAGTGAGTGAACCCTGGACTGCCCGGGTGTCCAGCTATCAAGAGCGCCCTATACTTTTCAATCTACGCGGATATGATAGCCAACTTACGCTGGGATGCCTATATAGCAGATATCACTCCGACAACATAGATAGACATTTTAATCTGTTAACACCGGAGTAGTGAGGGAAAGATGCTGGTACTCTAGGACTAATGGTCGAACTAGGATTACATATCATCGGAAGAGGGCAAGGTGACCAGGTCGCTTGAAGAAGAGTCGCGAACATATCAGTCTCGTAGATTCCAGCGCCGGATGTATCTCTAAGCTTTCCCAACACCTAACGAAAATATTCCATTTGCCGTAGACATTTTATGCGGTCATATCTTTAATGGATAGGACGGTGCATGGCCCACTACCTTTGTTCTCCAAACAGGCGGTTTGGCTAGTGACCTATCAAGATCGCCAAAAGTACTGCTTAAAATAGTTCTAGAGGGGAACCCCGGTCCCGGCTAGACCCCGTATCCGTTCTCCGCTCTTCATCACAGCGCTTCATCAAAAGTTCCAGAAGAAGTAATATCACCCAGGGAATATCCATCTCTGGTGCTTAATCTTATTTAAGAGCGTATTATGTTGTATTCCCCGGAGCTCGATGCCGCTGTTCCGGACGTACCGAGGACGAGACGGAATGCGAAGCAACCAAAGAGATGTCCCGAGTGCGGAGTCTGCTTCACCAAGACCGAACACTTAGCGCGCCATATCCGTAGCCACACTAAGGAGAAGCCATTCTCATGTCGAGAATGTGGAAAATCATATAGTCGACAGTCAGTTAATCGGTCTACCCAAACCTGCCCGAGCCCCCTACCACAAACTTTGCCGGCGACTAACATTATCCAGGGATTCGCTTCTTCGTCATTCTCGAGCTCACACTCGCCGCCCGACCAACAGGTCGACAAGGAGTGTTACGCCTTCGTCTGCGCAATTCTCACTAGCAGGAGAAAGTATTCAAGCTGGCATGACGCCGCAGGGTGAACATGATGCAGTATCTCAGAATAGTCTCTCATCATCAAGTTTCTCCCATCCTACAACAGCATCAGCTACCAATGGCTGGGGTGCTCAAGCCGAAGAGCCGAGTCAAAAGTTAACCGATAGTCCCTTACAACAACATGCTCTACAGTCAACCATCGGCACTGTCTCGAGCGGGCAATATGTCGGGGCAGCTTTCCCAGGTGTGCCAGCGGGCGTATTCAACACACCTACCGATATGGAACTATTGGATATTGGCTTGAATGCTCATGAGCCAGCCTGGTTATTAGGCAGCGACTTTGACCTCAACACACTTGATTTTCCAATATCAACCGTTATGTCAGAATGGGGGTACCCGAATCAGGAGCCTTTGCCTTCTCAGCACGAGACCTATGGCGCTTCTAACACTCTAAGTCGTTGTAAAGGACACATGTCGCTCTCAGACTTAGTCCCGGCAGTCCAGTACAATTGGTACACGACATTAACCCGTGACGTCGTCTGCCATGAGTCCCTGAAGCAGCAACAAGGGCAAGATGAGATAGATGAAGCTTACAGGGAGGGCCTCAGACACAAGTTACAATCAAACCCCAGCACTACCGCACTACCTTCCGCCGATTTTCTTGTAAGCATCGTAATGAACTGCGGCCGGCCTTACAGTGAAGGATCACTAATCGCAAGCAGAACCTGTGTATCAAGTTATACTTCGTACGGTTTAACCCAGTTTTCCCATTCATACATGCCCCGTCTTTCCGTCCTTCGGCAGAAAACGCCCTACTTCTCTTGTCTGTGTGCTCTGTGGGTGCCCTTTTCATGGGGTCAGCAGCCGCTGCTACGCAGGGTAGGAAGATCTTCCAAACCCTCAACAAGGCAAATCTATCATTGGTAAGTAAGCCGCTCACTCGAACACGTATTCTTCCGTAATCCTTTAAAAGAGATAAGTGCTTAAACTGAGAATAGTGGGACACCTACATTCGTCGTGATGCCAGAGAGTGGCGCTCCTTAGTCCAAGCATCCATCATCGGACAGACTTTCGGTATGCTTTCCGGTCAACCAGACAACGTTTGCATGACGGAGAGCTTCCATGGTACAGTAATTGCATGGGCCCGTCAAGGCGGCTTCTTTAAAATCAAACATGCGCCCCTCCCGAGCACAGGTGACCCAGAAACGAGCAAAGAAGACATCTGGAGACGATGGGTAGACGCTGAAGAATCTGTCCGCCTAGTCCTGGCATTGTATGTCCACGATTCGGAATTCGCCACGACATTCCACCATGAGCCACTTCTTCGTCACACAATCGAAAAATTGCCGGTTTGTAACTCCGATGAACTGTTTTTCGCATCCACTGCGGCCGACTGGTATAGTATCGTGGAAAAAGAACGCGCGACTAGCTCTGAGACTGCACATGTCGATACAATCAATTCACTAGCAGTGCCACCCGTCCCTACGTCAAATAAAGCTCAATTGTTTGCATATGCTTCGCTTGCGGGTATAGTAGCCTCGATTCAAGAAGAACGGTCCTCATCGCTTGACGACACATCGAAGCACCACTTTCGAAACGTACTCTTGGCGTGGCACCGTGAACATTACAATCATATCCAAGGAGCTAAGAAGAACCACATCAATCTTCTGATTTTCTGGCATGCAGCGTTTATGTCTCTTTATGCCGACTCTGACCTCCTCGAACGTTCAATCGGTCGCGACGGCAGACAGGCAGCGCAGGAAGCGCGGGGAAACGTGAATAACTGGGCTGCCTCACTCGAGGCTCGACGCGGTGTGCTTCACGCTTTGCTAATATTGAAGGATCTAGAGATGCTTCCAATCGGGCTCGAACCGGCAATTCACGTGCCTAAAGCTGCCTTCTACTCAGCCTTGGTCGTGTATAGCTACATCAAGTTTAAGCCATCGGTCGACCTATACGTACCTTCGCAAGACGAGATGAACATACCCGAGCTGCGAGTCCCATGTTCGACTAGCAACCTACATCTAGCCAGTGACAAAGCGTCGC
The DNA here is from genome assembly GCA_022578765.1 of Xylaria sp. FL0933. Classification (NCBI taxonomy): domain Eukaryota; kingdom Fungi; phylum Ascomycota; class Sordariomycetes; order Xylariales; family Xylariaceae; genus Xylaria; species Xylaria sp. FL0933. Next base: position 50,522 of record MU389746.1, read on the forward strand.
CAGCCATTTTGTCCCCCGTGGAACCCAGCATACTGTGCAATGCGATCGATCTTCTTCGGCGCATTGGTCACTGGGAGATATCTCGCAAATTTGCTTCCATACTCCAGATACTACTGGACGACTTAACAGCTGCTTAGTTCCCAATTGGCTGGGTCTGAGCGGTCCACCAAGCCTACGAAAACGGATGAGCCGCTTTTCGATAGCCCATAATCCTAAGGGACGCCAGGAGGGCCCTGGCTGGACAAAGTGGAAGCGTCGTCCTTGTTAGCCGTCATTACTGCGCCACTTAACATTCCGACCTTATAAATATTCCTCGATGCACGTATAGTAATTAGGTTAACAAAATATTCATAATGCACAATGCACAACCAAAAACTGCTCGACTGCTTTTGGTCTAACGACCAACAAAATGGGGAACGGATTCCAGGAACTATTTCAATAATGTATATGCCTCGATCGTATTTCATACAATATAATGCGATTATCGTCCATCCTTATTGACTACCTAAGTAACGATCAATGATCATGTACTGCTCAGGAAGAACTTCATTCTGATTGTTAGGTTGCTAAGCTGATCTGTTGAAGGTGTAGGGTCAATGAGAAGTGTAAGTAAACGTAGTTTACTACTTCTGCTTCTAAGAAGCTGCCAGTAATACTAAGCCAGAGAGAAGAATGAAAGACACACTTGCCGTGTACGGGAGTTAAATCCATGCTCCATGCGGGACGGCGTCAAAACGTATGCGGGACACCAAGCTTGCGGGACCCTTGTCGATGCGGGCGAGGCGGGGTACACATCCTCGTGCGTCGGCGGGACAGTTCAAGAAGTGAAGTAAGAGAAGAGATCTACCGATGAGAACGACGCGTAAGAACTGTTATTTAACAATGATTCGCGGGGAGAAACTCACCATCGATGGAGTGCCTGTCTTTGAGGCCCAAGGAATTAAAACTAACAATACGACTTTTATCTTAAACCACTCCGCATTGATTGATCAGTCGACCTCTCGGGATTTTATGAAACGTTGGTGTAATCAATTGGAATAACCATGGCGATTCAAACGCGGAATGAAGGAGCTGCAGTCCCGGATTTGGTAGCAGTCGGTCACCAGCAGGAAGATATCCAGACGTGGAGGGCTCGCAACAATATCGACCCGGCGAATCAGGTCAAGTTGGTCAAGTTAGCCCATATGCGCTACCAACATCCGGATTTGGACGAAATTGAAAAATTCCTAGGAGGTAGGGGATTCGGACAATTCCAATGATGCATAACTGATGTATTACCAGACTTTGGTATGACAGTCGCGGAAAAGACCGATAATGAGGTATGGTTTCGGGGATACGGCCCAGATCAATACGTTTGTAAGCAATCTTAGCATTTTTTTTGTCGCTCCTCACAATACTCACCCCACCCGCAGATCACGCACTCAAAGGGCCCAAAAAGTTCCTAGGGGGAACCTTTCTTGTCGAGTCGCATGAAGACCTCGAGCGTGCAGCCAAGTTACCAGGTAGCAGCGAGATTCAAGAGCTAGTTGACGCGCCCGGGGGTGGGTTCCTCGTTACTGTATATGACCCCGAGGGCTTCCCAATGAACCTCATGTACGGGCAGCAGGAGCGAGAGGAAATACCAGACGAGCAACCGAAAAAGCTCACATACAACTTCGAGAACGAGAAGCCCCGTGTCCGGCAGTTCCTCAGATTTAAGCCCGGCCCAGCCGCTGTACACAAGGTCCGTTTACCATACTCCAGAGCACGTTATTAGAAGCTGACGTCAGCGATCTTTCAGTTGGGCCACTATGGCCTATGTGTTCAGGACTTCTCTAGCGAGCTCGAATTCTACCTCAAGAATTTCAACCTCGTACCAACGGACTTCCTGTACGTCGATGAGCCAGACGGAAGCAAGAAGGATGTTGCCATCTTCGCCCACATCGACCGCGGTGACGACTACGTTGACCACCACACGTTCTTCATGAGCACGAACAAGACTAGTCACGTGCACCATTGCTCTTTTGAAGTGCATGACTACGATACCCAGATGCTCGGACACCAGTGGCTAGCCGAGAAGGGCTACGAACCCGTCTGGGGTGTTGGTCGACATATCCTTGGGTCGCAGATATTCGACTATTGGTGGGACACTTCTCATAACATGATCGAGCACTACATCGATGGCGATGTCGTCAACCGCAAGACCCCGATCGGCTATAGTCCGGCTGGCGACGAGTCTCTAGCTGTCTGGGGCCCAGAAGTGCCGGCCTGGTTTCTTCAATGATTGTGGTATGGTATGAGTTGACTAAGGCGAGGATCGGTATTCGAGAAGATGGCCTAGTATTGCTCGAAAATTGTACCCAAGCGAGCTTGTTGTAAATTAATATCAGAATTATGTATTTCACTTTGCCCCAGGAATGTCAAGGCTTTCGTTCAACATACGATTTGTATGATATGCTATCTCAAGCGGCTATTCTTGATGACCTTAAAACCCTCGTGAGATACCACAGCACCAACACTCTAAGCGAACAGCCATAGATGTATATCAGTCATTGTGCTCTTAATTTTTCTATGAGGGATGTTCATCTATAGGCTCGTTACGATGAAAGATTCCGTGGCTACACGCTAAGCACCAACTCGCACGTTTCAAATGGGGAGGACCCATTGTCAGGGGCTGAATATATATAAAACTGCATAGATAGACTCGCTGCATCTTCCGAAGCCATTAGAATATTTATTCAGTCCGCATCATAACGTACGCGGTTGACAAGGGTGCCGATGCCTTCGATCTCAACGCGGATATCGCCGCCATCTTCAAGTACCACAGCTGGCTTCCTGAAGAAACCAATACCGGCCGGTGTTCCCGTTAGGATGATGGAGCCTGCTTCTAAAGTGGTTCCCTGCGATAGATAAGCAATTTGTTGGCGCAGGCTGAAGATCATGTCTCTCGTGTGGCCGTCCTGCACCACGTTGCCATTATATATCGTCTTGATGGCTAGCTGTTGGGGGTCGGGAATTGCACTTGGGGCTACGAGCACGGGACCTGGATAGTAATCTGTGTTAGCCTACACCCCTTCACTGCTGCCTCAACATTGGAGAGGGCTTTCTCTTGGGATTCATCTCCCTTGTTCTTCTCAGTCGAATACAATCCTTTTCCTACTTCTGCACGTACCGAGAGGACAACTTCCATCCAGCCCTTTAGCGAAGCACCACTGCGCTGTGAGCAACTGCAGTTTGCGCGCTGACACGTCGTTAGACGCTGTGTAGCCCAGGACGTAATCCAGCGCCTCTTCCTCGGGGATATCGCGGCCCGTCCGCCCTATCACTACGCAGAGCTCCCCCTCATAGTCACTCGTGCCGTCTTGCGCGACCTTGGGGATGGTGACGGCTGCTGGGTACGGGTCGGCTAATGCCGTTCGAGGCTTCGTGAACAGAACTGGGACCTCAGGCAACGCAAAGCCTCCTTCCTGTGTTTGGCGCGTTAACAGTAATTCAGTTTCATGATTCCTGATCCCGATATCAGGAAATGCATAGCGATACTCTGCAAGGTCTGACATTGGGATTCACCAACCTTGGCATGATCCTTGTAGTTTAAGCCCAAGCACCGAATATAATTGCACTCCGAGAGAGATATTGGGGAGAGAAGCTGCACGACACACCAATTAGTATGTATTGATCCGAGATTATTCCAATCGTCGATATAGCGTTAAGCTCCGAGCATTGCGACGACTTCCAGCAGAAACATACCCGCTCAACAGTATACACAACGCCAGTGATGATCTTTCCATCGAAAATCGATCCGCGGATCAGATATGCCTTTATTTCAACGCCATCCACGGAGTCCTTGCCCACGTCGCGGCTCACGTCGACGAGCTGGCCCAGATGCACCTGCTGGTCTTCCTTCGCAATGAAGCGGATAAGATGCGTCCAATTACCCATGTTGATGCTATTTTTCGTTACCTGTCTGTCGCAGTTTGCCAGCTTCCACTGCTTTATTTCAGGTCATATTCGCATGATGCGAACATGGTCGCTATGTATCTACGCGACTAAAAACGAAAAGCCTGCGGGACGCGCGACCGGTCCCGCCACCATCTGTAATGATCTTGCGGGGTAGCATTTAGAGTATGAGGCACTGGATGAACAAAGAAACTCTTCTGTCAGCTTAGACGTCGTTTAGTAAGAATTTCACCGGTCTACCTCGGGAACCGTGCGGAGACGTATTACCAATCCACGTGGTGATGTCTCAGATGTAAACACCCGAGACATTTGGCGCCGCTTTCTCCCGCGTTAAGTATCCGCAACGTCGGCACGAGCTAAGCTTTACGCCTCTTTGGCTTGGCAGCGATGAGTCTCATTTATCATACTTGCATTACCGAAGCGCCACCTGCGCGTCATACGATGTCTTGACACTATATAACGTCAAACCCATCAAGCGGCGTCTACCTCGAGGTAGAAACGGTATCCATGGCAATTCCAGTCCATTAGTATAAACGCTTTGTTAGAACAGGTTTCCCTCATTCGGTTGCACGAAATGCAGCAAACAGGCAGAGGAATCGCATCACCCTAGGTAACATAATTAGCTTACATGGCAGTCAAGCAATACAGTGGTATATCTCGCCTCACGAGAGAGAGGGCATGGGCAGGTCAAAATGCCAATTTCGATTTCGAAGAGTCTTCTGTCGAATGTGCCAATCGGGAGTTCCCGGACTAAGATCCGTTTTTATTTACTGTGACGTGATGCGCCACATAATCGACTGACCTCTTAGGCCTTCAAGTAACGAGTGAACCCCTTGCATATCCTGCTTTTGGGATTGGTTGCGTTACTTTGAGTAATGCCGAATACCGGGATATCCGAGCGGTCGGTACTGTATTCATTATAATCTCGTTTAGATCACAAATGATGTACCTTGGGCGTGTTCAATGCATAAGATCCAAGATTGAAAGGGCTTATTGCTTTGTGAAGTAAATATTGACATCATAAATTATATATCTCAAATCGTGTATTCAAGCCGGGCTACCAGCCGAGGCGATCGGAAAATAAATTGTCGGACCCATCACCACTATGACACTATTTTCTGATCGCCTCGCCAGCACACAATCAATCCTAAACCACCCCTGCATCATCGTATCAACATAATGCTCAAAGCACCTCCACGTAGACGACTGATACGACTGATACCATGCGCTCCAGGTGTCAGCACACTTTGGCAGTCATCAGCAGACTTTAGTTCTCGCATCTCGGCGCTTCTATGAGCCGCCCCAGGCACAGAAAATGAGTCGCCATTGCTTAAACGCCCACGGGGGTCTCGCAAAGAACGCTTTGGCCAAGCTATGACATGATGTGTTAGTGACATTGTTTATGCTGATCGACAGATAGGAATACGTACAACGGGGATGACGCAGCATCGAGCGCGCTGTCCGCCAGCGGCGCAGATGGCTTTGAATGAGGCCGGGCTGCTGGGAACAGCAGAGGCTACGGACATGATCAAAGTTAGAACTCGACTTTCTTCCTGAGATGGCCACATTGGACAAGGGGTGAAGTCTTACGGGAACCGCAGTCAAGGTCAGCAACACCTAAGATATCGGTTGCGCAGCATTGGGGAACGCTGTACAGTCCATCAGGGCAAGCCTCATAGCCACCAGTAGGACCAGGGGAACCAGGCGTGGTGGAGGTGGGAGTGCTGCTGTAGGTTCGCTTGGGGACGGCAGGCAAGTCGAAGGGGCTAGCCGTCACGGCAGTAGCGAAGACGGCAGCGATTAGGACGGAGAACTGCATTTTGACTGTTGTGGACCCGGATTGGTACCTCAAATACTCTTCGGTTTGGAAAACGGGCGAAGAACTAAGAGTGACGACCTAGAAGCTTGAGACTTGTCTGGCTGTAAGAAGAAGGCAAGATAGGCGAAGTCTTGAACATAGAGGGTCGGACGGGCGGTGATTCTTATACCTACCGGAAGCCCAGGTTGATTTCCATACTTGTAGTCATTTATGGTAAGTAGGTTGGCTTTCATAGCGATCATCGCAATCAACGATTCCCTGATCCATGGAAGCGTTCCAATGGTATGCAGTGCCCCTTGCCCTCCTCACCTCGCACGATTCGAGCAAAATCCGCACCGCCGATACTACACTGCAGTACGGAGGATTCCTCAAACAACCTGGCTAACAAGGCAAAAGTCCAAGGTAGCGATGCTTTGGCCAGGTTCTCCCGACCGCTTAGCTCGTTGGATATCTCCAAATAGGAATCGATCGTCGATGAATTACCTCTTTTTCACGCTCGGGTTATTCCAATTCACGCCAAATTTCACGCCTGCAGTTCCAAGGTTTTTAGTTCTATGCCAGGAACATTTTCCAGCAGATTTGAATAGGAAATGATCATCCGTCATCCTGGCGTGGCTCAATCCCGAGGACTTCTCAAGATAGCACCACTACACTAAATATATTGAGGAATTGCCTATATGTATGCACAACACCTCTGACAAGTTTGACCAGAATGCCATGCCCGTCCATCCTACGGTTCACCTCCACTACTTGGGATCCTAATACAGAACGGAGCTGGAATTAATCCTGGTATATCATGACGTCAAGGGCTGCCACGCAAGTTTTCCTATGCTCCAGTTTCTAGTCCAGCCCATGCAGAAGCGAGCCTACGCGCCGGATGCAATCTTGCAGCCCTGCAAAGTGCACTTGCTGCGCAGTCCAAACCCCAACAGTTCAACTACCCAACAGTCTGGCTGTCTTCAATCCTCCAAGTGTGCATATAAAAGGCCAAGTTAACAATTGCAGAAAGTGATCGTAGTTAGTCAACACTTATTCGTTAGCTCTACCTATGACTAGATGCTATGAAGTCTTGGGTAAAGGAGTCATGAACATATATCGGTTGGATGTGTCTACAGTATGGACCAGCAGCATACTGTAAGTACATAGTATACAAGATTATCTGCAGTGATACATGCGTATACTACATAGCAAACGGTCTTGCACCCGTACCCATGTTAGCTTGGAGATTGTGGCTGACGTTAGCGAACGCACGAGGAGTTAGTATATGCGCCTAATTGCCATTTGCAGTCCATGAGGATAAAGTACAGCGGACCAATATTTCTTACTTGGGTTTCCTTACTTCTTTATTCCTTAGCTCTTCTATAATGCCCCTAATAGTTTCGCTCCGTGTATCTGTATCAGCAAAGAATGACGTGATGTGTTGCCATCAGTCCTTACAAAAAGTTAACTCAAACTCGCAGGGTGTAAATAATGTTCGCGTAGGAAACTATTTACATAACATCTCGCTGACTAGGCAGTGCTACTACTACGCTACCAAGGCGGTTCCATCTTACTAGGGCTTGCTAGGTCTTCCCAATATTGCCGATCGCGATATAGCTGCAAGACTAATTAGGCGGATAGATGCGCTGTCATCGCCTGCCAAGCTAAGATCCCGGAAGGCGGAGGAGGATGCGCCCCAATCCGTTTCGCCGATTCTGGCTCGACGGGGAGGAGGATGGAACCCTATACGGAGTGTCGCCGTAGCGTTACTGATCTATGCGTACTACGTAATCTAGTCTTTCGCAGTCGTACCGTACTGTCGTTCTAGTGTCGTTCTGCTTATTGGCATATCGCCAATCGTATGAGTATAGGCTCGCCACCATCACACCCACGCTCCACACAAATACCGTGGATTTGGCACGGGAACCTGGCGCTAGTCTCAAGACAGGGGAATAATCAAATTACTCAGATTGCCACCTCAACCTTCCATAACTATAATCAACCGTGCGTTCGGTGTGAGGGATCTACACAACTATTGGTTCCTGGTGAGGTGCAGCTGGCCACTAGTCTTCTGGCTAGTTCACGAAATTCCCTCCTATCGGGGGAATGTATTTTACTATAGCTCATTGCGGAACCATCGGAGCGCGTTCGTGTTGAGAGTAGCACCTATCGTTTATATGAAGCGTCTCTTTTACAGATAATCTCCCAGAAGTTTTAGGCAGTAAGTTGCAGTCTAACAGTTAACCTCGCAGAGTCTCACGTCAAATATACTACATAGTAGTTCAGAGGAATTTTCTCCGCACTCATGGAAACCAGATTAGAGGTCGTGCTTCGAGTGGATGGATCTGGTAAGCGAAGTGTTCCCGACGTGAGATTGGTTAGCCTACGCATACTACCCAACTCAGGTTACTACAATGTCACGATTGCAACATCGCAATACTTAACCGGAACGTTGCCGATTTCCACGGCAACTCTCGATCGTTCCTCTGATCTTGTCAAGTGCAGGCTTGGCTATACGCCTTGATTATGTCCTTGATATCTCAGCTGCGACGTCGGAACTCGTCACATAGACCTGGCCGGAACCGAGGATCCTTCTTATCGCTTGCATGATGACCGCAGAAAGCAGGGCGAAGGAGAACAGGTTTTAGTAACCAATATAGTGAGGACCCCTGATATATTTACTGATAGCAGACTTCCAATAATACATTGTGTCCGAATAACCGACGAGCAAGCTCACTTGCTCTCATCCATGACACAAGTCTTCTCTAAAATACTAGTGTAGAAAAACCGGGGTGCCACCATACTGCGGGCTTAAGGATGGGGTAACGGCTGGTAAAAATGACTGTCCAAAAATCTTTGTGCATGACCTATTTTTGCAGGAGAACTACACCAAAATCCAAAAATTTTATTTTCAACATAACTTCACTAGAAAATCTAAGCGTACGCCACCGCCTTCGGGGATAGGCACGCAAGAGAGGCCGGAGGTTTTCTGCAGGTTAGCTTAGCCACCCTTGCTTAATTTAAATAAAATTAAATAAAATATATATTAATTCTATTAACACAGGTCATTATAATCTAGAATCTGTTAAAAAAAAAACTTGTTTAGTGTAATAGCAACACGCCCTAAACTGTCCAGGTAAGCTGCCGGTTCGAGTCCGGCAACAGGCTATTTTTTTCTTTTTTTTTTTTCTTTTTTTTTCTTATAAACACGGCTTTAGCTCTATGACTTAAAAATAAGTCATACAGTAATACAAATACTAATCAGATAACATAAATCTAAACAGTACTATCTTTTATTAAATAATTTGTTGCTTTGCGATCCACTACTACATCACAGAGCTAAATGGTTATTATTAAGTAATAGTCATAGTGGTTATATTATAAATATAAAAGTGTTAAAAGAGGCCTAGTGCCCTAGCACTAAGTACGCTATATATATAGTAAGTAAGCTGTACCTGCTTATAATTATACCTCTTTTAATAGATTCTTTATTAATTAGCTTCCAATAATCATTATACTTATTATATAAAAAAAAACCTAGTTTATTACCCCGACAAATCTTATATACTTTTCTTATTCTCGGGTAAATATTCCTGCACTTTCTTAAACTATATGCAGATCTTTTTCTCACACGCGCACTGTTTTATCTCAACCTCTCCATACAACAATATATCAATAAATAAATTTCTAACCATTACATCAATTATTAAATCTCTTTTTGCCGGCTCTAAAATAAATATTCTTTAAATGCTAAATTAAACTTTTCAAGTATTTTATCTCTATACGCTTATTCTACTTTAAAATAAATATTTCTGCCTTTTATATTCCACTTTAAAATAAATATTCCTGCTCTTTATATACCATTAATATATACAACTTTTTCTGCGCACTTATTTATTATATCTCCGCTTTTTTATGCAGCATCATTTAGCTATCTTATTATTATATATTAATATTATCTCAGCTTTTAAACAATATAAGTCAAGTTATTTATTTTTTTTTTCGTCTTAATAACAGTAAAGCTTTAAGCGTTATAGCTATTTTAAACATGTCGCTATCTTTTTTCTTTTATATCTTAATCTTCTTAACTTATATGCTTATTCCTCTTTTAATATTTAAATTTATATACTGTTTTAACCCTAACAATCTTGCTAATATTATATAAAAACTTATCTAAAATTATTATACTTAGTCAATAAAATAATGCCTCAAATCCTATAAATATTATGTCTTAAAAATAAATTAGTTAACTAAATCCATGTTTAATTAAAGCACTTTAAACTAGTTTAAAAAAATATTACTAAAATTAATAAACACAAAATCCTCGACCTTTTCTTAGTACAATAAAGCCTTAAGATACTCGAAAACAAAGCGCAGCTCAATAACCGCGTGTCGCAAAATATAATATTATATTATTTAGCTAAATTAAGCATAATAAGTTATAAGTTTTAGTAAACCTAAATATAAATAAGCTTACTAACAAAAAAATTAAGAACGCTGAAATATTTTATATTCAAATTAAATAAAGCGCTGCTATTAAGTTAGCATATATACCGGCATCGCGAAATTAAAATTAGTTAAAAAAAATACGTTATTAAATATCCACTTTAGCACTTTTTTTGTTTTTATTATTTCCCTTAAAAAATATACCTTATTTATACTCTTTTATTATCTTCAAGCTTTATTTTTATAGCGTTCTTTAATTTTAACTTATTATTTAGCATAATTTTTTAACATAATATTTAGTTCTTAGTTTTTTAAATCAAATATTCCACGCAATCTAGACCTTAAAAAAGTCGCTAAAATAAATTTTAACAAAGCATTAAACCAGCCTCGGTCTACTAATAAATTTTAGCGCGCTTTAATATTAGGTTCTTACGCTAGTTTTTATACTAGCTTACCTCGAAAAACACTAGGTAGTAAAACTAGCAGCTTTACAGCAAAGCCTTTTAGCTATAACCTTGCACATAAAAAACCACTTTGTCCGGTTAAAATTATTAGTAAATACGTTAATTTACCTGCGGATGCATATTTAAAAATAAGCTTGCAATACAGCAACTAGCTACACTTAAATCTAAATAGTCCTGACCTCTTGTTCACTCATATTATTACTCTACTAATATTATGGCCTTAATACTTAAATAAAAGCTGATTCTTACGGCACCCTAGCTTTAATATATAAAGCAAACTAATTTAGCTTAAACTAATTATTTTTCTTATTAACAAATTTTCGAGCAAAAAAATCTATTAATACAATATAAGTTTAAACAACCTTTAATATATAATATTATATATTAACCATATCCTTAAATATCAATTAGCTCTAAGCCCACTAAATAGTTCAAGGCATTAATTTACAAGCTTTAAAACTTCAACCCGGTTCAAAAAGCTATTACTAAAGCCGATAAAAAATAAATCATTAATAAAAACAAGCTAGCATAATAAAACTTTATTACAATTATACTTGCGACATATTAATAATATTATTAAGCCATTTAGCCAAGTTAAGCATAATAAATTATGAGTTTTAATAAACTTAAATACAAACAAATCTATTAATAAAAGAGTTAAAAACACTAGAGTATTTTATATTCGGATTAAATAAAGCGCTGCCATTAACCTAGCATATTTACAACATTACCTTAAAGAAAAAATTAAATAAAGCAACTATATCCTTAAATATTTAAATATAAAGCTTGCTCAACTTTTTACACTCAACTTTATTAACCACATTAGATTTCTTCGACCATTATATGCGGCAATCTATATCTAAAAAAATAGTTTCCATTCAAAAAAACTTCTTCCTTAAAAATACAAAAAGCCAGCCTCTCAGCAGCTATATCAATGCCTTCAAGGCTATTATTCAGCCATTCAACTTGGCCGGGTGAATATTTATTATATACTAGATATAATATATTGGCTAACGTTAACTTTATAAACAAGTAAAAAAACTAATAATAAATATCGACACTGCCAATACAGCTTTCTAGTAAAGCAAAACAGTAGCAAAAATAGCTTTATATATATACCAAGCCTATAAAAATTAATAGAGCCACTATATATATACCTAAATAATTGCTTTTTATTTGTCACTATATACTAACTTTATACAAGATAACTAAGTCAAGTTTATCTTTGACAAGCGTTACAAGAATAACAATAGCCACAAGCAAAATATCACTTTAAATAAAACATGCTTAAGTCGCCGTTAGTCGAGTTAAACATAATTTAATCCGAAATATCTTATAAACAACCTACGGAGACCTGTTAGGTAGCCCAGAACCAGCCTGTAAAACAAGTTAGTAAATAAAACGCAGCGCGTTCTTGTTACCAAGTTTAAAATTTAATAAAAACAGCTCAATATACCAAGTTAGCTAACAATATTTTCTAAGCATAATCAATCTTTAGCGGCTTAAACCAGCTTAAATTAAAATATTCTTCGGGACTTAAGTTTAATTAACTTAAATCTTATAAAAAAATAAGCCCTCTATAATAGCTAAAAAATAAGCTTTGCTTCCTAGTACAGCAAGCAGATTATATATTACAAATCATAAAATATAAGCACATCAGCAAAAAATAAAATAACATGCTTAAATAGCACTTTCTCGATATCGAAGTTATAATATATTTATCTAAAATACTTAATTTATAAGGCTAAAAAAATTTAATTAATTCTTGCTTTTAAAAAGCCTTATAGTAGCCGACATTTATATAAATAACTATTAAAGCTTAATAATAGTTTTAAGCTAGTATAAATATACTAATCACTTAAGGACTTCCTATATTATATCCCGATAAATAAATAGTCTTTTAGGTATGCTAAGCTTAAATATTATTATATTTTATTCTAGATTTTCTTTAGGTAAAAACGTCTTATAAGCTTTAATTTTTAAGCGGTTGCATACTCGCTTACGTCAACATTTCATCTCGTCTACCCTTTTATATATTATATATTGTCTAATAACGTCTAATAAATATAATTAACGCTTAATATATTCTGCGTGCATTTATTACATTAATTATATAAATCTTAATAATTATTCTTTTTTCGCAAGTGTGCTTAGTTACTACATAATTAAATTTGCTGCAGCCGCTTTATCGCCCACAGCATAAAAATAGCAATAACTGCTAACTTATTTTATTCTAAATTAAAGTTATATACTAAGCTTATAGTCGTCAACACTTTTTTAATTTAACTCAAAATACTTTTAATTTAAATCATTAGCTATTTTATTTAAAGTATTCTATTTAAAGTAGCTAAACTTAATAGCTCATATTTTAATTTAATTTAATTACCCTGCAATAATTCTTACTATAAACCTAAAGAACATTTAATAATTCGTTTATTATCTAAAATTATAGCCCAATATTACCACTTATCAATTCTTTCTCGCTTACGCCTTATAATCAATAATCTAAATAACTAACATTCTAAAAAATTTAAAACAAAATAAAAAATATATTAAAATCGGCGTCTTGCTTTTCTTGCTAAGCTCTAGGTTTTTAAAGAGCTCTTCGATTTTAGCTTTAATAACATTGCGTTTTTTTATTGTCTTAAGCTCATTATATATTTTACTTTCGGTAATTTCGCCCTCTTTAGCTACATCAGTTATCTCTGCGTGCTTTTCAGCCTTCGAATTTTTATTATATTTTATAGTGCTAACAACTTTTGGTTTTTTCAATAATTTAATATCTACCTTCTATGTACCCTTAGTAGCAGTTAAATTTAACAACTATATATTTATTAATATCTCTCTATTAGCGTGTGACACCAGTTTTCGCTTACCATCAGCAAGGCCTTTTGCTATAAAATATTATTAAGCCCGGTTTCTAGATTATTTAGCTGCTTAAGTATCTAACTAAGCTTTTCTAGCATAAATTATATTAAGTTCAAAAAAAAACAAAGTAGCTTTAAGCGCTATTAATAAAAAAATATAAAAAGTTGCTATGCTCGAAAAAACTTATGCGACGTAAAAATTCATAAAACTAGCTATAACTATGGCTTTCGCAAGGTTAGCCGACTAAGTTTCTTTAAGTTATGTACACTTTTCTTTTAGTCTTGCGTCGAAAGTCTTTAAAAAAGCTCTATTTTATACAGGACTATAAGAATTAGCGCTAAAGCTAGCTTTATTTATCTAAGCCCTTTAACAAAGCTTTTATCTTTAGTTAACATTATTTCGATTAAAATATTCTTTATGCTATTTACTACCTTAGTTACTTAGTAAAGCCGCTGGGGTTATGCGGGTCTGTTCTTAAGCAGGCTGCTTTTTTCTATTCTATATAATAATAGGTTCAGGACCACCGTTTAAGTAATTTATAGCTAATAAAATAAATAGTTTTAGGATATTTGTTCTCGCGATTATTCAGGCTAATTAAAACCATTAGTTTCTTAAAGTATAAATTATAATTAAAGTTATCCTCGTTTAAAAAATACTTATTATAGATCGCCCAGCTTATACTAAGCCCAAAGTACGTTCTAATATTCTTTATTAAATCCACCGTTACTTTTTCTCACCAGAAATAGTTCACTTCTTTTGCAGTTTAATTGCCCTTAGTAGTATATATAAGTTAAATTCGCTTGCTATTAATTATTACAGAATATTTTTTATAATAATATCCAGATCTTTTATAGTTTTTAATAGTTGCAAGTTCTTGTCTTCATTTTATATAATAAAAAGTTCTAACAAAAAGATTATTAAAACGTAGCCGGCCTTTAAGACCTAGTCTATAAAAACAAATAAGCTTTAGCTAACGCTTATTAGTAGGTGTATGCAGTAAATAAAGCTGGTTGTACTTTGCCTTTAAAGCGTTTTCTTAAAATAGTTTAGCTTTACTTTCAGCTGCGAAAGTTTGCTAGCTAGCGACTACTTCGGCAGCTAAAGCGACTTTATTTGCGCCGCGAGACATGCTAGCTAATCTAATAAAGCGGTCGAGCAAGCGTATGATTATTAATAGTAAAAAACAAAATATGCTTACGCAGATTTTATAAACATAAAGCTAAGTATAACAGGGAGTAGTAAACAATAGAATCATAAGTCTCGGAAATAGGGTGCTAAGAATATTAAATACTTAGCTAGTATACTTTTTAGGCGATATACCGTGTGCGATATATCTATAAGTATTCGATGTCAAATTACCTCGAAAAAATTTACTACGGTAGAAGATTAAGATAATAGCGATAAAGCAGTTAACAAGCGCTTAGTGAATAATTGTTTTTATATAATTATAGCTTAGCAAAGTATGTACTTTTTAATTATATAGTAATATTAAACAAAAATTTAGGCAAAATTATTTAGGCTTTTAAATTATATAAGTTAAATAGTAAATCAGCGCTTTTTATGCAGTTTTAGTGCTGAACTTATAGATAACCTAAAGTAATATAAACTTATACATACATGCTTGCTTTACACGGGTAAAAAATCGATATAATTTTACTTTAAGTAAAAGATGCCTTATTTTAAATATTTAATTTCACGCGGTTAGCAAGAACAGGTTAAAGTGAGTTCTATCTTCCTGAGTCTTTATATTAAAATATATGTTTTACTGTTTTGCTATTGTTATATCTTATATTTTTCCAGCTTTTTTTAAACATGTTAACATAGGCCACAAGACGCAGCCGTATTTATATATCTAAAGCCCACTCAATATATTAAATTTCTCTTAAAACTTAAACCTTATCATTTACCATTCAATGCACAGACTTATTTACTTCCCAAAGGTTGCTTATTTTTTTCTAAGTTCTCATGGTTATAAAAGCTCTGTTTTGCCCTTATATTATTATAGATTTATTTCTGATATAAAAGTTGTAGGATTGATTATAAGATTTAAAGACTTTATAATTATTTTGTTTAGTCTACATTATTCAATCACTTTTTTCATAAGGTTATTCACTATAATCTTATTATTATATATTTTTTTAAACTTATTTTTTTTCTAGAAAAGCTTAGCATTAAACAGCAATAAACCTTATAATATCTAGTGCTAAAATAAGTTTACCTTAGACGCTATATTTAAATATTTTAATGCGCTGCAAACAAAGTTAATATTTTGTCGTTTTAATTCCTACATTAAAGCTTATCGGGTTGTTAAATATAGCCTTTAAAAAGTTTGTTAATCGGTAGTACTAAAGTATTTATTTATATAGCACATTATTAAACCCACTTTTAATAACCTTTTTAACCCATTCCGCTTTTTCTTTCTTTTGTTTGTTGTAGCATTTTTTTTATCTTTTGTTAGATCCTCGGTTAACTATAATCAAAAACCTCGAACTTTTTTGTACTTATCTTTTATCATTTTTTAATTTTAGCCATAATTAACTAATTTATAACGTTAAGTTCTTTATACACTTTTTTTTTCATAACTTTATTTTTATTTTATTTAATTATTATTTAAGCTAAAGATTAAATACGCTTTGCCAGCCTCTTGTTTTTGTTTTCTGTTAAATAAAACTTAATAGTTTATATAATCTCTTTAACTTATATTAACTTAGCTTGTGCTTTACTTTACCGGCATTAAATTAACTTAAAAAAGTACAATAAAACTATACTAAATTAATTTATTAATTTGCTGTACATACGTTATTACTTTTTATATTATATATTTGTTTACTTGCTTTTGTTTCCCCGTGACTTTTATATTAGTTAATATTAATAAGAACGTAAATAAAACAGATATTCTCTGTTTAGCATAACATTATCTCGATTTATCTTGCTAAAGCATAAACTTTATAATAAAAGAACTTCTGCAAGGCGGCTTATATATAATATGCTAAATAAAGTGCCAACTAAAGTAAATTCATCACATAATTCCCTTTGATAGTTTATATGCTAACACGCGCGATAAATAAGCTTTATTATTATTTATTACCTTTTTATTTTTGAGCACCCGGTTAAACTAACAAAAGTTATTTAGCGAAGTAATAAATTTCGTTTATATCTCGACGGCAAGAAATCAGAAAGCACCCGAGAACTATTTTTAAGCAGCTTATTATTTAAGTTTATGCTTAAATAGCAGAGGACAACTAAAAAACATTTAAGCAATATAAAGATTTATGCTAAGATTATTTATAGATTAATAGTCTTCGAGTTTAAATTAATTAATAATACTGCTTACTATATAGTAGCGCTAACACCAGCTCGGGCTGGTGCTTTAAAAGTAATAAAGATCAAAGAATTTTGCTACACAGTGAGCCCCAGCGAGATCGAGGCTTTTTTGCCCATCTTTAATAAATTTAAAAGTATATCTGCCGGTTTTATAACTATATTAAATTAGCATAGCATTTATAAGCCTCCTGCTTATTTATATTATATTATCGATTTAGTAATAAAAGCTGACCTTAATCTAGATCTCGATATCCACATCGATAACTTTCATTACAAGCTAAAAGCTTTGCGGCAATTAATTTTAAGTATCTCATATGTTTAAATACTATGCCTGGTCAATTATCCCGGCTTCACTTTATTATATAAGGTTTATTAAAAGCAAGGCAATAAAATATAATATATAGAAATCTTTTTAAACGGCGATTAATCGATTACGGACTATAACCTGCATAAAATATTTCTAGCAAATAAAGCAAACATTTACGCAGTAATAAAGGAAATCTGCGAGGACTTGTGCGTCTAAAAAGCTGCTATTAAGTAAGCGCTGCTATACAAAAATAAACTTCTACTCCTGATTCACCTTAGGCTAGTTATTAACGGTGAGATTCTTTAATATACGCAATATATTAACATAAATAGGTTAGGTATCAAAAGAAGTTTTAACTTGTGTAGCACTTATGAAATCATAACGGCTTCTAATTTCGAGGAGTACTATAAGCGCGAAAATATTATTAACTAGTATAAAATATCGAAATATTATATAAAACTAGATTAACCCATTAATTCGCGGACAAAAAAAAAACAAAAAGTAATAAAGGCAAAAATCTTCGATAATTATAAAAAGTAATATAGCGACAATTTTATTAAGAGTGGTTTTATTTTTCGGGTGAACGATATTAAGTAAAAAAACGATTATATTATAGCAGACGTAGTTTAGCTAGACTTTTAGCCTTGGCGGCACTATAAACGTAATGGCATTTTAGTAGCAAAATGCATTAATTATTTATTTCTGCAGAAAGCAAAAAAGTTTTACGAAATACTTTTGTTAAAAAAAAGTATTAATACTAAAATCTTTAGTCCTAGCAAGATTTTCGAGATCGCAGATATTTTCCTCGGTGCTAAAAATTCGGATATACTTATTAAGCGATCTAAAATTAAAAAATCCAAAAATTTTACAAACAAATTTGTTTGTAGCGCCTACACAGTAAAAAATATAAAACAAGACCGAAAAAAATAGCACCAAGCCTAAGCGATAATGTTTAAAACGCTGCAGACAATATGGTTTAATACGCTTTAAAAAAAGTTGTAAAAGAATATGCCTATAAATTATATATTCAGGAATCTACTTATATTGTTGTTTTTATTATTATTAATTAGTTTAAGCGTTACTTTATTCTCTAGTTATAAATATTAATGGTTTATTAAAACTGCTTAATATTTTTCTTTTTACTTTGCTTATTTAAATATATTTTTATATAATATAAATATAATAGCACAAGTTATTTAAAGTGCATAAATAAAAACCAAGCTAATATATAGCCTTAAAATAATAAGTTGCTAGTTATATATACAGCACACACAAAACATGTAGCACTCAATAATAATGCTTACTTTTGCTCCTCTATATATACTTAATAATATATTATAGCAACCACTCCCTGTTTAATTATACGGCTAGTTATCTCTTTAAAATTTATATGCAAAACATAATTTAATTTAAGCTTAGTTAATATGCTGTTAATATAGCGCTTAAGCTTAATAAGTTTATTTTATTATTAAGTGTCGATATATTAAATAATTTTACGTGTTAATTGATAATTATTATTTATACTAGCTCGGTTTTAACTATACTTTGTTAAAATAATCTTACGATTTTTTCTTTTTTAGGTCTTTTTAACCCTGCATAAAATTTGTTTTAGCTCATGACTTTTTAATATTTACTATTTTCTGCACTAGAAAAGTCGTCCGACCTGTTATATATTTATATATATAATCCCTGTAGTCTAGTAAATTATTATAAATAGGTTGTCGTCGACAACTAAATTAAGTTATTTATTTTAAAAAATATTATACCCTTTTACTGCTTAGGTTTCTTCTTATATTAAACTATACTATAATATTCTCTTTTATTTTTTTATAACTCTGCAAGTATTGAGTTTTTTAATAATCACCAGGAAAAAGTAGTAGTATTATCTTTTTCTGCTCGCAATATCGTATGCCCTGTTAGTCAACCCTGTAAAATTTAACGCTGCTTTTTACTAGCCTGCAAAATAAAGCGCTTACGCTGTCGATTTATGCGCAAACTATTTTAATAAAAAAGTTTATATCCCTCGCTATTTTTTAATAACAGGCGGCGCTCTAACCTAAGTGCTTAAGGGCCTGGTGATAATAGCGGCATAGTATATTATTTATTAATTATATTGCTATTTTTTTGTTAATAGCGTGATTTAAGCTGTTGTATCTTTCGAGAATCTTTGAGAATTTTTGTCAGCGCTATTTTTTTCTCGCGCAGCACCTCGAGAGTTACAGAGTAACTATTATTTAAAATTAGCCACTCTAGCGTAAGCTTAATAATACGCTCGATATAAAAAAAACCGACGCTGTATTAAATTTTTTGCGTTTTATGTTCCGCTATTTAAACCTATAAAATAATAAACCAGTAAATAATAAAAAACGTAAGATGTTCTTTTTAGGCAGGGCGATATATTATGCTTAAATAAATAACGAACACTTTATTTATAACAGGTTCTCCGACCATTTTTTTTGTCAACATATCTAAAAAAAAAACAAGAGTATTATTATACTAAAACTAACAAGCGACTGCAGTTTTACTATAAAAGCTATATATTATATTATCACCGACTTATATCCCTTGTTAAATTTTTAGCTTTCTGCAAAAATATCTCATCCGTTATTAGTTGCAAACTATCTTTGCTTTTTTTATTTCACTTTAAAAAAGCGTCAACGCTTTTCTTCTATAGTCTCTCGGTATTTTCTCCGTGCAGTAAATAAAACTGCTCTTACGCAATAAATAACTATAAAATAACACAAAACTAAGCAAAAGTTAGCGAAAAGCCGGTTAGGGAGGTCATAAAATATCGCGACCTAGCCGCTTAAGACTAATTCTACTTTACCTTCTGCTGTCCTGAAAGTTCGTAGCAAATAGTTAATTAATCAGCAAAAAAAAGCTTAGTGCAGGTGCGGTATTACATCATGCCCCATTATACGTAATATATATTGTTAAGTTTTTAAACTTATTATTATTTCTTTTACTCTTCTTTTGCTATATTAAATAGCTATTTTATATAAAAAATTAGTTTTCGCATAGTTATAAGCAATAAAATATTTTAATTATTCAAGCTTTTTTATATATTAAAATAATCCCTATAAAGTAGTCTCATGCTTAAAAGAATAAATATCCAGGAAATAAATTATTTTACACTTCCTGAATCCTTTATTTCTCTTACATTTTGTTATTAAAAACGGAGACTTTAATAATCTTAATAAAATAAAACGCTATATTTGTAAAATTCATGAAAAAAATCGCTACCTTGCCTCTATTTTTGCGTAGTTAACTGCTTATAACCTTTTTTTTATGCTACCCTTGCTAAGCAAGCCTACTACTCCTAGTTAATTAAATTATTCTTAAATCACCCACGCTATTTTAATATTAGCATATTATGCTAACTTATTCTTCAGCATAATATATAATCTAAATCATACTACTATATATATTCTTTTATACGGCCTTATACCTGGTTTAGCAAAACTTGTTTAAAATAATTTATTATATATAAAAGTCTGCTTGCGCAGAAAATCATCTTTGCGAAGTCACAAGAACTATATTATCTTCTTTATTCCTTTTTATTATAGCGTAAGCATTAAGCCTAAATTTTAAATATATAAGATTAAATAACAAGCGAAACTATTTAAACTATAAAATATTTAACCAAACTTTTTTTAAACCTAGATAAAAATAGTAAAAGCGCTATATATAAAAACTTGCTGACTATACAGAAAACTAAAAAAGTATTCTAAGTAGTCCAAGCTTTACGCACTTATAAAATAATATTCTTATATTAATTTGTTCTTTAAGCTTTAAATTTAGCCCTAGTAATATTCTTTTTCTCCTTCGGTACTATTGTTACCACGTAACAATGTAACAATTTCTTCGGAGCTTCGATTATTACTTTATAACTTATTAACAGCGTAATCTCGCTTAGCTTTTTCTACTTTAAGCTCCTTAATATTTTTTTAGCAAAAAAAATCTATCGTTAGCAAAGGTTATATAAAATAAATAAAAAATAAATAATATAATAATATATATTTAATGCGGTAAAAAAGCAGCTAAGCATTTTATATTCAAAATAATAGTTTATATAAACTTTATTTATAGCCTTTTAATGCTTTAAGTCTTTAAGTACCACGCAACTAATAAATATCCTGTGTTCTTTTCGGCATATTCTATAAAGTAAATCTGCTTTAATACTAGTTATTTAAATAAAAGCAGCCGCAAGATTTTGCTATTAATATATAAATAAATATTTTTTGCTGTTTATTATGCTGTCGATTTTTTGCTGAGTCGAGTTTAAAGTCCCCGTATTAAGCTTTAAAGCTCTCTTAGATTTTTTGTTTTCGAGGGCTCTTAATATACCCTTTCTGTTCTTGCCCTTTAGCAACTTATAGCCCTCTTGCAAGCAGAGCACTTTTATCATTTCATTAACTATTATTTTCTCTATTCGCTTACTATTACTAAATAACTTGTTGTCAAAATATTATTCTGCAAGTATTAATATTAAAAAAATATGCTTAAAGCTAGCTTTTTTAAAAATTACTAATATAATATATATCTATTGCGTGTGCACCTTAGTTAACAATTCAAAACGAATTTTAATCATACGCCGGAACAAATAAGCACTTATTTTTTTTTAGACCGTTTAAATCCCCATAAATGCTATTATTTCGACAACGCCTTTTCCTAGGTTAATTTTTACTCTAAAACATAGTTTTTTCGACATTTTACTTTAATAAACTGCTGTCACTATACGCGTAGTCACGGGTTACTATATGCTCGAGAGCTATTTCGGCGATCTATTTAGTATTCTCTGGTGTTTTTTTGTCGAACACTTAATCTGCAAAAAGTTTTATTAGAAAAAAAAAAAAAAAAAAAAATATATTAAGCAGAAAGTTTTCAAAGGCTAACTAACTTATTATATGCTAGTTGCTTATCCACGCTAAATAGTAATTTTAAACGTTCTTTAATTTTTTCCGCAGCATATAGCTATTTATAAAGTTAATAAGCGATACTATATCTATTAGTTTAAAAAGTCAAAATATAACCCAAAATATTAAATAAGTTTAGCCGAATATTAAACAATTAACTGTTTTTATTTATAAAGTAAAATAAAGAACTGTTATAAAAAACACTTTAAATACGATGTGTTTTCACGTGATATTAAGCTGGGGTAAAAAAAAAGCCACAGATAAAGCCGCTAATTATTTATATAACTAGTAGTTTATAGTAAAAGTCTTAGCTCCGCGACCATTAACGCCACGCTTTAAAATTAACTATTTTGTATTGCAAATAAACCTTAACCTACTACTATTATCTCTTTTATAAGGCAAAGAATTATCTTCGTTAGCATATCGCGTGCGATTACGTGTCGCCTGCGATTACTAGTATAATATATTTATCTTTTTTTACGGCTGTCTTTAATATTAACAAAAAAAACCTATATCTAGATTAACCGTCATTTATACTGTTATAGCAATAATTGCTAAAGTCCGGTATTAAAATAAGTCTTTTATGCTTGTGCCTTATATCGCAGGATGTTTCGATAGCGCTTTCAACTTAAATTTTCCTTGTTTTTATAAAAAGCTAAATTAGAACACATAAAATATTACTGCAAAATAAAACTCCAAGATTAATTAAACTATTTATTCGAAGTAAAATAAATAAGTTTAAGCTAAACAATAAAAATAAACTGCTATACATATATAAAAAAAAATATACTAAGAGATTATTATATTAAAATAAATATCGCGCGCTAGCAGGCGGGCTATACCTTAATATAAAATAAATACTTAGTTCGTAACAAAAAAAGCTAAAACATTTCTTTTCTAACGCTAATAAAATAGGTTTGCTAAATTAATATATATACTTGCCGTATAATGCTATAATATCCTCTTACGCTCTAATAAACTATAATATCTTCAATCGCCTAAATTCAAGTGTAAAAGTAAATAAATTTACAAAATATTTTATTTTAATATATTTAGTGTAAAAAGAAAAACGTCGACAAATAAACGCTAAAATTAGGTTTATAAGCGGTAAAAAGTAAAGGTAGAGCTTAAAACAAACAGTAACAATATACTAAATATAAATCGTTCGGCAAATCTAGTGGTTTAAAAACAGTAAACTATTAAAAAAAAAAAAAAAAATCTAAAAAAAAATCATAGTACCTAAAATTACATAAGTGAGCACTTACCTAGGTTGCACTACAAAATAAAATAAAAAAAATATAGTAAGCTTAATCTATAAAGGTACAGTCGCTGCGACCGTGGCCTACCACTTAAGCGAAAATTATAGCGCATGTTAAAACGTTATCTTAGTATAAAAAGAACAATAAAAAGTTATTTGCGATGCTAGGATTATTTTCTCTTTTTTAGTCGAATTTATAGCTATATTTATTAAATAGTTTAATTTCTTCTGCCTTAGCAAGCCTGTTATATATTTCGGTTTCTTTATCTATAGCGTTAAACCTGTCCATTAAAGCTCGACAATTAAATAGAAGTCTAGTTTATAAAAAAATATTTTTCCATATACTCCTAAGTAAACATATACCACTTAAATTTGTTAACCTTAATAACTATACATAAATAAATAAAAATCTCTTGCCAGCTTTATCCTCTTTATTACCTAATGTTCCAGACAAACAAAAAGCGATTTTAAAAAATATTTTCTCTTGCGCTTTATACTCGGTTATAGCTAAGCTAATAGTATACGCCATCTTTATCCGGGTAAAAATTACTAAAGACTTAATAATGTCTAGCTCCTTAACTTTCCGCTTTTCCGAACTAAAAAACAATAAAATAATACCTGCCCCTAAAACTAAATAATATATTTTATCGTTATTTAGTTTCTTAACAAAGACGCAAAATAATAGCTCTATATAAAAGTAAACATTAAGTGCTAGCCAAATATATTTAGCACCTTTAGCGAAAACAAAACCTTAGGCTTCAAACTCGCTTTCATTTACGACACTTAAACCAAGATAAATATTCGTCGTTATAATAATTAGCATCCCCTTAGCAAACAAATTATATGCTAAAATAACACAATCAAAAATTAACTTATTATGATTACTGTTATCCTTCCCTCTACCCTTGCTATCCTCGCCTTAGCCATTTATTTCTCTATATAAATATTCCCACACCTCAGGCAAATATTACACTCTAAGTACGCTCGGTTTATATTTCGACAAAAATATAAATAAAACAAAAGAATTCACTCTAGATTAAAAAAAAAGCCATGCTGCCTTAAAATTTACAACGTGCCATAACTTATTATTCCAGATAATTAAACAAAATCCATTATCAGAGCTAAAATAAAATAACAAAAAATTATTTATAGTTTAATCGTTCAAAATATCCCAATCGTTTAACGATTAATTGCTGTCACGTAATCGATTTAAAAGCATGCGCAGTTACACGTCCTCCTTAGCCCTCATTTATTATTTTAAACAAACTAAATTTATAACTTTACTTATAAAGGCCAAGCCCTTAGCTGCATTTATAGCACAAGCGGTCTATACTTTTATCCGTTTTTTCTTCTTATTAATCAACAATTTATCGCTTAAAATATTTATATTTTCTTCTTGCCTATAATTTATACTTTCTTATTATCTCTTAATTAATATTTCTTTTTATTCGTTTAAATAGCTTACTTACTTATACTAAGCCTACCTTTAGTCTACATTAGCTAAACAAGCAATCTTGTTGTTAGCCTGTCGGCTAATAAAATGCCGCTTATAAGCAAAAACTACGCAAAATCGCCTGCTATAAAAACATAAAAAATCCCACCAAACTTAACATCACTTAACATACCGCGGTTTTTACACAGCACTGTTTTAACTTTGCCCAGCAATTCAGCAAATACTATACTAATCTTATCGATAACCACAACTAATTTATTTTGCTATAATTACGTCGTACTTTCGTCCTTTAATATTAATCCCTGCATAGTTTGTCCACCTTAAACACAAAAGCTAAATACAAAATATATCATAACGCTATCAATATACGCTGCTGCACTTTTTATAAAAGCAACAATAAGTAGCCTGTCTTTTTTTTCCGATTGCTAAAATATCTTGTGTATAACGTAAATAACAACCAACTTCCCTATTCCTCCTTAACCTCCTAAATACTTAATAATAATAAATAGTCTGCTAATCTTTCGCTATACAGCATCAGCATCAAGGTCAAGTTTCCGACACACAAACAAAACAGCCCTTAACTGTTCCACATTAAAATACCTCGACTTATATATTATACAACCAAAAAAACAATATTTTATTTTACAAAGATATCTAACAAATACCTTATTTCCGCCCGAGTTTCAAAATACTAAAAGTTGCTATATTTGTCAGCTATATCCATTAAGCACAATAAGAGTCAATAGCCAAGACCTACCTTTTTCTAATGCTTCCTCGTGATCCTGCAACCAGCTTAATCTCTTAGCGATAATATATTTATTTTAACTTTTAATATAACTCTTTAACATTGCAATCTTTTTCAGGACGGCCTAGAGTAGTACAACGCTTAGTTAACCTGTTTATATAGCCTTCTCACCATCAACTTCAGTTCCAATGCGTTATAAAATATTCGTCCAGTTCTTAACAAAGCTAACAAAATCTCTACGCTCCGCGTTCTCTGTTTCCGCGTTTACAATAAGCCGTTTTAAATTATTTATTACACTTAACAAACTATTTCCGCTCGTCAAGAACTTCCTTATTCGCGTAAAATTATAACGTAAAAGTTCTAGTAATTATTTAAGCCAGTTTTGCTCCATATCTATAAATTGCTGGTCCTTATCAATATAAACGTTGCCATCCTCGCAAAGATCGGCTTATCAGTTTTTCCACGCTTTCGCATCTTTTACAGCATTCTTTTTCGACCTTTTCAGCCAGTTTAAATTTTATACTTTAAAGAGTAACCTGCCGCTTAACTCGGCGCAATAAAGGTCTTATAGTTTACAAGCTAGCATTTCGGTTAAGTTACGCAAGCGATACCAAAAAACAAATAATAAAAGCTTTAATATAATACCTCGGTCTAGGTTTTCTCTATCTATGCTATTAATTAGCTGCCTACTAAAAATTGAAATTTATTCCTTATTAACAAGTTTCTAAACTATTTTCTAAAAAAAAAGTGAACTTTTCTTTATTAAAAAATAACGGGGTGATAATAGTCTCTTTGGTTTCTCTATAAAAAAAAAACTACTAATATAGTTATAAAAACATACTTCCCGGAAAAAAGTCCCACAATATATATAAGCCTGCGCATAAAATAAAATCTAGCTTTTTCTAGTTAATAAGTTCAATAATAGCTATAAGCTGCTTAGGTTTAATTAATTCTATATGCACTATAAAATGATTTTATATACGTAAGCATATAAATAGTCTAAGTTAATACTAGCCCAGTTTTTTATAAATAAATAATAGTCCGGCATCCTAAACAAGTCAAAGCAAACTTCTACAGCTGATAACTTTTGGGCTATCGAAAGCTTATTCAATAATAATATAATAAAATTCTATAAAATTGCGTCGGCTTCGTCGTTGTCTATCCCTTCGGAAACAATAAATATATTATCTTTTTCTTGTAAATCGTCCTAAAAACATTTTTTTAGCCGATATTATACCATTTTCTTCAGGATTTTCGTCGCGAACACTATAAGATCGTAGTATTTTAAAGAAGATTTTATTATATAGTTTAAAACATATTAAATAATAAACAACGTTCAAGAACATCCTTGTAAAAATATAAAGTCATGGTTACATCAAAATACTAATACTATCGTTAAATTAGTCTTGCCGACTCAAAAGTGGTCTCTTTTAATCTTAAGGGTTCTATCGTCGGCTATATAAGTAAATTCTACTAAGGTTTACAGGTAGCCAAAGCGGCAAGCCGTTTTTTCATGTGGTCCTTTTTAACAAAAATTAATATATGCGTAATAATTATTGCAGGCGTCTAAAAAAACATGCTATTCTTTTATACTAAATATTAATAAAGTCTTATTAAACTAAAAATATATTAATATCTATAGCACCTCGATACATGTTATATTAGCTCTAATCTAATTAACTAGTTTTTAATCTAAACATTATCTCTTAGTTAATATCGCCACTATCCACGACAAATCCCCAAGCTAGCATAGCCCACCTTATTAAATAAAGAGTCTACATAAATTAAAATGCGCTCTCTTAAACCAGGGATTCAATTAAATGCTAAATTATCAGCTAAATCGTGCATTATAATATTCCCAGCCAGCCACAACATACCATGCAAATAAAAGCTCCCTCGTCCATTACTTTCCATTACCCTATAATAAGCAGCTATTTAGCCGAACGCCCTAGCTTAAACTACTCGTTTAAAAAAAGTGTTTATATATATCTAAAACATCTAGAATGCTGCAACAGGGTCTTAATATACAACCCTAGCAAATTCAAAACTCCATCGGTTCCTATTAAAACTAGAACAAAGCCCGTCTACAGCTTTAGCCTGCGCTAAATTTCTAGCAAACACAATCTTCAAAATTATAAAACTACCTTAATCCTTAAAATTAATAGTAAACTAGATAACTAAAGGCCTGTGAGCAACAATAAAAAATAATAGTTAACCTTTAAATATATACTTTTGCTCCCGCGAGTACAGTTATTAATAACTAATTAACCAAACATTTCTTAAAATTATTTTTACATATCGGTTCTAATAATATTTATTCGTCCAGATAAAACGTTCTTCGGCAATTAAGTTAGTAAGCTATAAAAAACAGCACACATCCTAAATTATATCCCAGGCAGTTTATTTAACCAGCGCTTTTGTGATAATATTATTATTATCATAAATCTTATCATTTATAACTAAAAACAAAAAAAATAAATCAAAAATAAACCAACTTTTATATCGTAATAAACAACAACATATCTAAATATTCCGACCGATACTTGTTTCTCGCCTATACACGTTAACTCCAACGTTAAATATATTCTTATGCCCACCTTGTCTAAATAAAAACAAGTGCAAAAACACGCGTAAATAAAAATCACTATTAAATCGATCAGCAAAACTTATTAGTCGGCATATCCTTAAATATCTTATTTCATCGACTTTACTAAAGTTAACAATATTTTTTACAAATTAAGCGGTATTAATACCACTCTTTAATAAAACAGCATTACAAAAACCCATAGCCGATATAACCCTCTCTATATTAAACAGTCTATTCTGCCCAGTATTATCTGTTTTTGTTCTTGCTTTATTAATATTCTAAAGTGCTAACAATAATTTAATTCGCGTCGTATTAATTTAATAACCTGCCTTACTCCGCCCTTAATAGTTCACCTTAAAAATATACTAAAAGCTTAATAGCTCTATAATAAATACATTTAAGTAAAATTCCCGCTTGGTTATATAATCAGCGCGTACAGCATTAAAATTTTCTTCAGCTAGTATATATATACCGTCCTTCAAAAAAAACAAAATATCGTTCAAAAAAAAAGTCGCCAATGCCTTGTTGTTAATTAGCACATTTATATACAACAAATTATTGGCTTTCAACTATAATAAAACATTTATAACAGCCTAACAGCAGACGCAAAACAAATCCCTGCCGTCTCGTAGTCAAAATTGTATTATATTTATCTAAAAAACTCATACAATATCTAGTAAGCTTAAAACCGCGTAAAATAGCGTAATAGCAATACTTAAAACGTTTTATTCTTAAACAGTAATCTGCCTCTTTATCCAACAGTATACATCAGCTAGTTTCCCTTGCTCTCCAGCAAAAAACTTAATAATATATCCGTAAAATATATAAAAAAAAATTAAATATTTTTCTATTAAAATAAAGCGCCGCAATTCTTTTAAATAAGTATAAATATAGCCGGTATTAAAATAATTAGCTATAACATACTTTAACATCTACGCTTTATCAAAAGAGTTTATACAGTATTCGCATATTTAAACAAAGCGGTCTACACTCTTTATAAAGCAAGAGAAGCACTAATAACATTAAACAATACTGCTAAAATTAACATTTCGTTTTAACTTAATATTACAGCTTTAATCAAGCTGTTATATCAAGTTATTATATTAATATTATTAATAAACAACGCAGAAATTAAATAGTAAATAAAGGTCACTTATAATATCCCAAGCATCTTAAATGATTTTAGCTTAACAATCAGTACAAACTAGAACACACTAATTTATACCTGTGCTAAAAATCTCGCAACGCTTATACTCCTCATCCAATAACTTAAAATATTAAATTAAAAGTTTAGATCGCTCACAATCTATATCAACAAAAAATGCTGCTGTAATACCATTAAAACTCAAACTTTTCTTTACTAATGCTTGGCTAAAGATGTTATACCTACATTATAAGTGAGAATCGGTACAAAAAAAAACAATATATATTGCTGAAAAAATAAACCAAAAATCAAAAACATCGTAGCTAATAAGCGCTCAATCATCAAGTTCTCCATTATTATAGTTTAATAAGTCAGAGGCGGTATAAAAGCTATATAAACTTAACCTTATAGCCTAAGGCTTGCAGATAAAACGTTTAAATTTAAGTAACTGCCGTAAGCACAGCGTATACTTATTTAAAGTCTAAGCTCCAAAAATACCTAGCTTTAAAAATATATTAACGGTTATATTTTCAAACTATTTAGTTAATTAAAACACTTACATTCTCTATATATACATTTAAAAACATATAAGAAATAACAGACCGCGGTATATTAGTTATAAATAAACAGCCCTGCTATCCACTAATAAATATATTACGAATGGCTTTTAGCCGAGGCATAATTAAAAAAAATTAAATATCGATTTATATATTCTATAAATAAAAAGTCCAAATATCAACAAGCGGCAACTAACTTATTTAAAAAACATTATTAAATTAATTTTCAATCGTCAATAAAACCTCTCCCACTTTTATATTTACCAGATTAGCGGTTATATATAATATATATTCTACAAAATTGCCAATAGCACAAATAAATGGTTCCCTGTATATATAAACCAACCAAAACAACGTTCCAGCTTAAAACAATAACTTAAAAAATAATTTAACATTTAAACTATTTTATTCTCGCATATAATCTACGCCCCTAGTATTGCAAAAAATTAAAAGTTGGCCGAGAAACTAGTCCGGTCAGATAGCTTTAAACCCCCTTACAATTTTTTACCAGTTTAAAATCTTCGCATAATATACTATTCAGCATAACTATTCTACATTTAAGCAATAAAAAATATATTTAGCTAAACTATATCAAATATCGCCATACAAACATTTACAAAAAAAAAAGTAATATGCTCGAACCAATTATTATTACTTATATTCGCTTCTTCAAAACTATACCAAAAAAAAGTTTCCGCCAGTAAAACACCTCTACAAAGATTCCACAGCCGTCATATCTATAAATACACTTTATTTCCAATATATATCTCATGCTAAACTTATTATTTAATACGTTAAATCAATCGTTATATATAATCGCACTATTTAATTTATAAAAGTAAAGCCGTCTCACATAAGCCCCAGAGATCACTATATTAAACTTATTTACTGTACTCGTTGCTCTTTTTTTCCTTATCTCTCTTTTTTTTGTTTCCTTTTTCTTTTCTTTAAAAAATGACGCTAGAATATAATAGTCAAGGTTCAGAAAGCAACACTAACAGTATTCCCCTTCGAAGGCGACCTCAGGACCATAATATTTTGTGAGCATTAAGCAAAAATATTTTAGCCAATTAAATCAGCTGTTTCTTAAATACCTAACCTATCACCTATTTCATACAAAAATATATATCACTACACAAACAGCTAATATACAGCGTTACATTATATATCGCAGCCGGCATGCTAGCTAGTTTTTTGCTAATATTTACGTTTTCGTTAATTATTTTAACATGCCTTATTTTTTAAATTTAAAAAAAGTTAATAAAAATTCGTAGAGATATAATAACAATCCATTGCTATAGCTATAATGCCTTTATTTTATTAAGAAAAGCTATTATTTTAAGTTAAATAATAAAGATTTAACAATAAATAATAACGCGAGCGTATACCATAATAGTAGTGCTGTTAATAAAACTATTATAGAGCTAACAAAAAAACCAAAAATATCACAGTACCAAGGCCGCATTTAAAGCGATAAAAAATTAACAAAACGTTAAACAAATAATCTCGATATCTTTTACTAAGATTAAAAACACTAATACTAGGTTTAATCCAACCGTAATTGCTGTTATTATAAAAATAACTTGCCGGATGCAGTTCCAGTAATATTACGCCAAAATAAGCTAGTCCTAATAAAACCGTATATTAAAAAAAATCCCGGAAAAAAACCTATCGATTTATACTTATTCGAGTATAATTAGTCGAAAAGTTTAGTTGCTCCCGACAATCAAAAAAAGCGCGTGCTTTTGCACGCGCTTTTTCCTGGTTCTAAATACGCCATCTAATTATATAGTATAAAATAATACAACCCCCATGGTCAAATAAGTCATAGTTTTTACTAAGGCAAAAGTCTAAACGAAAGTTTACGGCTTCTAAAATTGCTAAATGCAAGAATCTTAAACGAAAATCTAACCGGGATCTAATTATACCGACTAGCGAGCGTTCTTTTTTAAGTCTTCTATTAAATCAAATTATAGAAATAAACTCCATAAACCAGCGGTCGCCTAGGGTCAATATCTCCAGAAATAAGCTACAGCTATACTTCCCCGGCTTTCATACCTTAATAATTCGTTTTTTTTAATGGGGAACCAAGTTATTTTTTATAAAATAATCGCTAAATTCGTTAAAAATATCGCGGAGCTAATATATATGTATTCTTTATCCCTTAAGCTAAAAAATTAAATCGAAATATCTATTTTTTTTTTATTTCGCTTTTTATTTCTTTACCCGACCAAGCTATTCTAGCTAACTAAGCGCGTATAGCTTACTAACACTTGTTTACTACAACTTTTCGTAAAATCGCTATAAAATTTACTATATTACAACTAACTAATTAACCACTCGGTTAATTTTATTAAAGATTCCAGACCTAATAGCTAATGCATAAATAAATCCAACCATGTTTAGTTCACAAAACCCTAGCCGAAAATTAAATAAGTGGCTTGCTATACTTAAATTATATTATTAAAAATAATAAATAATATATCGAGAACTTAATTTTATTATAATTTATACCGGAGCTCTTATTTAGCTTATTCAAATCTTAAAAAATCTAACAAGCTAAACTTATTAGTTACTTTTATAATATCTTTTATAATCCTTTAGTAACTAGCTGCTAGCCTTGTTTTATAATTAAATCAACCCGGACTTTCATAACGCCTAGTTTTATTAAAATAAAGCATTAAAAATTATAAAATCTATTTAAAATTTTTAGTATTTAAGCTAGCATTTAATAAACCATATAACACAACAGCAGCGCTTCTTAAAAAAATGTTCATATTATTTTTTATATATAATATTAAAACAAAAAGCATATATATATATATATATCGTTAATATTATCATCTTAATATTAAAAGCTAACAACCACTTAACATTAATTTATTATCCCTTTTCTTATATCTCTCTGCTATAAATCCATTTATTATTTTATTATTTACGCCTTATATGTTTAAATCTTATCATAAAGTCTAAAACATTTACTCGACGCAACCGATCTTTTACTAACACAACTTATAATTATATGTCGCTGTTCCTTTTATTTATTACTATAATTGCTTAAATAAGCAGCATATATTATAATATAAATGCCCGACCTAACACCAGGTATAATATAAAACTTAAGTTTAAAAGTTACTCGAAAACAGTTCTTAAATATTATAAAGACCTAGCATATAATATAGTTTCGCTTTAATTAAGCATATTTTAGCAAAAAAAAGCAGCGGCAAACAAGCTAGCTTGTTATTCTATATTTATAACAGCTCGCGTAGACCCACGTTTTAGCAAAATCACTCTAAAATTAATAAAGCTAATCTACCGGTTAATACTAAAGCCTAATTAATAAAACATGCTTAACTTAATATATTTTTATATAATATCAATTATACCTATAATCATCTGCTCTGCGTAGCAAATATAATTAGCGTCATTAACTTAACGAACATTTGTCTCACGAACAAATAAAAATAAAAAGCTTTATTATCTTTTCTTATTTGCTTTTTGTAGTATAATCCAAAATCCAAAAGCTCAACAACTACTTTTACAATTATTATTATACTTACCGAAGTTAATAAAAAACAATAAGTTTAATCGTCTGCTTTAATTTATACGCCCGGTTTAGCGTGGCATATTACTAGCAAAGTGCTTAAAAATACTATTTAATACCAGCACGCGAAAACTATAAAGCTTATTAATTCTATTAATTAAGCAGCCGAAATATCAACTATATAAAATATAAACATTCTTACTTTCATTACAGGTAGCAATAACAAAAATACCTTGTTTTATATTATTACTAATATAGTTAAGTTTGCTAGTACTAGTAAATTAGCTCTATTTTCTACAAATAATTTCCCGATAACACGGCGCCGTAAACGCATTAAAGCTTAATTTCAGCCGACTAAATCTGCAGATCTTTTTTTAAGCACTAGCTTTTTAACGCCTGTTTTTAAAAAAATAAATACAGCTGATCCTAATCTTAAAATTATTTTTTGCACGCTATTTATGTTAAGGTTTATCGATATAGCTTTATTAGCTACTAAGTCTCCTGCTTTAATGTTTTTATTTATATTATTTTATCCTAAAAAAAAAACTAGCACTAATACAAAAACCGAAAACTTACTTTACATACCTCCGCCCCTAAACTTTGCTAATATTAAATTATCGAAAATTATATTATTAAGTTTAGCGGTTTTTTTTAATACTATAAAAGGCAATAACTTTACGTCTCTAACCCTTTTTGCTATTTTAGGTGTAATAAAGCTCGATAATGCCGATAATAACTTAATAAACAAAAAAAATGGTTTTAAAACGACCGAGCTTATTAAATATAGCAACAAAAAAAAGCCACGTACAATAAAACTCGATAATAAAAACAATATATCTTAAATTATTACGCAATAATTTAACCAGGCTGCTGCTATAAGCCATAAAAAACAAACAAAAATCAAAAAAAAACAATAGTAATATTATATACGCTTTTATATATAACTACTGTCTAAATACAAAAAATTATTAATATAGCTTATAAAGTTTATTAATAAACTTTTCTTTTATTCTTTTTTCCTTTTTTATTTTTTAACGCTCCCTTTTTTCTGTTTTTTTTTCCTTTACTTTTTTTTTTGTTACTTCTTTTTTTTACTTTTTTTTTTTTATTTTTTTTAAAATAGCGCAAAATAGATTATTTTGCTTAATTAAATAATCAAATAGCAAAACAAGAATTAATTCAAGCCTTACGTTATTTATTTTGTTTTATATTAAGTTTAAAAACTATTATATTATATAATATATTATTATTAATTTAAACTAGCGCTTACAAGTTTAAATAACTTTTATTAAATATAAACCACTAAGCTTAGCTCATTCTAAACTCTTTAGAATACTTGTTATATAAAAATGCAAGTGCTGCTAATTAAAGCTTCTGCTAGTAGCTGATTTGCCATAAATTTTTATATATATTTATATTATTTTGTTTATCCTTAGGATTATTATTTATAAAGTATACATTGTTTTATTATAAAGCTACCGCCTAATAAAAAGTACGATCATTACTAATATTTTTCTTGCGAACACGTGCTAAAGTTATAATATAGTTATTATTTAACGCTTTCTATTTCTTTATTAAAATTCTTTATATTAAATATAATATATACAACTATAGCCGCTCGTGCTAATAATTGCATCTATATTATATTTATCGTTTAAATTAAGGACGATAATCTAGTTATAATTTTCTTATATAATAATAAGCTCGGATTTAACTTTATTATTATTTATAGCAGTGTTTCGAGATACTCGAAAAATAACAAGCTATTTTTTTAGCTTTTTTTCGGCCGCAATATCGTCGGTAAATTTAGGTTTTTTTTTTATGTTATAGCTATTTATAATTTAAGCACTAGTTTTTCCAAAACTAGTTGTCTGTAGCTATATATACCAGCATTAAATAAGCTTTGCTGTTTTTTGCCCCGCGTATTCTTGTACGGTATTATATTCAAGTTTGTCTATATATATAAATCGGTAGTATATTAACATTTAATGCTCGGCATGTAATTATAACCTCCTTTTAATCCATAGCTTAATAAATAATATCGATAATATATGCGATTAACCGGGCAATAACCGAAATCTAAGCTTTTAAATAAAAAATAATTAAATAAAATAAATTATAAACAGCAAAAATAAAATAAAAGCTCCTTAGTACTTAGTATCAAATAAATAAAAATATAAATAAATAATTTAATAATTAAATAAATAAATAAACAAGTTTTCTTATTGTTGCTATAAATAATATTAATAATAAAAAGTAATAGTTAAATCAAAATATAAACAATATTAATATATATATACCTAGAATTTATATGCTATTTGTGTGAGCACTACTACTATTAATAACAATATAAAGAGTTCTCTTGTATACTTTTTCTTTTTGCCTTTATATTGCGTTAAATCTCACTCCGATCTAATAGCTGCATAACAGGCTACAAAATATAAAACCTTTTAATACATCATAATATTTCGTTTATATTAACCTATTACTTTTATTTAAAGCACCAGAAGCCTTAGTCTTATTGTTTTATTCTTATTTAATCTTATTTTTTTTCGGCAAACAGTATAGTTTTAAATAGCAATACAGTAAACAACAACCAGGTCTAAAATAAGTTTGCCTTAAACGCCGTATTCAAATATCTTAAGGCCCTGCCGCCGAGATCACTATCCTACCTTTCCACTTATCCAGCAAAAATTTATCTAAATATTAATTACAGCCTCTTAAAACATATAACACTCAATATTTGCTAAATAGCTATTATTACAACCTGCCATTAAATCCGCACCCAGT
The DNA here is from genome assembly GCA_022578765.1 of Xylaria sp. FL0933. Lineage (NCBI taxonomy): Eukaryota > Fungi > Ascomycota > Sordariomycetes > Xylariales > Xylariaceae > Xylaria > Xylaria sp. FL0933. The sequence goes on from MU389746.1 coordinate 86,659, forward strand.
ACCTTACCTAACTTATCACGCACTTTTTATCTCCCTTTATATATTTTTTATTAATTATTAATTTTTACATAAAATCGCTAACTCTCTTATGCTTAATATCACCATCTTTTAATTATAGTTACAGCTAATTATAAATCTTTTAAATATTTAAAAATTCACTCCTTTAATTTATATCGAACAGTTATAACTAAAACCTTTGCTTATTTTAAACTCCCCTTAGGCCTCGCCGGCCTTTCATCTTTATTTTTTATTAAATAAAACTCAATAATTTATACAATTTTTTTAACCTATATTAACTTAACTTATACTTTACTTCACTAACACTAAATTAACTTAAAAAAGCACAACAAAACTATACTAAATCAATTCATTAACTTATCGTACATACGCCATTACTTTTTATATTATATATTTGTTTACTTGCTTTTGTTCCCCTATAACTTTTACATTAATTAATACTAACAAAAACATAAATAAAGCAAATATTTTCCGTTTAGCATAACATTATCTTAATCCATTCTGCTAAAACATAAACTCTATAATAAAAAATCTCCCGCAGAGCAGCTTATATACAGCATGCTAAATAAAATGCTAACTAAAATAAATTCATCACATAATTCCCCCCAGACCGTTTATAAACTAACACGCTCGATAAATATATCTTATAATTATTAAACACATTTTCATTTTTAAGCACCCGGTTAAACCAACAAAAGTTGCCTAGCGAAACAATAAATTTCTCTTATATCCTTACAGCGAGAAACTAAAAACCACGCGAGAACTATTTTTACGTAATTTATTATTTAAATTTATGCTCAGCTAGCAAAAAACAACTAAAAAAAATATTAACGACATAAAAGTTTATGCTAAAATTATCTACAAATCAATAATCTTCAAGTTTAAATTAATTAATAATACAATATATTATATAGCATCTTTAACCCCCGCTCGTGCAGCCGGCGTGCACGCGGTTATCATAAAAAAAATAGCATTATAATACATCCAGCCGGACTTTAAAGCAATATTAAACACATTTAACGCTAAATTAGCCGCCCTTATATATATGCTAAATTAGCATAATATACGTTCGTTTCCTCTCCAGCTTGTATATATCATCGACGCTACTTTAAACTACAATAAAAAACCTAACATAAATTTTCTAAAATATATCAACACTTTAATCGAGAATTTACAAATATTAAGCGGTTTAATCACATATTTTTCGATAATCTAAAAGCCGTATATTCTAAACTTCCTAGAACTTGAATTATCCCTTAAAATTAAATATATATACAGTAACAAGGTCAATATTTTAAAAATCCCCTTAACTAAAAACAAAAAAATTAAACCCTCGATATTACAGCATATTTTTCTTTAAAAATAAAATAAAATATATAACTTTTTAAAATCAATCCGCTATAAAATATATATAAAAAAAAATCTCATACAAAAAAGCATAAGCAACAAAAAAGTTGCTCTGCTGATACATTATCGCAGTACAATAAACAATAAAGTCCTAAAATATATTAACACTCTTTAAATAAATCGAAAAAGTATTAAACAGTCGTTTAATTTTAGCTCAAAAAATATTATATTTTTTTTACGTTATAATAAATTTTATTAAAGAGATAACGTTGGTATTAAATATAAAAAACACAAATATATCCAGGAACCCAATTAGCTTATTAATTCTAGAACGAGAGCAAAAAAAAATCTAACAAAAGCAAAACTCTTTTAAAAACCCGACAAGCAGTACACAAATTACATAATCGGAAACAATATCATCTGTATAAACAATATCAAATAAAGTAGTAACCAGATCGTCGCCGACTTAATTTCCGCAAACTATTAGCCTTAGAAAACAACCGACCACATTAGCGTTTTAGTCGCAAAATAAATAAAAAATACATTTTTATCTCAAGCCTGTCACTTTTACTAATCGCGGATATCTACAAAAATCGTCGAAAATAAAACACTATATTTAAGAATAATTTTTGAAATTACAAATATATTCCTTAACGCTAAGGATTCAAAATATCTAGTATCGGCGAAAAAGCAACAAATCTCTAAGAACTCTACAAACAAACACGTACGAAATCAATATACTGCCAGGAATACTAAAGCCTTACGCAGAAAATAGCACAAAAAATAATCAAGCATTTTTAAAAATCTACAAATAAAATAATCCTAATATATTACAACAACATTTTAACATAACATAACTAGCGGTTATATTTACAAGAACCCGCTTATGTTATTATTACTTAATATAAGCATTTCTATATTTTATAGTTAAAGATATTTAATATAACTAAAACTAATCTATAATTCTTTTTTTATATTATAGTTATAATGGAAAACTTAGTTATATAAAGTGCATTAATAAAAAAAAAAACTTCGAGTATTTAAGTAAAACAATAATTTGCTAATACAAGAGCTAAAAACAATAAAATCTAGCCTTCACTGCTATAATTACTACTGCTGCTTTATTTACACTTAAATATTAAAGTTACCGTTTTATAATTACTTATAAAACTAACAATTTTCTTAAAGCTTGTGTACGTAGTGTTGCTTAAAATTTAAGTTAATTAGTACATCGTTAATATAGCGCTTAAAATTCTGCTGTTTATATAGTTGTTTATATAGTTAAAAAAAAAATAAATAAAAGCTAAATCTATACTAAAAAAAAATTACTGTTGATATCTCTTGTTTAGTTATTTTTGTGGTTAAACCAAACAATATTAACTATTATATATCATTCTAGAATTAATTAATTATGTTATACAAGCTTGTTGTTTATAAGTTCGCTGCTTAAACTATTTTTAATAGCAGAAATTACCGACCGCTTTACGCACGTTAAAATCCTCGTTCACGCTAAAAAAAAAAAACATATTAGCTAAATCTCTGCTGTTAGATTAGTTTAAAAAATAAACTAAAAAAAAAAAAATTAACGTACAATATAATTTCTAAGCGTTAAATACGCAAGATTAACTAAAAACCTTGCACATCTTGTGAACTGCGCTCTCGTAAATAAATATAACATAGTTTATTAAAGCGGTCACAATTATATACATTAACAGCCCAATATTAGAATATAAATACTCAAGCTCTACGATTATAAATAATAAAAGTCTAAGTTTATAAAAACCATTATTTAGCTCTAAAAGCAGCTAATCCATTTTATCAGAAGCTTTAAGTAATAAATTCTTATATTTTATTTTTAATAATACTGTAATATCTGCTAGTGTTAACGTATACGCGGCCGTCGACCTAGTGCTTTATATCTCCACAAAAAGCTGTTCCTAGGCTTTACATTAAACATTATACTTAATTTGTCGCCTCGCGTGATTTTTTAACTATATTTGCTCTAGTATAAATATTTCTAAAAAGCAGCTAATTAAGGTTTACTATGTTTTCTGAAGCCTCGAAAACAAGCCTTTTATTTTTAACTAAATATATTAATATTTATATATATATTTATAACGTAAGCTGCGTGCTCACAAGCGTAAACAAAATAATTTCTAACAAATATAAAGTTATACTTCAAAATAAAAATAAATATATAAAAAAGCTATTAAATATTAATAATGTAATTGCGACCAGCTAATTAATAAAACAGCAGCTCTTGTGATTTTAACTAGCTAAGTCGTAAAATATAAACTAAATTAATAAATGCCACGTTAAAATAGCCCAAGAAAACACTTATTTTATATACTACAAGCTTATATCTATTTTAATATAAAATTATAGTACTGCCTCCTTGCTAGCTATTACCGCTTTTTTCTCAATTATTAAACCTTTTAAATAGTTATAAGCTGTTTATATTATTTTTTAAATCACATTATACGGCATTTTATACCCCTGTATTAGCTAAACCTATATTTGTTTTTAATATTATATTTATTGTTAGTTAAAAAAACATTTATCTCAAAAAAAAAAAAATCCTTTATTTCTGCTTAACATCTAGAATCCACTATATACACAAGTTATAAAAACTATTTTAAATATTGTTTTTATTTTTAATATTTTAATTTGCAACATTTTTTTTAGCTACCGTTTTATTTATTTTAAGTTTTTAGTTATTTTGTTTATTTAATAATTCAATTATAAATCTATTTCTGTATTTATATCGCAACTAAGCCTAATATTTATAAAGTTTAAGGCTTTATATCCGGTATTATTTTTGTAAAAAAGCTTGCTTTTATATTTATTTCGTGCTTAAGTTTTTAGTTTATTAAATACTTTAAGCGCTATAAGCTATTTTAGATTATCATGCACGCGCTAAAATAAGCGGTCCTTTTTTTATTGTTTATTAAATATTAGCGCTACTTGCTTTTATTAAAATGCTCGCTTAACAGCTTTACTAATCCTTATTTTTTAGTTGCCACGTGTTAAAATTTCTTTTTATTTTTGCTAATACTACTTTTAAAATTGCTGCTGCAAATAATAAAATCTAAAGTTAATATAATCAAAATATTTTACAATATAAATAAGCTGTAAAAATAATTTATCGTTAGTAAGTTTAAATAAAACATTTTTAGAGCAAAATAATTAGTTATTTTTGCTGTATATATATAAATCAAAAGCTTCTAGATCGTGTTAAAAAATCTAAAAGCAGCGCTGTTTTTTAAAAAACATTTTTTGCTAATCTTGCCTCCTTAGCAAAGCTGCTAATAATTCCTGTTTAATCATCGTAAACAATTTATTTTTGTTTGTTAAAAAATAAACTTTAGTTTATCGGCCTTTCTTAAAAATTAATTTCTCGTAGTGTTAATATATTATTGCAGCTTTAGTTGCCTAAAGCTAATAAATTATTAGTGCTATAAAAATATATATAATTTGCGCTGTAAATTTTATATTTTTTTATATTATTATTTTCTTTATTTTGCGATCGTTTAAAAATAATTTAATTATTATTAACCTCGACTTATTAAAAAAGCTCTAATAAGTTTTATTAGTTAATTCTCGCTATTTAGCTCGGTTATAGCTCGCAGAAATATATAATATACAAAGAATATATACGCATAAATTAAAAATTATTAGCAAAAATTAATTTATCTATATTTAAATACTTTGCTAATTTAAAATATATTTTCTTTAGAAGTTGTAAAAAAGTTTACATAAAAAAAACACTTAAAACTACTTTTAGTCGGGATTCTAACATATAAAAATTCGTCGAAAATCATTAAATAATAAGCTATAAGTAGCTAAAAATATATCGCCCGGCTGTTTTAACTTCTCTCGGCTTTATTTATTGCATACATACTGCCATAGCATTTTATTATTTAAAGCATAAATAAAGCGTAGCACTAAATATAAGCTATTTAATAAAAAAAAACAACTTAACGTTATTATTATATAAGTAAACAAAAAGCTACTTTTAACGTTAATAAATAAATTAAGTATTAAGTTAAAAAGGCTTAAAAAAATATATAATCATATATAACCTCAGGATATTCTTAAAAAATCGCCAGACTACCTATCTATTAATATTTATAGTTAATAAAGCCTTCTAAACAGCACCTAGTTTAAACAATTATATTTTTTTTAATTACTATGCAAGTTTTAATTAGCTTAATTAAATTATTTTATTTAAATATAACATGCTTTTAATTTAATAAAATACTAATAATATAAAAAACCGAAAATTTAAAGATAATTATTATTATAACTAAGCGAGTTCAGCTAGGCTACAGCATTAACAGTGGCAAATAAATAAAGATCAATAATAGTTCGATCTTTTTTAATTTTTTTTTTTAAATATACTCTTAAATATATTTTTTCTTATTTTTTTTTTAACTAGCGTTTTACTTAATACCTTATAATTTATCTCAATTAACATTAATACTTTTTGTGATTATTATCGTGTTTTTGTCGAAAAATTTGCCGGCAGTCTTATTTTTTTCTTAAACTGCTTTTCCAGCAAATACTTTAGATTTTAAAGCTATACTAACCTTTAAACTTCATCGACATCCACTAACAATTATTATACCTACTAGCTATATCTTCTATAAGTAACCATTTTTAATAATAAATTTATTATTAGCTATAAATCCTTTAGCAAAATATATAAATATTACTGCTTAGTCCAATAATAATTTATAATTTTTTCTGCCAACAAAAAAATATTAAGCTATTTTAAACTCATATATTACATTTTTCTCTTCGCGGTTTACTAATAATACTTAGTTTAGCCATTTTAATTAGCTTATTAAGCCTTTACTAAAAAAAATATTTTATATTTTTCTACTTTTTAATCTAGCAGTTTTTATTTATACGCTTTTTAACTTATTCCTTTATTATTTTTTGCTCTTATATTCACCCACTGCTTCACTTAATTTTATCTTTAAGCAATTTTATTTATTTATGCGTTAAAATTTTTTTACTTATTTTCGGCTTTTTTGTCGCACCACATCTTAGTATTTTATTCTATGCTTATATAAAACAATTTATTTTTTTCGCGTATTATTGTAAATATAATTCATATACTGCCGCGTAAGTTCAATTCGGTCTTATACTTCATAAGCAAGTAGCTATTATTTTATTTTTCTCGTTAAAGGTTTATACTTTTTCCCTCGGCTTGTTGCTAATACTTCCGGTATTGTATAATATTATTTATTACTTACAACTTATTATTATATAATTACTTCAACTATTCCACGTTATTGCTAACATCTCTTAGTTTAGCAATATTAGCAGCAGAATTTAATATTAAAGTATTTTATCGTTGATATAAGTGCAGCTTATTTCTATAACACTATTAATACATATAAAATTATTTAGCTTAGCTTTATTTATTTATTATACCTTTATATATTACTGCTTCACTTTTTTGCTGTTTAACCCACATAAATAATTATAACTCCTAGTATATATTTTATATTAAATAAGTATAGCTTATATTATTTTCGGTCTCTAGTTTTAACAATACTATTATAAAACTTTCGGCTAATTTAAACGTTGTTTTTTTAAGTAATAAAAAAATTAATTCTAGTAATATTAAATTTTATTTTTATATTATTAACTGCAACATTGTTTTTCTTTTATCTTTTTCTTTTGTTTTCCCTTTATTTAATTATTTTTATTTTGCACCCAATACTTAACTTAATATTAATAAGCTAGCTATTTCCGTGAATTATATTTGTCTTAGTTTAATAATTGCTAGAAATTAATAAAATGGCCGAATCTTTTAGCGGTAACAATACGTCCGGTCTTATTATATTTAAGGGGCGACCGCTTAACGCAAAAAATACTTACTTAAGTGCGTTAGCTTTTAAAAGTATATTTTCGCTGTTGCCTATTTTTTCTATATAATCTAGGAGTTTTAATTAATACGTTAAACAAAAGGAAACAAGCTAGGATTAATTAAGCTATTAAATCAGCTAAACAATTTTAATAAAGGGTTTTCGGCGGAAAACTATTATAAAACTAATGCTTAAAGCGTTATTAAGCAGTATTATTTATGTCTTGTGCATATTAAAGGCTATTTTAACGAGAGTAAACATTTTAAATCTAATATATAATTAATCCGTAGATTACTTTTTTAGCTATTATCGTCGTTTAAATTTTTAAATAAAAGAGTTAAGTTTGATAGCTTATGAGGCTTATATCTAAGGATTATAATTTAGCTTATAAAATATATCCTTAAAATTAATTTTAAAGGCTATAATAACCGAATATATATTAAATCAATAAATTTTATCGCGACTAACAGATTTACGTTTTATTATTAATATATTGATAATAAAAATAAAATAAAACAATAAATTTAAACCTTTTTTTCCCATTCGACAAAAATAATATAAAATATTAATTTCAAGTCGGTCGGCTTAAAAATGATTACTATTAAAAAAACTAAAAGATTAGCTTTAATTGATAAAAATAATGTTAAAAAATAACTTTAAGGCGCTATATTAACAAAGTTATTAAAATTTACTAGAGTATTCTTAAAAAAAAACTAAAATAATACTTATATTATTAAATTGTTAATTTTATCACCGTTAAATTTATTATTTTAGGACTAAAACGGCGTTAAGTTTATCTTATTTAACATTTTTTACAACAGTTTTCGCGAAAACAGCAATTATTTTAATATTTAATTTAATAAAAGTCCAGATATATATATGCTCGATTATGGTATAATTTTAAGTTTTGCGGACAGTAAAGTTACCGGTAAACTAAAATTGAACTTTATAACCCTGTAAACTTTTTTTGCAAACGTAAATAAATATACCGCCGTAACAGCGTACGCATATAAAAATAAAGTAGACATAGCGCTTGCAGTCGTTAATAAAATATTTAAAAGAGTATTTAATATTTATTTTATACCTTTTTTTAGCTTTATTAAAAAAAGTATAAAAAAACTCTACATTATTGTTCCAAGAAGCAATAAAGTTTTTTTTAAACTTTTTAACAGAGGTATTATTTATATAGCGTTAATTTTAAGCCTATAAAAGTCTAAACACTCACGTACATATAATAAATATATAAGTTAACCGCTAAATATTCCAAAATTATATGCTTAGCTCTTTAAAACATATATCGCTAAAGACTATAATTTAGCTAAACTAAAGCGCCTAGCGAAAAATATTATATTGCTTAAGGCCTCCAAAAAACAGCTAGCTTTCTGCAAAGATTTAGCTTCACTGCTTAAAGCACTATAAAAAATGCTTAATTCCTACCTCGAGCCTGCTATATTATTATTTAAAAATAATAATAAAAATTCTACTGAAAATAATAAACTCTATAATCTAGTTATATAGCTAAAATAAAACTCAAAATATCTTTAAAAGTTAATGCGACCCTTTGCGGAAAATATTGCAGAATTTCTTTAAAAAAGTATTAATAACACTAATTCCGACCTCTCAAGCGAAATATAAGCAAAATCGCTTATAGATTATATATTTTAAAAGGTTAAAAATACGTGTTCTATATACGAAAGCCTTATTAAACAGTTAGCAAATATTATTAACAAAAGAGTATTAGCTCTTAAAAAAGTCTTAACAAAAAAAATCAAAGCGGCTGCATATTTATATTAACTTCTACCGACTGTACTAAAGATCAAGACCAAAAATAATATAAAAAAGCTATACGTAGAACGCTTTAACCTTCTGCTTTTTAAGCTCGAGACAAGCTGCGCTGCTTTTATAGCCAGTGTTCTTAAAGAAAACAAAGCAAATGCTTTTTTTTGCAGCCTAAAAAAGCTAATCAAGTTTTTTTTAATACTTTTTATTAGCCCGGAAAAACAAAAATATTTTAAGCTACTTTATTAAATTTATAATATAAAGCTTTTTTAATATAAATTTAAACTTATATTCTCGATAAAACTATCGACTCGAATTATTACTAGACTTATTAAGTTAATAAAAAAATATAACACTATTAAAAATTACTTGCTTTAGCTTAATAACTCCTATATATAAAGTAAGAAAAATAAGCAAAAATTTAATAAAATATATTAAGCTTTTTCTTGCTTAATAAAAAACGAGAGCTTTAAAAAGCCTGCGCATGCTTACAACAATTTAAACAAAGACTAAAAAAAAATAATATAAAAATTTAAAGATATTTTATTTAAAATATATGCTATTAATAAATATTAAAAGTGTAAAAAAACCTATTTAGCCTTTGCCATTATTATAACCATTTTAAAATATTGTTCTAACTATTAGGTAATATATATATCTCTTATTAATTCGTTAATAAATATATTACCTAAAAAATATAAAAACTTCTATAAATTATATAAATTTACTTTTACTAATATATAATAAACACTCCGCGTTTATAATACTCCTTTAGAAGTTAAAAAAAGTTTAGCGTTATCTACAAAAAACAAAAAGCTTAAGCTGCAGAACACAAGTAAAGATTTTTTTACGTAATTTTTCTTCTTAAAGCTTTTATATAGCTCTGTTATAAAGCACAATTTATGTCCTCACGCGAGAAAAAACCTTTATTTACGCTTTCTCCATGTCGATATCTTTAAATAATACTATAAAAATCTAAAAGCTTATTTTTTTTTAAAGTATATTATTAATATAGTCTTTTAAAGTCACGTTTTAAACTTTACTTTTAATTAAAAAGCTAAAACTAAGCTAAAAAACATATATAAGCAAGTTTTACGTAAAATAAAGCTTATATTTATTACACCTACTGCGCTCATAAAACAGCTGTTTATAAAATCAGTTAATCTTAATATAATTATTATAAATAAATATGCTAAAACGTTTAAAATAACAATAGTAAACGTTATAAGCTTTTTAAACCCTACAGTAACAGTTTTACTTAAAAATATAAAACAGCTCCGGCCTGTTAACTTTTTTCTCTACGAGTTTTTACTCCTATTTTAAGCGCAAATTTAATTTTTACTACTATATTATATTATAAACAATAATAAAATCAATAATAAACTTTAAGTATATTATCGCTAATATAATAAACTCGGCGAAATAATAAATAATATTTTATATAACGGCAATATAACTTTTTAAAACATAAACGCTAAGCCATAAGTTAATATTATCTAGAGCTTAATATAAACAGCTATTAGCGCTTTATAAATTATACTAAAAAATTAATACTTCGTTGACATTAAAAATATTACGTCTACAAAAATTAAAACCTCGCATACTTTTAAAGCTTATTTTTAGGCTGCTTTTAAAACCGTTAAAAATCTCTTGTTTTCTAATAAATTTATAAAAAAAAAAAGCGAACCTAGGACAATATTATTAATTTTATATTACATAGCATTTACGACTAACCTCGCAAGTCATTTAAATACGCAGCTTAAGAATAATAACTAAGCGAAGCACAAAATATTAATTATAACTAGCGATTCTTGCTAAGGCTAAAAGGCCATAGTAGTATTAATGTTTATCCTCCGCACAAATAAAATTAGATTCACCGGTGATTTTAACCGTAAAACTATAACTTTTACTAGGTCGAAATATGCCGAAATCTTATTCTAAAATCCTAAACTACTTAATAAAAGTATTAAAAATCCTTACGTTAACACACAAACAAAATTTTTATATTATATAAATAATCACCTTTAAAAAAAACTAGAAGCTAAAATAGCTTAAAACCTTTATTATTCTATTTATTATAATTTCTACGAAATATTAAAGCAATATAATATAAAAACTAAAAAAAATAAATATATTTTATAATATAGAAAATATCACTAAGCCGAACACTTATATTTAGCCTATCCTGAGATTATTTGCAAAATTTGCCGCAGTAATCATAAAGCAAGCAAGTATTAAAAAAAAAACCAAAATAAAAACTGCTTTAAATATAGAAAACCCGGGTATATTAAGGCCGATTACTATAAGCTAAATACGTAAAATAACATAAAAGCCTGTTATACTTGCAGAAACCCAGAGTATATAAAGGCTAAATACCCTAAACTAAATACACAACGCAATAAAACCATAAATATAAATTGCTATAACTATAGCGCTAAGGGTTATATTAAGGCAAACTATTTTATTTTATAAGCGATATTTTATCGGCGTTGCTATAACTACGGCCATTAAGCCGCAGATTATCTGACGCAACCGTATTAAAAATATAATAAAAATAATTATATAAAAAATACATGCTTTAATTGTATAAATATAATCAAGCATAATAAAACATTTAATAATCTCAAAACTATAGTATAAAAATCTAATTTTAACAAAAATAAAAAAAAAAAACTATAACAACATAAAAATATAAAGACTTATATAAAAAAATCGACTAAATTATATACTATTAATATATCAGCACAGTAAAATAATGCCGATATAAATGCATAAAACATATCTTATAACAAAAATAATATACTTAGTTTTAGCGCGACTAATAAATAAAGATATAGTTAGCTTAACTCAAAGAATAATAAAAATTAATAATATAGCAGTAAAAAATAAAAAATATAATTTTCTACGGTTATATTTAGCTGTAAATATATATTTCGGCTAATATTAACAAAAAAATTAATTTTAGTCGACTAAGTAAACAAAAAAATATTATAATAAAAAAATCAATATTACTTTTTACTTAGCTGCGATAAGCTTTAATTATTAATATATAAAATAAAATAAAGCAAGATAAGGCAAGGCAAGGCAAAATAATGTAAATTAATCACTTAAATACGCGTAATATATTTGCGTAGATTTTTAATAGCTTAATTAAACTATATTATTATTAATTATTAAGTCTTTTAATAAAAAAACCAACAAAAAAAAAAATATTATATTAAGCTAAGTTTTAAGCTACGTAAAGTTATATAAATGATTTATTATAATACCGCAGCTAATAAAGATTAAACTTATCTTTTAAGCCTTAAACCCTGCAGCACGCTTACTATTACGTTTTTTGCAGATAATTAACCGATCTAAAAATGCTTAAACTAATTACTTTAATTATTATTATAAAAAATATATTAATTTAAAGTTTTTCTTTCAGCAAATTTCGAACGTACTTAACTTATAATTTAAGGTTTTGCTTACTTACCTCGATATTTAAATCACGACTTACTTCTCGTAAATAAAAACGCTAATCTATTTAAGTAAATATTTAACAGCAATATTGTCGTAATATGCTCTTACTTAAAGAATAACACTTTTAATCCAGGCTATTTATCTTTTAGATACAACAACCGACGATCGTTTGTTGCCTTTTTTTTTTGCTATTCCGCGTTATTTAAAAACTACTATTTTTACTTGCGATTAGCAGAAAAAAATATTATAATCACTTGAATTAAATTGCTATATTAGCTAATAACAGATTAGTTAAGCGTAAATTATCTAATAATATAAAAAAAAAATGCGGCTAAAATTACTAACAAATAATTAATATTAACTCGGTACGTAAACACTTACTTATTTTTTAAGCTTGTTTTTAGCCTCCTAGTACTATTACTATTCATATTTAAATATTTTACCTTATTTTATATTATATACTTACTATTACGACAATATTAAATAATACTGCTATAAATATAGCCACCTATTATCGCAGGTTAATAAATCTTACCTCTAAAACAAAAATATTATTAGTTTAACTATCGACGATAATACCGATATTAATATTAATACTGTCGCGGAAATATTTAAAAATAGTTTTAACTACCTGTATCGACAGCTTGCTCCCGCCTTTATTAAAAATATTTATTATTTCTCGTTTTTACTCGCCTGGCCTAACCTACTATATTTTCCCGCGAAATAATAGCATTATTAATATTATACGCTTTATAAAACGCTAATAAATTAATAAGCCGTCGAAGTTTAATACTTTGCCTTTAAAATAACAACGTTTCGAGGTCGCTATAACGCTAGCTAAATGTTTTAAGTTATAAACATGCTCTTATATAAAATGTGCTACTAAACAGCTTCTTGCCCGAGGTTTACGACCTTAAAACGCTCGGCCTTAAAGTTATTAAATCTTTTATAACTAAAAAAATTAAACGCAGGTTTTATAAAAAAAATAGTCGCTTAAATTAATTTATTATATTATAAATAATAGTTAATATCCTTAGACTTGTTACTTAGCTTAACGTTAATCCGGTAAGTCGCTTATTTTGCTTATTTTGTTTTAAAATATTAAGTTTTTACTTTTAATAATATATAAAACTGCCGACGGTTACTCAAAACTTAATTTTTTTTTACTCTGTAATTATATTTATTGCTACTTTTTCTGCCGTTCTTGTTCCTTATAATAATACCTGTAATTTTACTACCTATTAAAAAAAAATCTAAAAATAATAACCACAATAAATTATTTGCTATATCGCCTGCTGCTGTTTATAAGAAATATAACTAAATATAGCTAAAGAAAGGTTTTTTTATTACTGCTTTATATTAGTTTACTGCTAGTAAAAGCAAGTATTACCGCCTTTAGTATAAAACTCTCTTTTTTTTAAAAGTCTTTTTTAGAAATATTTAAGCTTAGCTATAAAAACGTTTTTTCTACCTCCCGTATTATTGCAGCAGAAATGCCGAAGCAAAGTAAGCAAAAAAATTCTTTTTAAAGGGCAGCTAACCACTTAGTCGTCGAGTAAAAAATAAAAAACGTAAAAGAGGTAATTATATATATTAAGTTTATCTTATGTAATCTTAAACCCTGTTTTGCTGCTAAGCCACGTGAATATAATCTAGCCGCGGCATAAAATATTAGTTTATTTATTCTCGAATTAAAAAGTATGTTGAGGTATATTTTACCTTTAGCCACTAAAAACCACCTATTTTTCTCACTACTTATTAAATATTTAAAGAAGTTATAACTAAAGAACCTAATATAGCTAGAAATAATAAGCTGCTAGATTTATTATTATTGCTAAATTAAAGGTGTATTAATAATTAATAGTAATAACAACGTGCTAACTATAAGTGTTATTAATAAATTAATTATATTAATTAAATAAATAAGCTCTCGAAATTATAAAAGCGAGTTATATATATATAAATACTTAAAAGCATTGTTTAATTATTTAAATTATCAAAGTTATTACTTCACCGCGGGTTTATTTTAAGGAAATTCTTTTACTTGGTTTTCAAGGGTGCAAAGAAAGCAAAAAAGGTTAAGTTTTAAAGTAGCTAACTTTTTGTTAGCTTTTTTTTCTTTATTTATTAGTCTATTATTTTTAATATTATAGTCCTTTTAACGTTAAATTAACAACCTTAATTACTTAAGTATTTTAATTTTTTTAGTTTTATTAATTCAATCTCTTTATTTATTGCGGCCTTAATTATTTTATCTCGGCGTAATAAAGTATATTTTTTACGCTTTTTTTTAAAATATACTAATAATATTAAGTGCTAAAATAAGTTTACCTTAGTTTCCGTCTATAAATATTTCACGTCGGCATTAGCCGAAAACTCGTTAATTAGTAAGTCTTAAACTTTTTCTTAACCGCATCGACTACGCATATAAATATTATTAGTCCCACGATTTACCTCTGCCGTTTAAAATAGCAACATATATATAATAATATAAGCCCTAGAATATAGAAATTTAAGGAGTGCTAACAGCAAACCAAGTATACAAATTTTTAAATGTTTTTTTTATTAGAAGAAAAGACCTAACAGAGCGGCTATTGCGCGGGGTATTCGTGTATTTTTTAAACCGTACTTTTGTTTCTGCTGCTATTACACGCAGCAGCGGTTGCAACTTATACTTTTTAATAACTATCTCTTATATCCGGCCTTACTTATATAATATTTAAATAACTTTTATTATTTAATAGCAACCTTTTTTAACAGCCTACGCTTTATTACTAACAACCACTATACTTTTTGTTTAAAGCGTAAGTGATTTTATTTAACTACATTTTTTTATTCTTTTAAGTTTTTTGCTTTTTTTCGCAAGCAATTTATTATTTAAAATTCTCTAGCTATAAAAGCTAAAACTACTTCGAGTAAAACAAGCAAACGTATAACGTAAAACGGTCAGGCTACGGTAAACTTTATATTTGCGGTCTTTAATAAAGTTTAACCTATTAAATTGCAGTAAAAAAACATTATAGCAGAGGTCGTGCGAAAAAATTATATATATACTAAAAATAATGCCTTGTAAGTACTTTAACCTACTATTACAAATCATTAAGGCTTACTATACATGCTATTTAATCTTTATACATGCTGTTTTACTGTTTTGCTGTTTTAATATCAATACTCCTTTGTTCTTCTCTTTATTTAACGTCCATTCACTTACTTTTTACTCTTAATAAAAAACACTTCAAAAAACTAAAGAATAAACAAGGCAACATAAATAAAATATCTACTATATCTCGTGTGCCTATAACGCCTAAAAAAACCTATAACCGGCCGAGCAAAACCCTTACATCCAAAAACAAAAAGCGCAAAGCAACCCAGGCAAAAAAAAACAAAAACAAACACCAGCCTATATCAAAAAAAATCAAGACTAAGTAAATATATTACATCTGCTAAAATACTCCTTTATTATTTCCTATACTAGCTGCTTATTCTTTTTATAAAAACGTTAACCTAGGCCTGATTTAAGATTTCGTTACAAACTTAATAAACAAGCTTAAGTACGGTAAGGTCTAACTTAACCAATAATTTAGTCTCTTAATTATATTTATATTTAAATACTGCGATATTTAAAAACCAGTTTAAAGAAAAATTAATTTATTGCTAGGTTATTAAATATATTAATTAAAAAAAAAGCAAGATAATAAATAATAAATAAGGGATATCGAACATTTAAAACGCATAATTACTATTTAATAGTTAATAATAAAAACCTAGTCTTAAATTATTTTTTATATTAGTTAAATTAAGTTTTACGTTAATATATAATAAAGTTAGCATTAGCTTATTTACTTCATAAAATAAAAAAAGCTCGTTTATTACTTATATTAGCAAAATACTATATTTTAAGCCGATAAAATCAACAAAAATATTTTAATAACCATGCTTTAAGCAATTTAGCTTAATTTAACTTAGCAGCTAAAGTTATTAAAACCTTGTAAGTTAATACTTCCCAATCTTTTTTGCGACACTTACATGTTACTTCTCTTTATCGCATATATTTTCTTACTTTTTAATTTTATATTTTCTCTCACTCTATAGATTTTTTTAAAAACAAACAAAAAAGCCAATAAAATAGCAGCATAACGTGATATTGCTATATAATTACTTTCCGGCATAATCATACATCATATAATAGTTAACTATAGGGCTAAAAAAAATAACTTAATAATAAATTATTATACCACGATCGCATTAACCTCTTATAAGCCGGAAAATAATTATAACCTGCTGAAAATTAGCCGATCTTAACATATAGTATTCTCGACCACTTAAAACCTTTTTCTTCGGCGTTAAGCCGATAAGCCGGAAATTAAAATAGTTTTAAGTACTTTTTACTTAAAAGCCCTTAAAATATAACTTTATACTTATAACATTAAAAGATATAGTTATATAAAACATTGTTAGTTTTTTTTAAAGCCTAGCATAAGTAGCACCCTTATAACCTTATATTAAAAGTAATAAAATAAATTAATAATTTGTTTTAGTATTAATACTTGCAGTTTCTGCAGCAATTTATTGCTGCTAAAAAATTTTAGATATTTAAATATAGCTATATTTACTAAATTAGTCTACTGTTATACTAAGCTAGCGTCGCGAAATAATTAGTCACTACTTTAATAGTAGTGACCTTGTTTTAAAGTTTTAACCTATATAATCCTCGCTTAATAATATAGCTGTGCGATGCTCTTAAAATAAATATATATTTAAAACTAATAATAACTTGTTATATAACTAATGCTTCGTCTAATAATAAAGCAGTAACTTAAAAATATTAACATTAAAAAATATTAATATTTAAGCTTTTATAGAATAATAGTTCTGCTTACACCGGTATATAATTTAAAAAATTAAGCACTTCTTTTAATAACATATGCGGTCTCGTTATTAAAAAAAGTTTTAATACATTCTTTATCGATTTTTTATTAAAATAAAGTTAGTTATAATTAAGTAAATTATATTATTATAAAGATAATAAAGGTTATTATACGGCTTAAAATTAGTAATATAGCAAAGCTAAATTTATATTGAACGGTAATAATATACTAATAATTTTGCTGCATTTTTTGGGCATCGCGCGGGTTTATAGTTTTAATAATATTATAATAAATAAATATACTTTTTTTAAGTTAACTAATAGCATGTTTAAGTGCTACTTTTCTCGCGTTTTCTTATTATCTGCTAAACTAAATATAGTATTACTAGCCCTTAACCAAACCTTTATTTAGCTAATAAGCGTTAACAAAAAATTCAAGAAATAATAATAGCAATAAATATAACAAGCCTCGGTTAATTTTCTTACGTGCTGTTATAGCTTTAAAATCTTAGTATTATTAACAAATAAAAAACTAAAGCTTTAAAAGTTATTATTCTCGAGTTTTCTATTTAATGACTAGTAAACGCGACTATTAACGCAAAAAATAAAAAAATTGTTAGTAACTTTTTTATAGTCGCGGGCGTTTTAATCAGGATTAAAAGTAGTATTATTATTATCTGCGGCAATATTTTAGTTTATGCTAGCTATATTAACAGTTAAAGGTTTAAAACTAAAAAAAATAAAAAAAGAAAAAAAAAAAAGTAAAAAAATAAATAATTTAATTTATATCGACATATTTAAAACTAAAATTAAAACATATAAAAAAAAATAAAAAATATTATACTTTTTAATTGCTATTGTTAAGCGCTACTTAATAGCACTTCTTGAATTATTATTGCGACCTTAAATATAACGGTTTTTAATATTTTTTAAAATTTTCTTTCGCCGAATTCTAAATTTTTTAATTTTTTAATTAAATTATAAAATACTCGAGTTAATATAATATTGCTGATTTTTTATCGCTTTTTGTAAAGATTTAAATAATATAAGCTGTTCGTCGATATTATTTCCAGCAATGGGCGATAGTGCGTATATAGCCTAGCTATTCGACTTTTAGCTTCGAAAGTCTTTCTGCTAATCCTCGCATATTTAAAACTGCTCGTTAAGATTTTTCTCGTGCTGTTTATAAAAAGCAATATTTAAATATATAGCCTTAGCGTCTTTTATAATTTGTTTAATATTATCTCGAGACGTAGCTATCTCTGTTTTAATACCAAGATTAGCAGCAGCCTCGGCAACTAAAATATTATTTGTTTTAAAACAAATAAAGCTTATAGCCGAATACGCTTTATTAACTATTAGCTGTCTTATAAAAAGATTACCCAGCAAGAATCCGGCTGTTTTATCGTCTACCGCTTAAATAATTAAAGCAACTATTTAAAAGTTAATATAAGCTTTTATATAATTTTTTGCTACTACTAATTGGGAAGAATTTAAGTCTTAAAAACCAGGCTAAAATAAGCAATACATTAGTATCCGGCTGCGTATTATTTTTTTTTCACGCAAACTATAAAATCGGCAACATAAACAAAACAATATGCTAGCAAATTGCAGCTTCTATAAAACAAAAAAAAATAAAAGCAACACAGAATTAAAAACGTACTAAATTAACAACTACAGCACCACTAAAAAGCGCTTTAGCTTTTATAAATATTTAAACTGCTTTTATTAATAGCTAATACTTTATTAAAACGCGTGTTTTTCTTTTTTTGTCTTTAAAGCTAATAAGTTTTTTATTGCTAATAATAAAGTGTTACATTACTTCAAACAGCTTATTAGCTGTTTTTTTCTTAATTGTTTGCGTAGCTTTAAGAATAAAACAAACGGCCGTATTATTAATAAAGTCCTCAAAATTAGTTCGGGCCAACGTTTCCTTGGTTTTTTATAAAAAGATTGCCCTCACTTTTATATACGCCACGCCAGCATTACTCTTAAAGTTAATAACATCGCGCTATATTTAATTATTGCGGTCTAGAAAATAAAAATATAAAACCTTAATTTCTCTATAAAACTCTTAGGCAAACATAAAGTTTATTTCGCCCTTGTAAGCTTTCTCGAGATCATTAAAATAATTAAAAGAAATCTCGGTAAAAGCAACCGTACGCGCTGTTAAACAGCCAGTAAATAAAAATCTAATCATATTAGCATTATAAAACAATAAATAGTTGCAATGGTGGCAATCAATAATAAAAATTCCACCTCACCTTATATAAAGTTAAGTATTTAAAAAAAGCAAGAGTAATATATTTTTCTTTATTAAGCAAAACATTAATTACCGAACTCTTGCTAGCGCTAGAATTACCGACAACTTTAATAATAGTACAATCTAAAGTAATATAATATTGCCAAAAAGCAGTAATTTCTTAATCCCACTTTCCTGCTTATAAAGTTCCGCAAGTACCCAATATATTCTAAAGCTCCTTAAAAAAAATAATAACAACTAAAACAGCGCCATTTAAAGCTTTTAATGTTTCATTGTTACACAAGCATCCAAGATTATCGGGCTCAATAGATTTAATATCGCCTTGCTGCTCCCTTTGACCGCTTAAATACTCATAAATTAAACTTTAAAATAAACACTAAAAAACAAGGTATACATTAAACAGCTCGGCGTAAATACTACTATTTCTGTCGGAAAATATCAACTCTGCCAAAAGCTCTTGATTTATTAATAAGTTTATAAAAGTCTTTATTATAAACAGTTAATAATTATTAACAAAAAAAGCTCAACAGTAAAGTAATATAACAGCAAAAACAATAATATATTTAAAAAAGTAAAAATTACATAATCTAGCTATAACAAGTAAAAAAAATAATAATTAGTATTCAACCGTTATTAATACCTCAATTTAGTAAAAAAAAAATATAGTCAACAACTAAGCAATATAATTTACTTTAAGCAAATATTAAATATAGAAATATAAAGTAACTAGAAATAAATAAAATAAAGTTATTAAAAAAAAAAAATATAAAATAAAGCAGCCTCGGTGTTTATTTTTTTAGTTTTAACAAAAAAATAGCCATCTTATTAAGTGCTGTTCAAAAAGCTATACGTTAACAAAAGTTTACTTATGCGAGGCCCCGCAAACCATATAACCTTTTATATAAGCATAAAATTAAATTTTACAATATATTAAATAAACTTTCTTATAACAAAGGTTTAAATTAGCAGAACTTTTATATATAAAGACTATATAGCTATATTTACTAAGTTAATTTATTTTCGAGTTTTAAATTAGAGTACCTTTTTAGCACGTTTTGCTAATAATAATTATATATAAACGCGATTTAGCTATTTTTTAACCTTTTGCACGTACTATAAACCGCGGGTTTATCTTTATCATTAAATTATTTTATCTAACATTACACGGTCTACCTTTTTTTTCAAGATTCCCTGTACACTTGTTCTAGTAAATATATGAGATTTATTAACCCTAAATCAAATAACGCGGCTTATATATAGCTATATATTTATTTTATTTTTTTGCTTTTTCGCTTTACTATTTATAAAACAATATTAGTTATCCTGGGTTTAATTATATGTTTTTATAATAATTTACTAACATTTTTTATAAGTTTTAATTTAAAAAAGCTAACTATATAAAAAATTAATTAGCCGCTAGCGCAGTTATCGCAAACCTTAAGCATATTAATATACGACGCTATAAAACGCTCCGCCGATAATTCTTATAAATAACAGTTATTAATAATATAATCTATTTTTTTGCAGCAATATAAACGCTATTACTATAATTAATACTTCTATCGCGCGAAATATATACTTATTATTATACTTGTCTTATAATTGTCACGTCCTCACGAGTAATAAATTCAGCCACGTTTAAATCGCTTAGACTACAAGTTCCTGCAGACATTAAAGCTGTACTTTTTTTTTATATACAGGCTGCTAAGTTCTGCTTTAAATCAATGCTCTAAAACAACTTTTGTTATATTAAATAATTTATCTTACCTTAAACGAAAAAAAAATATAATTATAAAATAAATTATTTTTTTACTACTAGAGTTTACAAAATAAAAAAATATATAACTAAAAATATTATTAAGTATTAAAATTATTAAAAAAACTAATATTTTTTTACGCATAATATAAAATAGTGGCGACTTAAGTATTTTTTTAACTAGTTATTATTTTTTAAACAGCGTTCTCCTTATTACTTGCTTATTTTTCCGCATACTTATTGTTTACTACACATACAATTATGTCCAAAATAAAAAAAAAAAATTAATCGCTATATTTCCTATAAACTTAAGTAAATAGTTCGGTTTAAAAATTTATAAAACATAAATTAAGTTTATATTTAAAAGTTTTTTATTTTAGCAAATAAACACTTAATTTAAATCTAGTAATAAGCCCTCCCTCATTTTTTAATTATTTAAGCTATGGATTCCTTATCTCACAGTAAAATAAAAAACTACTATTAAACACATATAATATAACAATTTTACACACTATCTTTAACAAAATAAATAACAAATGACTATTAAAATAACTTTCGGTCTAAAATAACACTATTTATTTAAAAAAAATAGCTACCAATATACCTTAAATCTTTGTTCCCGTATATAACAATTCATAACACCACATTTACACCTTTAGCTAGTAATCATTTAAGTATACCCCATGGTTCAGTGTCCGCCTATATCTAAAAGCAAACATCACCAGCTAGCGCAAAGCCTATGCAAGCTTATAACCACAATAAAAGCAATTAAGCTAAAAAAAATAAAATAAAAAAAAAATACTACGCTTTACTTATATTCTATTAATAACTATATTATATTATAAATAAAAAAAAACAAAAATAAGCGCGTATAAAAAAAACCAAACTTAAGAGTTCAAATATCGCAAATTAGCTATTTTACTTAATTTTATATTACTATAATATATTTGCAACTAATATTATTGCTACATATACTCAAAATAAATCAATTAAACAAAAATATTTAAAATTTCTCTTTTATTTTATTTCGATAAAATAATAATACAGCCTTAATAACACGCGAAAATAACTATTTAAAGCTTAATATAGCTAACAGTTCCCTACAATATAAAAGCGTCTCATTTAAAAAAACACCTTTTTAAACTCTTAACTCGTTTATCAGTATAGTGCTTCATATAAGCCCTATATTATTTAATATAGCAGCATATTCAACAACCTCATATTCACATACCCGCTATTTTTCACACCTTCTATAATTTATTAAAATTCTTAAATAAATCAGTGCGTGCATCTTTACAATATACAATAATCCTCTTCGCTAAATTCTAAACTAATTATAAAAAATATAATTTTAAGCTATAAACTTGCCTTAAACGATGCACACAATAAAAAGCTTAAAGTTTAACAGCTCTCGCGAAAACTAGTTCTACTAAGATTACATAAGTAGCTTAAATCAAGTTATAGCTCTCACTAAAAACCCCAACAATAATAATTATAACAATTAAATCGTGCGTACTTTTAGAATTATTTTTAGCTATATATTAACTAAAGGTCTTAATCATAGCCTCTCATTTATTCGCGTTATCTATAACTAAAAAAAATATTTGTCAAACATTTAATGCTTGTTTATATAACACCAATACAATAAAATAAACCGTCATTAAGCTTATTATAAATATAATCATTTTCTTAAAAAATTAATCTTTCTCTTTTATAAAAAAATCACCTTCTATAAACCTTATTTTTATAAGTATAAACTCTATTTTTAAACTCGATCTCGCTATAGTGTCGAAATAAAGCCTAAACAGGCTTTTTCTAACTATTTCTTCAGATATTACAAAAAGTGCCGAACAAATTTTACTATAAAAAAACTTTAATCCTATTAATAAATCCGCATTTATTAAAATAGCTAGCCCAAAAAATATCGCACATAAGCTTAAGTTATAAAATAAACCCTGCCGAACGCATACTTCCTCAGCTGTCGATAAATATAACGCTAAAATTAAACAATCTTGCTAGCAAGATATTCTTTTCGCTATATTTTGCTGCGATAAATATATTAAAGCTTAAATATATTTAGCACAGTTGTCAAAAAGCTTAAAAAAACATTCGACGTGTTTATTTACCGACGGTAAATTAACAATATAGTGTTTAAAAAATTTAAAATAAAAATCTTATTAAATAATTAGTCTATTTAAACATTTCTAGCATAAATTTAAGCACTTATTATAAAATGCATTATTATCTTCTCGCGTTTAGTTATAAAACGACCCCGATTTAGCGCTTAGCTATAATAACCGTTTGCTGCTTTTAACCCATTGCTTAAAATCTTTTGCAGAATATAATCGCTAATAAAATAACCAATCCCAAGACTTAATATAGCCGAGAATATTCATAAAAAAACTAAAAGCAAATACTCTACGTTTAATAAGCGTTCCTAATATGCTAATAAAATACGTCAAACGCCGTGCGTTCCTAAGCAAATAATCTTTAATAGCTGTCTATATCTAATTGTTAAAACTTACGCAAGCATGCGCTTTATCTAGCATAACAACACCAAGTTATATCTAAAACAAGATTTTTAATAATATATTATTATTAAACTATAATATTTTAGTCGAGTGGCTACTAATAGTGGTTAACAACCAAAACGCAGGCATTACTATAATAATATAATTTACCCTAAAGCCGTTAAAATAATCTAAATTATAGCCTTTATAATCGTTAAAATTATTATCGTTTAACGCTAATAACATTATATAATAAACGCTATCTACTTAATTCTTCTTTAATACTTTTTTTATATAAATAACCTAAACTTTAATAAAACGTTTATTTTTTAGTTTAAATTAAAAACAAATATATTTCTTAAGCTTTATAATCTAATAATTTCAAAGTGCAGGTAGCACTATAATAATTAAAGGTTTTTTTAATACTAAATAATAATAATAACGCCTTTTATAGATTAGCTAGGCTATAAGTAGTTTTTACACGCAAGAATATATAAATCTCTTTACGTATATGCTAAACAAGCACTTAGCTTAACTATTTTACTTTATTACCTAGGTCTTAGCTAAAAAATATTTATTCTCACCTTTATCCTTATTAAAATAAACAGCAGATATTACATTATATATATAAAGCAATAAAATAATAACTATAGAAACCTTAAACGTTTTATTAATTCTTATATTATCGGCTAAAAATATAGCGTAAGTTCTATAAAATAATACTATAAAAATTAACTTAAATATTACAAATAACTAATAAAGTTTTAATCTTATTTTAAAGGCTTTATATCGGTAAAAATACATAAAATTATTCCTGTTTATATAAAAAATAAAATAATTAAAAAACTCGCAGGCTTGCTCTTAAATAATTTTACAAGCGTTAAGGCTAATTTTAATAAATATATTTAATATATCTTTATTTTAGTCTCGGTTATTATTTATAAAAACAAATAATTGTTTACTATTATCGTTTAAAATAATAATATCATTAAACGCTATAACAACTATAGCTTCGTTAAAAGTTTTATCGTTATTAAATAAAACAACCAGGCTTTATAGTTTAGGTACAGCAGGTAAGCTATTCATTATACTTTCGATAATATAGTTCGACATAATAAATAAATCGTAAGTTTTTTCACTAATGTTCCAAAAATCATTTTAATGCTATAATTAACTAAAAACAAAAAAAAAAGCAAAAAAATATTTTTAATCTAAAGTAGTTATACTAAAATATTTATATAAAAAATAATATATCGCTATTTATCTAAATCTTTATACAACTTTAGCCTTTATATATACCGCGATAAAGCTGCTCTTTAAGCCTCCTTATTATTAATAATATACCTTATTTTTTAAAAGCCCGTAGACAATAAAAATAACCTAAGGTAAACATAAAAATAAACGCTAGCATTTTTCCTAGTTTTTTTAACAATTTATTTTTTAATAAAGTCTTAATTATAAGCTATAAAAAAAAAAAGTCCAGCTATTACTAAGCTTAAAAAAAACCTTTCCGCGGCATTTTCTGCTATATAGCAATAAAAATTTACAAACTCTTTTAAAATAAAGTTAACGTTTTTTATAAAATTAAAAATAAATCGCCTGCGCTTAATAGTCTTATCTACAACATTATTTAAGCCAGCAAAAAAAACAAAGCGCTAAATAATAATAAAACTTAATATATTTTTTTCTATGTTAGCTTTACTAAATATACAATATAAAAATAACCGCACTAAAAAAAAAATAATTAATAATAATGTCCCAAGCAAAAAAATATAACAAAAAAAAACATAACGTAATAAAAATAACAAAGCAAAAATAATTAGTATAAACAGTAAAATAAAAAAAAAAAAAAAACAATTATTAAACACATAATAAAAAATAAAAAATATACTTTGATTAAGCTTGCTTTTTATAAAATAAAAAATATAAGCATAAACTTAATCGACTATATTAGTCAACAACCTAGAAAAAAAAAAAAAAAAGCTTAAATATACTCACAAGCTTTAAGTCGCTCGCAATTTAAAAGCGTGGTTTAAAGCAATACTAGTCAAAAAATAAAAAAAATAAATATTAGCTTAAAAAAATCAAAAAAAAAAAAAAAAAATATAATTATAATAGTACTTAAAAAATTCTCTTGCGGCCGACCAAGACAAGTAAAAAAAAAAAAAAAAAAAAATAAAAAGCAATTCTCAAAGCAAACTTATCCTAAAATTAATAGTTAAAAAAAAAAAAAAAAATAACTTAAAAATTACCTAGCTAAATACCAAAATATTTATATATCTATATATATATATATTTATTTAATTTATATACATTACGCATATATATTACACACTTCTGCAGTAAAAAAGCGATAATAAAGCGCAACCCAGGTAACATCCTCATAAAAAAAAAAAATATACGCTATCTCGATATTTTAAAAGCACCTGCTGGCCGGTTCCATGCCATTGCGCACTTCCGCAATAAAAAAGCCACGATAAAGCAGATCCTAATAACTTATCAGTAGCTAAGCTTAAATAGCTAAGTCTATATAGCTTTATACAAGCCTTATCAAAAATAAAATCTAAAGCTCTATATAGCCAACCAAACACCTTAAAATTGCAAGGTATATAATTAGCCTATTTAAGTAAAACTAACCCAAAAAGTTTTCCCTCCCTAAACCCCTTCTAAGTCCTTCCACTTCGTTTCAGTCCGTCCAACGTTAACGTTAAATTTTCTATCTTATTACTCCGTAATACAGAAAACCTCCGGCCAAAAATAAAAAAAATAAAAAATAAAAAAAATTAAGCTTATAATATAAAAGCTTTTTAGCCTGTATATTTTATTTTTTAAAAAGCTAGCTAAAATATATTTTATTTTAGGCTTAAAAATAAATTTATTAAAATAAAGCTTTTGCACTAACATTTTTACTAGGCATTTTTATATAAAAATATTAGTGCAAACTAGATTTTCAAGTATACCTAGCTTTAACCTAAAATAATTTTACCCCTAGAGTATTTAAAAATATAAAAAAGTTATTATATAATATATTTTATTAAAATTTATATAAAATAAATTTTTTTATATTTTATACTTTTTATTAAGCTAGGTTATTCTACTGTTAAATATATTGAGTTTAGGTGTAAAATGGGCCATGCACAACGATTTTTGGACAGTCATTTTAATATACTAGATATATTCTATTGGTCGAGACGCCACGAGACGCAGTGTATCCTATTGTGAATACCTCTGTAGCACAGATCTTAGAGACTATCCCACAAATCGGCCCGCGCCAGGGGCTACCCGCATAAGCACCAGAGCTAAACACATCTTGATGAGACATACTGAATAGCTTGCGTTAGGGTTGGGCTGAGGTTTCCTCCTTTGACTACGTGACGCTTGAGTGCCTTCCCTTTTCTAAAGCCCTTCCCCGTACAATAATTATCACCTACCCACCTTTCCTCTGTATCGACGAAGTGCAATGGTTGAAACACTCGGTACGAATCATCTGCTATATCATCAAGGAGGTGCGGCGGTCCTACCCTCCCCTCGGAGTCATCGAGCCTCCGTTTTGCCATCGAAGCATTATTAAGCAAGTGAAAGTTAGAATCAACATGGAGGTCTCTCAGAGACGACTCTTCTGATTCTAGACTTCGATTACGGTCAATCTCGACTTGTCGAGGTATCGGAGGTAGCTAAGCAGCACTAGGTAATTAATATTCATTACCTTCTTCACCTCACGATCACATGGTGCTTACATTACTTATTTCATGGCACTACGGGTGACTCACCTTGAGGCGTTTACTTCCTACTTCTAGCGAAGTAAGCGTCCGAATGGTGGTCCAAAGCTCTCTCTTATTACTGAAAGATTCTTACAGCTTTCAAGCGACAACATTACCAACTATAACAAGCCACTAATGGAACTGCTTACGCAGAATTCAACTTCACTACATGCTCTAAATATACATAGTTCGGTAGCTCTTGCTTGGTAAGGGGTTAATCCCTCCATAGAATGGTGATAGTGCTCAATATCTGATATGAACTTGCCACGCACGCAAAGCTCAGCTGTCTAATCATCATAGTATGACATAAGTGAGCGTTGGCAGCAAACCCGGATTTGCCTATATAGCCCCTCTCAGTAACAAATGGCTGCCAAGAAAGAAAGCGTCTCATCCTCATGATTCCTTTCCGACCATCTGTCTGGGATACTTGTTACTTGAAACCACGCTTCTCTGGTCAATTCCCCAAGATCAAGCCCTAACACCAACGGGAGAACATCTGCAATTCTTAGGTAGGCGCCTAAGCAGGCCACAGGCCTATCTGTCCTTGTCAACTTCTATGATACCCATGGATTGTCCCTCCCCAAACTCCAATTAGGTTCCTTCATATCTATCGACTCAACATGATGTATTTCGTTAGTGTTAAGCTGTTGCCGCAAACAAGCGGATCGGCCTGTCGTTGTGAACAGGACCTTCATCTTCGTGCCTCTCATTGCCTGAACCAGCTCTTCTAAGCATCTGGCTATGCTCTGGTCATCAAGCCAATGGAGTCCGTCTATAACGCAGAGCAGTGTGTCGGGCATCAATGGAATGAGGTCGCGATAGACGCGTACCAACTCCGACCAACTTAAGATGCAACCATCTAAGATGCGGAAACGATCGGGGGACAGGTCTACTTCCGCCTGGAAGCTGGGAAGCAACAGCTCTATCATCTGCCTAACTAAGGCGCATACCAGGCCGACGCTGGCTTGAGCCTCCCGCGATCCGTTACCAGATCTTAGTTGCTCACCCCGGCGTAGTTCACAGTAGCTACCCATAACCAGATGAGCTTAGGGTGAAGACCTTAGGAGAATTGAGTTTGGTTTAAAGGGTATCAACTTACTATGACACTGTCGGAATTTGAGCTTGCTGCGCTAATTGGAGGAGACGGTTCGCAAGTACAGTGATGGGGTTGTCGATGTCTTCTGCGTCTATTTGCGGCCCTTCGAGCCAAAGAAAGTGTGATGTGGGAGCTTTCATCCACTCCGAGAGTCGTCGTACAGTGTCGGTGCCGATACCTCTCGGCCCGAGGCTATTGTCTTCAAGCCAGACTCTATCTCGATGAAAGAAGTCTTCAAGGTGTTTTGAGCTCAATAGGATATCCTCCGATGTCCAGTCAGTCAAGGGTGAGGACCGCAGGCCGGAATAGCTACCCGAAGTCTTGAGTAGCTGAGTGGGAAACCCTGATGACTGTCCTTCTATCATGGACATTCTCCTGTAGTCGCCCACGGATTTAGAGTCCTCGATCCATATCAATGCCTTGTCCTCTAACATGTTGAAGAGTCGGTCAGCAAGTAGCCTCAAATTGTGCCCATCTTCTCGTAATTGCTGCCTTTCCTTGCGGCTCTCATGCAGCTCCCTTTCAATAATTTCAGCGTGGTATATTACTTCGGCTTCTTGCCGCTTCTGGCCAATCAGGCCAAGACGAACATCCCTAGCCAGGTCTTCCACGGTAACTCTAGTAAGTCGCTGCTCGGCTCTGGAACACTGAGCAGCGAAGTTTCGGATTCTTTCTGATCTCTTCCTTATCATATCGACCTGGTCCTCAAACCTCTGGAAGAACTTCTCATTAAAAGAGTCGAGTAATCTTCTTCGCTTTTTTTCTGTGATCCATCCCATAACATCGGAAAGAAAGACAAAAATATGGGCGTAGAAATCGGCGATTAGTTTCATCATGTCCTTAGTATGATATATCTCAAGCTCTGTATTGCATTCTGCGACATGCTCGCTAATGGTGCATAGTGCTTCTGAGAGGCCCTCGGAAATGCGCTCATGATTGACACTGGCCTAGAGAACTGTTAACATGGAAAAAGCAAACACAGAGCATCATTTTACCTGGATAATAACATTGAGTGTGCCTGCAAAAACTGATACGTATTCACTACCTTCAGGGATAATCTTCAGCATCGACTTATGCTCATTGAGCGTATCGCAAAACTTGTGGAAATATCTCATTGCCTTTCCACTACGGCTGCTCTCCTTTTTCGCTTGAGTAGCCGCTGTAAGCTCCCTCACCAAGTCAATGACGCCTTCCATGGTGGGCTCCGATCGGGTCACATCAAGGCGGTCGTCGCTAGAACAGTTACTTATGAATGAATACCACTTCTGAAGCAGCTTATTCGACTCAATGACGATCACCTCTGTGATAGGGTCTCTGTGTTTTCTGCTTGTCAGCACAGGTCAAAGCACCAAGCCTTTGCGTACATTTCGGTCAAAGATAGCTCCGGAGGGTCAAAGAACTTGCGCCACGGGTTCGCGATGTCCCTCGGGTCAGGCTTATCATGCGACAAGGCTTGACCCAATACCTGGGTTTTGCCGCTGCTAGGTAGCCTGCTCTCGACATCTCCGCTATACATCTTAACGAGCCTCCGCGACTCCATGGCAAAGCTCGCGATATTGCTGGTCTGTCGAAATATCTGCTTGTCGGGGTCTAGATAAAAGGCAGACTACTTTAAATTGAATGTTGTCAGGCAATTGATGTCTGCCTAGATTCCGCGAGTCCAGCCTTCGGCTCTTTCCGCGCGACTTGAAGCAGGCTATGAGGAAAAGGAATCATGTAGCACGAGTAAAACGCCACAAGGTTAGATTGCGAGACGAATTGCAACACCACTTTGACCAGAGTACCCAATCAAATTCAAAGATGCCTTCGCATAGTCCTTCCATGATCAGCAGCTTAATATAGCAAGCTGCACCTCATTCTCGTCTTGTGCACTTCAGCTTTGGGGGCCGCGACGTGGCGGGGGAAACCTGGTTAGATGTAATCATCGCGCTACTGGCGTGGGAATGGGGGGGTTGCAGGATTCATGCTGCCTTTGCGGTGAATAGCACAATAATTTGACTTCATTCACGTAAATCCTGAGAATATCAAACCACACTACCAATTTTCCTTCTCAGTACCAGCATCCATACCTAACAAAATGGAGACCAACCAACCCACCCCCCAAACCCCGACTGACGACAAACAAAGCGCATGGATTAGATACCAAGTCGAGTACCGAGACAGAAAGACAAATGAGTTGGTGAGCCGCTACGATACCAATGAATCAGGTGTTGATCGCAAAAAATATATCGAAGGATCGAATGGAGCAGCCTTTGTTTTGATTACGACGTATCAAACCGGAAAATCCTTGTCATCGCTCGATCAACTTGGTGAAGAGTCTTCGACGGAAGCCACACTCGCCGCGATCTCCCCACCCTTATACTCTATTCATTTAACGTCGCCAGCTATCGTAAATGCCCTCCGATCCGTGGTACAGTACTATCCGTCTCAGGACTTAACTGGCGATATCGTGATCAATTGGCCATACCCCATTCTGGTTCACCACTACAACGAACTCGCCCAGTTTCGAGATAGAGTAGCAGAAAAAGAAAAGGATAAGCTGTGTGAAAGAGAAAAGCGAGCATATGAGGACCTCAGCTTGCTTCTACAGTACCTGGACAAGAGCATCATGCCAGAAGTTCTAAAGGAAAGAGAGCGGAATGCGAGAGGATATCATACCTTCGAGTATATGTGGGTTTTGTTTAAACCAGGGACGACCGTCCAGTCAGATCTTGATAATGGCACACTCCAACATTATGTCGTCTCAGCGTTGAGAAACGGAGCTCTTCAATACCCTCCTCAAGATTGGGACGTAGAAGGTTGGAATATGACATACGACGGCAAATATCTGGGCAGGTACAGGATGACCATTGTCACAGCCAAGTTTGACGGCGAACAGAGAATTAAATTCACTGTAGTGGGAGACCTGGAAAATAGAAGCGACCTCCCTGGCAACGTGGCTAACCAACTCAAATACGGAGAGATTTTCTGGAACCTGCTTCGAAAACAATGCAGACACTACAAAGGAAAGACGCAAGATGTGCCATCTAAGGAGGTAGGCTGCTGTATTGAGAATTATCATATAATAGCTAACAAGACAACAGGTCGATGGCCTAGTAATGGTGGATATCAAATGGTGTTACGCCAATAGCAGCAATGTAATTCCTCTGATGAATACAGCGGATTGCCGGAACTGGACGTCGGACTGCAAATGTGACGCCTGCAAAACAAGAATTGAAGATGAGAAGGACAACAGTAAGATTGTGTCGCTATTTGAAGACTACAACTTTATTGCGCCAGAGACGAAAGACACTCTCACGCCCCACCAATACTTTCTCTGTTCTTACGAGATGCCGGCCTTCGTTTTCAAGACCCGAACATGGGGTATGTTCTCACAGCTTTGTTAAGTGCTTGATCTAACTCCAACTCAGAACTCCTTCATGTGCGAGACTTTGCGGAACCCAAGTTTGACGAAAACTTAGTAAACCATCTCGTTATGGACCCCCAAAGAAAACAGCTTCTGAAGGCACTAGCAAAATGTTTTGCGCGAGCAGACAAGAACGGCGAAAAGCTGAAAGGCGAGCCATGGTCGGCTGACTACATTCAAGGCAAAGGAAATGGTCTAATATTTCTTCTACACGGGCGACCCGGCGTTGGAAAGACATACACTGCAGGTAAAGTCAACTTGGCTACTGTTGATGCGACAACTTACTGACTCAAGGGAAGAGTGCATCGCTGCCTTCACCAACCGGCCCCTAATGGTTCTTACATCTAGCGACATAGGGACAAATCCGGCCGCGGTAGAGGTCAATTTGACGAAATCCTTCAAGGCTGCCAGAAGTTGGGGCGCAGTTCTGCTCATAGACGAAGCCGACGTCTTCATGGAACGCCGCTCTACAGCCGACCTGATACGCAACAGCCTCGTAGCAGGTAAGCCGCATCATCGAGTGTTGAAGTGCAAAGCAAGGGGCTAAGTACGACTCCACAGGATTTCTCCGGGCGCTTGAGTTTTACGATGGGATTTTGTTCCTCACAACAAATCGAGTTGGCTCGTTTGATGATGCGTTCATTTCCCGTGTGCACGTACAGCTTTATTATCCGGACTTCGATGATGACCAGCGACAGCAAGTTTGGGGGACGTTCATGGAGAAACTTGAAAAGGAGCGTGGCGATCACATGCGGCTCAACATCGATGCCAAGGAATATATTCGCGGGAGCGACATGCGAGAGCTTGCATGGAATGGACGAGAGATTCGAAACGGTAAGCCTAATCCAATCCCGGACGTTCGAAGGAAGATGCCTGTCCCGTCGAAGTTCAGACAATGGAATTTAGGGATTCATGCTAATAGTCGACCAGCCTTTCAGACAGCTGTATCTCTAGCCGAGTACGATGCCAAGAAGGGGGAGGATGGCAGGATTATGATCACGGATGAGCATTTACGGGCTGTCGTTGAGTTGTCGCGGGATTTCAAGACTTACCTCAATGAACTTCATAAAGGGGACGAGGCAAAGCGAGCTGAGAGAAAGTACGAGCGACTGGATTCGTACGCACCTTGAAATAAAATCGAAGCATAGGGAGGTAGAGACTGTCGTCAAACACCATCATAAGCACAAGTCTATTCACATGGTCCTTGTCAGCTCAAATGATCGCAATGGGCTAGGGCTAACGCGCGTTGTGCACCAATCAGCTCCAGGTGAGAGTCGAGGGATGTGCATATGCAAGACATGCATCCCACTAACATTGTGAGAAATGAGGGGTCGATTTTCAACATACTGTATAGACGATGAGTGTGACTGTAGATGCGATGATACCATCCATTAGAGCGGCTTTATGTTTGGTCTATTTCACTGCTTTACCTAGGATAGGTTGAATATGGTGCATATTCCTCAAGGGTTCAAAGCTGCGGTCGTGCCCGAGGATGAGGCTTACGAGGGCACTGAATTAGATGATGGAGTACGAGCAGGTATGTAGTCTGATGAACATCATCTGATCTCATGTCAATTTGAAGCTCTTTGACTTGAGAAGATCATCACATCTAACGAGTTCTGTAGCACTACCAAAAGGCGCGATGGTAAAATGGGTTGCTACGCGCGGAGCGAGCTTTTGGGCAATCAACAGTAAGATCGATACTAAACTCTCGGATGGGATGACCCAGTCTTATTTTCTCAAGGTGAGTATCTCGAATTGACCAGCAACTATATACTAACATGGAATAGGTGTACACTACAGAGAGCGCTAAGAACATGGCCGTCGGCGAGTACGAAGGCAGCAAAGCTCTATATGCCGCCCTACCGGACAACTTCCCTAAGCCGATAGCAGCGGGGGCTCTATCGAAGGAACCCAACAAACACTTCTATCTAGCTGAATTCCGGGATATGGCAGACGAAATGCCTGGCACATCCGAATTTGTCTCGATTGTTGCCAAGTTGCATCAGAATACCGAGTCGCCTAGCGGAAGATTCGGGTTTCATATCACAACCTATGGAGGCAACTTTCCAGTGGATACATCCTGGTGTGACACATGGGAGGAATTTTTCACTAGATTGATGAAAAACACGATGGAGAAAGAGAGGCTTATTCAAGGTCCGGAAGACGACCTAGACAGGCTCAGCCCCTTGATCCTAGAGCGTGTCATACCTAGGTTGCTGCGGCCAATGGAGTCGGATGGAAGAAAGCTCAAGCCTGTCCTAATTCATGGAGATCTGTGGCACGGCAATGTGGCAGTTGATAACGAGACTGGTAAGGCAGTTCTGTATGATCCTTGTGCCTTTTATGGTCATAACGAATGTGAGTGCACTGCAATCTCCGGAGAGTCATCCTCTGATCATCGAAATGGCAGACGAATTTGCACTTTGGCGAGCTGCTCGATATCGCACCAACCGCCACGATGTGCAGGCATATTACAAGATTGCAGAGGTTACGGAGCCATGGGAAGACCAAGACGATCGCCATGCCTTGTATGCGATGTAAGATAAAGATGCTGTCCCGAGGGAGGTGAATAAGTGATACTCACCAGCTTACAGACGCATGGACCTGATGGTCTCAATTGCATGGCCGGCCAACAAGCAGACAAGGCAGCTGTACGTTTTGAAGTTTGATGCACTAGGACAGAGCTAACCGATGTACAAGGGCAATTGATGAAATGAAACGGTTGGTGGAAAAGCTGGGTCTTAGATTCAATTGAACTATTACCAGTGCAAAGCTCAATACGTCGAGTGCCCCTTAAACCCCTCGCAAAAAAGGTAAGCCTAGAGAGACTGTTTGCTCACCCCCGCACTCTCGTCCTTAGCCCACAAGAGGGGGCAGTCTTCTGGGTCATCAGAGGTATTGTTACAGAAAAGGAGCGGAACAAGGGAGCATTGATACCCAAGAAGTGAGACAGAAGAGAAGAGGGATAAGATAGAAGTAGGCCCACTTGACGAGACGAATAAGACGTGATACCCTGAACCAAGAGTTATTATGCTGCATCTTCAGATACAAGACGATCTTACCCCACGTTTCAAAATACGAATACCATCTAAATATCCCCTAACCTTTTTCTTATGAGCGCAACCTCGAATAACAATAATAGTTACATAAAAAGACAGAGGTTCTTCAGGGTAGATACCGGAGACATCTGGAAGCAGTCATAAAGCCCAGCAATGGTGGTTACAGAGTCGGCACACGAGCTGGAACCTCATCCCTCTCTCGCGAGCCCGACGGCTGGCGACGCCGAGATAGCTGAGGACAGGAGTCAGCAAGAATATTACTCGCTGTTCAGCCGGCGGGAGAAGAGACTCATAACAGCAATCATCGGCCTCTCTATGATCTTCTCCCCGCTGACGGCCAACATCTACTTCCCCGGTCTTGTTCAGATACAGAAAGACCTCCACGTCACACCCGAGCTTGTCAATCTCACGATTACATCGTACCTGATAGTCCAGGGCATATCGCCGGTACTGTTCGGCGATGCCGCGGATCTCTTTGGCCGACGTCCTGTGTTCATCGTCATGTTCTCTGTGTATGTGCTGTCAAATATCGCGCTGGCGCTTCAAGACAGCTTCGTCGCGTTGCTCATCCTCAGAATGCTGCAAAGCCTGGGCTGTTCTGCGACGATAGCAATATCGTATGGGGTAATCGCAGATGTGTCGCCGCCCGCTGAACGAGGCAGCATGCAGGGCGTTGCCATCACGGCCGGGAACGTGGGCCCGGTCCTAGCTCCTGTCATTGGCGGCGCTCTGGTGAGCCGGGTTGGATGGCACTGGGTCTTCTGGTTCCTTCTGATAACGGGGAGCGTGGCTTTGATCATGATCGTGTTGTTTCTCCCCGAGACGGTGAGAAACATTGTCGGCAATGGGAAGACGCTTCCGTCGAAATGGCGAAGGCCCCTCGTGTCGAGAATTTTCGGTGTTCAGATTCCCAAGGCCGGTCGGCCATCCACAGCCGGAGCGTCAACTAAGAAGCCGCCTCGCACGCTCAATCCTCTACGATCTTTTCGCATCCTGTTCTACAAAGACAGTTTTTGTGTTCTGCTTATCAGCGGTGTCTTCTATCTTATTTACTACTGCGTTCAGGCGTCTATTACTAATGAGTTGAAAGAAATTTACGACTTCGACGAAGCCATCATTGGGGCTTGTTACCTCGCTATTGGCGTAGGGGTCATAATAGGGGGCTTCGGAAACGGTAAACCCGGTGATATCCTGATGTTTTGGTTGACTCTAACGACATGTTAGGGAAGCTCATGGATTACAACTACAAGCGTCAGGCTCGAGACATTGGCCACCACATAGATAAAGTGAGCGGCGATAGCTTGACGAACTTCCCAATAGAGGAAGCAAGAACAAGGTCGATGATCTTCTTCGTCGTTGCACATTCGGGCACGCTTGCTGCTTACGGTTGGCTCCTTCAAAAACGAGTAGTGGGTTCTTGAATTCTATACGATGATGTATACTTACTTGGTTATGAAGCACATTAGTGGCCCGCTGATTCTCCAGTTAGTTCTGGGTGGTCTCGAGACCTGCATTGTTCAAGTGAGTTGAGCTGCTCTCTCCATTATAGGGCCGATCGCGTACTAAGTCATCCAATAGACGTTTAATACCCTCTTAGTAGACATCTTTCAAGATAGACCGAGCACTGCGGCAGCGGCAGGCAACATCGTGCGATGCGGATTGGCGGCTGCTGGTATTGCCGGGCTAAAGCCAATCATGAGCCGCATAGGGAATGGGTGGTATTTCACCATGCTTTCAATTATCGGATTTGTAGTCGGTTCGACGGGAACCTTCATGCTCTGTAGGTTTGGCATGAGATGGAGGCTCCAGAGACACGAAGCTACCTAGGTTGAAACGAGGGCCCCACGGCTGGGAATGCATAGGGTCCGTATGCTGCATAAGCAATGTTCTCCTTACAAGGAGTTCCTTAAAAAAATATTGCCACTGCTGGGGAATCTACATCGAAGAACGAAAAATAGAGGCTAGGAGCTATAACTGAGGCTCACAAGGTCCCTGGCCCTTCTATACTTGTAAAACGGTGGGTGAGTGAGTGCGTAAGTGAATGAGTATTTGATCAAGCAAAACCCATCAACAACCTCTATCCACTCAAATCCACCCCTACATTCAAAGCTTCCCAGCCTCTCGCAGTCCCTTATCCCCATCAACAAGAACACACCACCCCTCCCCCCCAGCGCCTCCCTGTCCCGCAATAACCTCACCCTCATATCCCCCAGCGCTCTTCCCCCCACGCGCAAACCTCATAACCTCATCATCAAAAGTGCCAGGCTGCAGCCAGACGGCCGGAATCCCAACGCGTTTCGCCTCCTTCAGGACGTCAAGCGTCACGGGCGGCGGCGTGATGACGGACAGCGAGGTGTGTTCCGGATCGTCCAGTTCCGCGACCGACTTCACCGTCGCGTGCTCCCCGTAGCGCGGCGTGGTGATGGTTGGCGACGCCGGGTTGATGGGGACTACGGGTAGGTTGTGGTCTTTGTACCAGACGAATACTGGATTTCTCGTGGTTAATGGTACTCGGGTGATAATATATGAAAATATGAGAGCTGTGTGAATGTAGTATAAGGAGAAATGAGAAAAATGAGAAAAATGAAAGAAAGTGAGGGGGTTGTTTAAGCGCTCGAGGTAATATGAACTATGAGAGGCTAATAGGGAGTGCAATCAAGTTATGAGTCGAATTTATCTACAGCGCATTTGAATTATAGATACGCGATAGTATGCTAAGAACAGGGAGAAAAGAGAAAGAGACGCCCTACCCTTGTGCCCGAACTTTGCCGGGTTCGAGCTTGCGCCTACGACTGCGAACTGCGGGGACGAGAAGAACGCTCGGACACTTGCTTCGGCCGCCATCTTCAGCATATGGTGCGTAGGAGACTAAATAACTTAGAGTACTTCGGGATCGCCGCCGGATGTGTGACAGATAATCGAAAGTATTGTTGGTTAAGAAGTTTTAGAGGATCGTGCTGTTGAGGTTTGAGGCTTTTGAAGATGTCGTGCAACCATGTAGTACTCACGTACTGGATACTCTCTGGTAAGAATAGAGGCATAAGGGTGGAGACGAATTAGATAATTTCATTGGTCAGCTCAGTGTAGCTACCCATGTATTGTGCCCAACCTTGGGGTTTATCGCGCGATTCGAATCTACTTCAAGTATCCGGATATCGCAATGTCTGCCTACCCGCTACTCCATCGTCAATTATACTGCGCCTATATCATGCTACAGTGGCCCCATCACGCAAGCCAGCCGCATCACAATGCAAGAGTGTTACTCTCGACCGATATACTTCGAAATCAAACGTGAACTTGAAGCAGGGGCCATCATTTGCACGGCTATACGAAGTCCGACAAACAATTGGTTTCCCACGAGCATACTTAGGCAAACTTAGGGAAACGAAGACAGCGGAGGAACGGAGCAAAGCAGAGAAGAAAAGCAAATGGGTATGATCCCAAATATGTACACGCGAGACACAGGCAGACACCAACCAACAAGGGTAGAAAAAAACAAAACCCCAGATCCAAAACGCCCATAACCATGCGTGAGACATTATCCCCAAGACCTGCCAGAGCGTTTCTTTCCGCAATTGCGATTAAGGGGGGGCAAATCTCTCTTCCGATTTACGCCTCTGAGTGCCTCTTCTTCTTTTTCTTCTTCTTCTCGCCATCGACCTCGGCATCTGCGTCTACTGTGTCCTTGACCTCGCTGTGTCTGCGTTTCTTCTCCTTCTTGTCCTTTTTCTCCTCCTTGTCTTTCTTGTCCTTGGACTTCTTCTCCTTCTTAGGCGTCTGAGCAGTAGCGGGGAGCGGAGCATCGATCATCTCGGTGTCAATAGCCATGCTCTCGCCCTCAGCCAGCATATCTGCTACAGCCTTGTCCTATTGGCATATTAGCAGCTGCCACGATTGAGGCGCAACACAAGCTGAACGTACCATTGCATCAGCATTCTTAGTGGGTTTCTTGCCTGTAGCATAGAACTCTAATCGGTCTTCAACCTGATTACGTAGAGCCTCGCCGAACTTCTTTGAAGGGTGTTCAGAAAAGTTATCAATGCGCGCACTGCATCGAAGGGAACGAGTCGTCAGTATTTCAGGAATTAAAACACGAGATTAAGGTGGATAAAATACTCACGCAATACCTGCAAACAGAAAATCGAGTTGTCAGTACTTCAGCAATTTAAAATAAGTTTAGTTAAGACAGGGAAATACTGACTGCACTTGTTTGCCAGATATCTTGACACACGCCCCTTATCTTTTTGTGAAGCTCTTCCAATAAAACTAGCGTTATATAGAAGACCATATTTAGGGGTATTGCTGTTACAATCATGAATTAGCATCAATAATTTTAGGTTATCGCATAGAACATGAATAATTATTTAAGTCCGAAGTGGATATGATAGTGACAGGGACAGGCATTGTTCGATAGTCAATCCTGTATGAGACAAAACAGATAACGAGGTATGAGAGTCATGAGTACTGACCTCTTAGTCTTGAGGGCTCTGAACAACGCTTTTTCTGCACCAAGAATTTGTAATGTCGAAGCCGGGTATTTAGAAAGGTTTGTCAAAGAGCCTGCTTTCTGGATAAGGCGCGCCGCAACAACGTCACCGACTGTAGAAGGATAGAAGTTAGCCACGATCAGCAATATTAGGAAGAATAATGCGGCTATGGGGCCAAGGTGGGACGAGCTTCGATAATTCTCCTTATATGAAAGGGCTGTGGAAGACTACTGACTCAAAGTAGCGAGGTTAGGCGCTACGGTGCTCATCTTATCCGTGAGATAAGAGTATAGAGTGCGGCGGTACTCTTTGAACGTAATAGTTAGCATCGCAACAGAATGTCATGAAGATTCGAGACTTGCCTGCCAAGCTTTGGACCTTTTCGGCGAAGGTGAGGACATTCTCAAGGTCTACCTCACTTAACTCCCGCCCCATGGACATCTTGGCCTTGAGAATAATCTCGGCGGCTTTTTCTTCGTCGTCGCCTACAAGTCCAGCAAGCTCATGGAGCTTATCGTCGCCTAATGTGCTCTTATCTCCGATAAAACGAGCTACCTTGGCGTATACGTGGTTATCGGAACAGATGGCGTACTGAAGAGTCTCAGGTCAGTACGTATCGAGTGACAGGGCGATTAAGACCGCTTACCAGTTCAGGGAAATGCCAGCTGTACCATTCGCGCAGCTTCTGAGAAAAAAGGTTGATACCCTGCGCTACGTGTTAGTGTCATTCACCTTGCAAGTTGTAACCAAATCGGTATTTTGGTATAAAGTCCTCGAAGAGAGAGGCAGAAATGGGAGCGATAGAATGCTTACCTTGTCAAGGTTGTCCAAGCTAGCAAGCCTAATGTTAACAATACTCTGATCAAGGGGTGTTGCTGGTATCGGACATACGTAGCAATGGAACGAATAACTAAAGCCAAGTTTGTTAGTCATCTTTGTCAAGCTTCCAGGGTCTCGGGAGAGCTGAAGGAGAGAAAGAACGTAAATAACGCAGATAATGAGCAACTTACTGTGGTTATCATTCCTATGGATGTTGAACTTGACTTTACTGCGCGAGTAAGCGTGGCCAAGACCGAGCTGGGCCTTCTCCTCGTCACCCTCTCGCAAGTCCTTGAACAGGGCGGTGGAGTGCAGACGGATGCCGCGAAGTAGATAGGCGACAGCATCGGAGGTGTCACTCGTCTCGGCCTCGATGCCGGGGAAGCTCGCCTTGATGTTTCCGGCGAGGTTCTTGTCGGCGACGCCCAGGACGACCTTGGCCTTCTTGGAAGCGGGGACGTTGAGCTCGATGGTGGAGCGTAGATACTCGGTCATCATGCCCTCGCTGATGGCATGGATGTTCTCAAGCGCCTCGGCGGCCGATCTCCAGACAGCATACGACGTGAGGCTGATCATCTTGCCGAGCTTGGCGAGGTCGGTGGCGGCGGCCTTGACCTCGTCCATCCTGAGGCCAATCTCATCCTGCTGGTGGACGACCTTGAAGAGGGCGTACCCGGTCGCCGACTCGTGCAGAACGTAGTCGATGTGTGGCATGGTTGCGGTTGTGCTGCTGCTGCTTTCGTGGTTGGTCTCGACGTTGGACAGATGCGCGTGCACGGGGGAGTAGGAATCGAAACAGACGCGATTGAGTACCCAGTTAGGTTTTGCGACTCTGCTTGGGCTGCAAGGGAATCGAAAAGGCGCCCAGGACACGGTGAAATCGGTCTGTCGCTGCTGCAGCTATACAAACATCCAAGTCGAGGTTGAAATGTGAAGCCCCGAATTGAAAATTTTGGATCCAAAGCTCTAAAGCTCCATGCCCCACTTTACCGATAAGGCATGTACCTCGATGCTTAGCGCGCTAAGATGCAGCCGGCAAAAGCTCGGCACCGAGCTCGGTCGCGCCCTTGCTTACCTAACCTACCAAAGCAGGTTACTTGGTTAGGTTTTATCGATACCGAATGCCTTAGTGCTACCTACTAGGTACGAAAGCCAGCATCCATAACGCAGGATCATCTGCCTTGGGGTTTGCCTTACCAGGCGACGCCTTATTGCACTTGTGGTTGCCCCGAGTAGCTACCTAGGTAAGAACCAAATTGATGCATTTCTATCATGGGCAATCAGAGGCAGAGCTGTGGCGCAGCTCTTCTGAAACAGCGAATAAAATAATTCAAGTCGCCGCCCAATGTCTACTCTCCTTTCACTATCCTGTAGTCTCCAATGCTCGCCCTCAGCCATGGCCTTTCAACATACTTGAGAAGAGGTCCATCCATCCAGGTACCTATACTCGATTCTCTGTCCCTCAGGATAGCATCAGGATTCCAACAAGGAATTTGGGGCGACCATGGCCGATCCCTTGAGCGTGTCTGCCAGCATCGTAGGCCTCATCACAGCCGGGGCCAAGATCTCCCAAATCCTGGCACAAGTGGTCCGCAAGGCCCAACACGCGCCTCGAGAACTCCAGAATGTTCAAGCAGAGGTCGCCAGCATTCAGGCCGTTCTCGGTCAACTGCAGAACTTCCTGCTGGGCACCCAGAGAGCTTCCAGATCCCGAACCTCGTTGATTATGGTGGACCAAGTCATCGCCACCCTCGCAACATGTGTCACGACATTTTCAGAACTGGACAGCTTTGCCAAGGTCCTCGAATTTGTTAGTGATTGGGGTGTACCAGATAGATTGCGCTGGGTGGCCGTGGAAAGTAAAATCAAAGAAGTCCTTGCGCGCCTAGAATCTCACAAAACTTCACTCAATCTTATGCTTACAATCTTGACGTGGTATTAAACGGCCAAACTACATCGGCTGAGTCTCTGCTAATATGTCTCAAGCCAGAAACAAGAAGATGCTGAAGACAAAGTCGATCGACTATGTGACCTTGTTCAGCAGATCCTAGCGTCAAATCTCGTTTTAGCTCAACGTCTCGAGGCCTTCGAAAGGACACATACGCAAGCCGCGGAACAGGCTGTTGTCAAGGGTGTCGCTCTTAACATACCACAGGCTAATGAAGGACTAGCCTGTGATTCAGATGATGATGAGGACGACCCGGACTCTCCTACTCTCCCTGACTCCATGTGGAGGCATTGTAGTCACGAGTCCACGTTCGAAAAGTTCCTAGTCAATTCGAGAGCTTATAGAAAAGCATCTCACTTTAGCTCCGATGCATTCTCTGCTATCAGTTCCGCCAGACTGACCGGCTCATGGTCTGTGCTGTCCGGCCTGAGTCTATCGGAGATATCCCACATTGGCATTCTGGCCATTCCCATTTACGCGAGTGATCTTTCTAATAAGGAAGCCTATGACTTCAATACACCTACACTGGAATCTACCACATTCGGTCAGCCGAGTATGAATCCCGATGATCCCAAAGAAAATCTGCCATACACTCTCGGTCCAGCTCTCTATCACATCACAGCGCATGCAAACATCACCGTGAAATTTCGAAAGCTGAGACAGGATGACGAAACAGGTGGGTTCGTCTTTGGGTACGTGCCAGCGGCGATGTTCGAAGCTGGAGAATTTATAAAACGAGAATGTACGCAGATCCACACGACAATATTCCCGAGGGGTGTGAAATAGCACTTCCCTAATAAATGACATTTTCTTCTCCGCTAACACGGGTTATAGGCATACATAGCAGATATCTTTTCAGCCGTGAGGGCGATCAAGATCATGTCAAGCAACTTCGGAAAGCCGCAGATACTCCTCCGGGATATAGCGGGAATCTCACATGGGATGGATACACGGTGTACGACGCCGCATCCTTCTTTATACAGTGCTTAGAAACGCTTCCAGAATATCGGCTTCCCGACGGGCTGTATGCAAGGTCCATACCCGCGCTAGCACCAATAAACGAAGAATCCAGAGAAGCACTGGTTCATAAGATGAT
Organism: Xylaria sp. FL0933; assembly: GCA_022578765.1. Lineage (NCBI taxonomy): Eukaryota > Fungi > Ascomycota > Sordariomycetes > Xylariales > Xylariaceae > Xylaria > Xylaria sp. FL0933. The sequence goes on from MU389746.1 coordinate 130,215, forward strand.
CCTGGAGCTACCCCTCCTGAACAAAGGCGTTATCTTATACCTTGTAGACTTTCTTACGGACGTTGCCAATAAATCTCAGATAAGGGGAATCGGGACAGAACTTGCAGCTATTTTCGCGCCTTTTATCTTTAAATTGTCGAAGCCTATTAGTTCTAAGTTCTTCAGTAAGCGCCGCTACTATGTCTTGTTTCCGATTGACGGCGAGCCGGCGGTGAAAACGAAAATGGCCAGCGGGCGAGATAGCCCACGGAATCTGGGTACTGAGATAGGACTGGCAATCTAGAGCGACCTGGGGATACCAGTTGGCAGTGACATGACGCCGAAGGAGAAAAATATCAGATGACCAAACATACACATATATATAGATTCATCTGTCTGAATATGTACATATCTAAAAAAAACAAAAAAAACACAGATATTTATATACAAAGTAATATACAGCCTCCAAACAGAGCCCATCCATCGCCTAGCAGTAAACCACCCAGTTATCAAGAGAAGTATGCTTCACAATACTCGAGAACCCACTCTGCCCATCCGCCGCGCACGCCTTCTGCATCTCAGCCGAGCTCACACTCGTCGCATCGTCATCATCCGTATACTCAACATGGAAAACAGGCTTCCCAGCCTTCACAAACGGCGCCCAGTCCGCGCACTCTTGGTACTCAGCGCACTGCTCATTAATCGCCCACTGCGCAACATCAACAACCCTCTCCACAATGGCACCCCCATTCTTCAATCCATACGCGAGTCCCGCATCGTGCGCGGTATCCGCTAGATACCGCACGTACTCCACGGCGTCGTCCTCCGTGAGGTCGAAGCCGGGATCGTTCTCGTAGCCATCGATATTATCCGCGTCGACGCCTACACACCCCTTGCTCTTAGCAAGCGCTATGCGCTTGCCCATGATAGAGCGCACCGTGGCGTCGCGGACATCGAGCCATTTCTCGTCCGGCCAGCCGTCGAGGGTATTCCCGATTGCCGACGCCGGGAACGCATCCGCGTCGCTGCGGTAGTCTTCCACGCTGCCGGCGCTAAAGTAGCACACGATCGTGTGGCCTGCGCTCTGCAGCGCCGCGATGGTGTCTGCGGAGGTGTTCTCTAGGTCGACGGGGTAGAACTTTGTGGACTTGTTTGCGTTGGAGGCGGTTAGGGAGAAGCCTAGGGGGTAGTCCCAGGTTGTGCCGATTGAGGGTTGGGGGATGCTTGCGCTACCCGATGATGATGAAGATGAGGTTGCGGATGGAGATGGCGTCGATGATGACTTTGAGTCTGAGGCTGGGTTTCCTGCCGGACAGGCCCGCGTGAGACCTATGCCTAGTCCGAGACCGAGCGCGAGTGAAATAACGCCAACCATTGTGACTATGATGATGTTTTTCCGTGTGAAGATTCGTTGCTTCCAAGATGCAAAAGTCGCTATGCTGCTGCTCACTTGAGAAGTTGGATTCTCTTCAACGTGCCATTCATCCTGCTTTTGAGTTGGGTCGCTCATAGTCTTCCTCGGCAGATCGATGTGCCCCTGCGATCCTGAGATTAGAAGGCTCGAAGGGATCCCCGCCTAGGCATATTTTCTAAAACATGGCTGGGGAGCATTTTGGTCGAAAACAGAAGCTCGAAAGGATGACCCTCGCCATCCTTAGCGTCTGTCATTCACATGTGGAATTTCCACAATGCTGTAGTCCTTTTCTCAGCGCACTTTTAATTGGCTAATGCTCTCCTAATTGGGTGGTTTTTGGCATTCTGCTTATTTATCCCTTTGGGGCCCATCTCGGCTCCGTGACCTATTCGGGCCCCATAAGGCCCTTGCTAACACGAGTGACACCGTTGATACGTGACATAACGACTAACCAGTTGTTTAATTTATTAAATTTCACTCGAAATAATTATTTTTTGTTTAAGAAAAATTATACTGTTTTAATATACGTTTTTTTTTTCTGCTGGTATTTTTTTAATTTTTAAAATATAATAATCGGCAAAATAAATAATATCGTAAACATTACCAAAAGGTTATTAGCACCAGTTAACGTTTAGCTATAGCAAGCATTATGTAGCGCTACTTAGCGGATTCTGTAGGGGTAGGCTTAGTGGAATAGTTGCCGCTCCACTTTTTGGAACGGTATATTTACGGCTCCTTTTTGGAACGCTCCAAATTCCGGAGCGGCTCCAGTTTCCGGAAACGCTCCAGTTTCTAAGCGGCTCTGTATTATAAAAGCAATATTTACAGCTGTAATTCTCCAGGTCGCGCGAAAGCTAGAAAACCTTCCGTAAAAGTCCTGGACCCTAATGCGAATAAGGTCTTTCCCTGTAATACGTATGCGTAGGTTGGTGGCCAGGCTAGGTCATGGCAATTGGATTGGTAGATTGGTAGATTGGTGGATTAGCTGTAGGGATATTCCTTGCCCCCCTGTATATGTATACGTGAGCGGCTCGAAAATGGGAGCGGCTCCAAATTTTAGAACGCTCCAAAAATGAGCGGCAACAATTCCCCTAACTTTACGGAACGTTCTAAACCGTAAATTTACCGCTCCCAGGACCCAGCATTCGACGCTACGGTATGTAACGACTGTTTACGCAGTGACATCTTTTACTATATAGAACAGGTGGTGCCTTGGGTACCTAGAAAATATCAAATATAATTGGTTGAATTATCCTTGCAACATGTCACGGAGCCGAGATGGGCCCCAAAGGGATAGCGTCCGCGCATCCCGGCAATGCGCCCTTGTTCCTGGAAGGCGTTTTCCGTTTCTTTTCTAGCGCATCCGCTCTCATTATGTAATTCTCAGGAGAAAATAAATAAAAACTTCCGCTTCTCTGACCGATATACCTATTAACCACAATGGGCACAAGCCACGATGGTAAATTGGAAGTTATGTGCGTGCAGGCAATTCTGATCCTTTAATCCCGCTCCGAGTATTCGACGTTGAGTTTTGAGACATTTACTCTCAGAGATGTCTGTAAAGTTACACGTTTCAAAGGCTATTAATTCTAATGAGAGCGCTTCGAATCATCATCATCCTCTTTGCCTGGAAACATCCTCCTGCTTATGATTTCTTTCTGCTATTCCTTTTTGTTGCTAATTTTATGTTCTTAAACCGTAGTAAATGGCGGCTGGATGTGGGTACTGGGATTTCCTCAATGACTAATAATCGATAGATATTTTGACGACATTCAAGGGTCTCCCCGGCACAATATAGCAAAACATAAAACAGCGAGCTCTTGGCAGTAAAAGAATCTAATTAACATCCTACTGTAGGCCGATTGAACTCAGGAGAAAATAAGACTAAATCAGCTTCCGCTGTATGTTCGGTAACGGAGTGACATACAAAGTCCGAGTATCCCAGGAACGCGCCGTTCAACAGCCACTCACAATTACGCTCAAAAACCATTGAGGTTCGGCCTAACCCGTTGCTTAGACTTCAAATGGTAAGCGTATCTCAACGGGAGATCCCGTTACTCCCGGACAACTTTCAATGCGTCCGCTGTATCAACGTTACACGATGGGCCACACGTTCGGGCCAAGCAATGTACCGCGGTATTGGGCGGCTTTTTTCTCTTAATTCAGGGACTACATAACAATCCTTCGGTCAGTTATGGAAAAGGGGGAGTTCTAGCACCTATTAGGGTTCTGAATAAAGTCCCTGACACGGTCTCAACGGGTGCCCGAGGTCCATACGGTGTGACTGTGTATGGTATGACTTCTGAGGACAACAAGTGTAGTTCGGAGACAACAGGCCCCACGCCTACCTTTCTTGGGACATTTTGTCCCCTCGCGGAAGGGCAAAAAGAAACGTGAAAAGGAAAAATGAATAAAACATACAACACCTGGGATTCGCTGGTCGTCACCGACCCAACTACTAATCAGGCTCTTACAGGCTTATCTATGGGAGAGCGGACGGGATCCCGAGTTTTCCGGTAGATATGGTCGTATGTGTTGAGAATCAGTTCAAAGTCTGTATATATTCCAGATCAATTGCTTTATGATACGTGGCATGAGTCTATGTTAGGCGGAAGGAGAGATGGCTTGGCGCGAACATCGTCAGATCGAGTAGTAAATCTACGTGAGAGTAGCAGATTACTATGGACGCCGAGTATGACCACTGTTGACTTTGCAGAGCTCCTTGATGTAGATTCTGAACTTGATAGCCTCTCACTTGATGTCACCTTTATTGACGTGCTGATTAAATATTTCCACGCCGCGTTAGGACCTAACGTTTACAATAGCGTTATTGCTAAGTCTTTATAACTCGAAGCAAATGGCCGTTATAGGCAGGACGAGGTTTGATGGCCATGTGAAAAAGGTGTTAGGCAGTGAGATCTGTAGAATTTTCGGACAGACACCTAGTTATCGTAATGGGAATACGGCGCTGTGTGGCCAAGTTTCTAGTTGTATACAATATACCTTAAAAGATATTAAAATATATGAGGAATAGGCGTGCCTGAATTTAATGAGAACAAAACGTAGCTATTACTCCCGCCCCGTCTCTCAAGATTCAAGAAGGCAATTTCTTGCTTGTATTCCAGTGGGAAATACGTTGGCATACCAGATCCAAGTCGCTAATGAAGGTTGGCGATTAGTATCTGTTACAGACCTTCCATAGTTACATATACGAGCAACTGCAATTGTTTAAACCCCCAACTAAATAAACTCAACCTTCCCAAGGAGCTAAGCAGGAGGAGACTATAACTCTATTCTATGATCACACTCTATGGAGGATGACGGACTCTTATTAACCAAAGTATCCGGTGTTGACACATTAAGATTTTGAAAAACTCTAGGTTCGTTCCTGGTAGGTAGGTTTGAACGACACGATATAAGCTCACACACTGCTCGTAGCGGTAATCTTAAAGAGGAATATAGATTAACTAGAGAACTTACTCGAATTCATGTAGAATCTATATGCCACATACGCAACACCCCACAAGTCTATCACTTTCCTCGACGTCAGTATCCTCTCACAATCTACATCCTCTGTTCAATCAACACTCACATATCAAAATGCGCACCGCAATCCTCCATCTCGTCATGGCGGCTCTGGCAATGACAGACCTGCCCACGCCAGACCTACACCCCCCAAAAGCGATCCCCGTCCTCCCCCCAACCCCTAATCTCCACGTCCTCATCGCAGTCGAGACCTTCCACAAGGACACAGGGCACGGCGCCCACCTTACCAACACGACCATCCCCGTGCCCGTGGGACTGCCGTACCGGAACGCGTCGGTGCTCAACGCGGTCACAACGCTATACACGCTGGGCTCGGAGAGCGTCTCGTGCATCCCGTACCTCTCGGAGATTCCCGTCGGGTCTCACGGGAACCCGTTCACTTTCCATCATCCGGCTGAGCTGGCGCAGAATGACAATGTTATTGTTGGGAGTATCATATGCACGCAGTCACATTAAGGGGGCTAGTATTCTGGGTATTAATGGTGGATTATTGAGCGTTGGTAAAGGGGTGGTCTTCTGGGATGGATAGACCCAGACCAGAATCATAAATTCATGCTCTGTTCGTCCTGTTCATGCATAGTGACAATTCTTCGGGTCAGCTTGCATGCTGGATACTCTCCTGTTCAGGGATATGCATCACGGCGTGGAGAACAGAGAGGCGTTTGTTTACAAGAATACCTTACTCTATAATTCGTTGCTTACAAGGCTATCGCCATTGATGATCAGTTCTCTGCCTCGGTCAAAAAATAAAATAAAACAGATAAACGACAAAGTGATATGTGCATCGTCGATCCCAGCTGGTCTGACTTGCTCCAGCTTTAGAGATTCATGCAAGACATAGGCATTCGGATTCTGCAGTAACTGATGTGATAATTTCATACGTATATGGCATTCTGCATGAAAGGCGATTATAGTCCCGGCATGCGGGGGCGGGGAATTCGCCATGCATTACACGCGCACACTCACCGCGCCTTACGCGACTTCAAGGCTCAATGCAATGCATTTGCTAGGAGCTACTACCATTCGGTCAAGCTTAAGTGAGATGAAACTACCTGCTGGGACGGATAGACCCGTATAGGGGGATTTGAATTGTTTACAGGGTAACTAACTCATGTTACTTACCTACGCGCGCATATCGATATCAGTACTTAAGTAGGAATCGATCTATTTTCTCTTTCTAGTTGTTCCAACTTCCTCTAACATCACTCTAGTGTTTCTTAGCTTATATTTCAACACCGGGTCTCTAGCATACGTGGGTGCCTATATTCCAGAAGAAATTTCGAAGCACATCGCTTGATGGGATTTCTCTAGTAAGAGACATAATATTGTTCGCTATAGGCCATCTGATAGGGTGTTTCGACGACATTTCCTAACCGGGTTAGACAACATTACCAAACCCCGAAGTACTGCAACTGTAAAGTCAGGCTTGCTCGTGGTCATGCAGAAAACAAGGAAATACCCTCCAGCTGGGTAGGGTTTATCGACACTACTGGCTTTAATACGCTGGAAAAGCAGTCGTCTCACTCTCGCTTCTCTCGGTCTACTGGCTGGGCAATAGAGCAATAGCAGGGCGCTCCATACAAATAGCTTACCGCGTTCGGCCGCGTTATCACGGCGACCTTCCTGAAGCAGTCCTCTCTGCGTTATCCTACTGCGTGTTCTACAGCAACTTTCTATAGCACTGCACTATTAGCACGCAGTAATAAGATCAACTACAGGCTGCTTGCTTGCTTGCTTGTCAGCAGCCATGCACAAGTGAACATGATGTCACATAAACCCCAATATCCGGATCCGCGTCCGTCATTGGGGTCTTTATGGTCCCTGGTCAACCCGCCGGTTTGATTGCACGCGTTTCGCTATGCATCAGCTGGCAAGGTTTGGGCGAGTTGCACTTCGCGCAACCCACCCAGGGTTATTCCTGCGATTGGCAGGCAGTATGCAACACGGTCCTCGGCAACGGGAAGCGAGTTTGCTTTGGGTGCATGTGGTTGGTCTCTTGACAATACCGCAGTTAGTCAACTTGGTCACCTGCAAATGGCAAAATGGCAGTGATGTACTCATTCCGTACCTGCAGGTCTGAGGAGAGGCATAATTTCAAGTTACATCGTACCTATACTACCTATTACCTCTCGTCTCCCCCCCTCTCTTACTCTTACATGTGCACTGCCAGAGGCGGTCAGCGAAACATTTGTACTCAGTAGTGTAGAGGATCTGCCCGCTTGATTGATTGGTCTTGACATGTCCTTGATTGGACATGGCATTTGGCAGGATGCCTATCCCACCCCAAGCCACTCGAGATGCGTGTCACGACATGACCGTCTACGCGTGGACGCGACTTATACTACCTCGCTATGCCGCGGGTAAGCTGGCGTGTGGTATAAGCCCTGAACGACCAACCGATTTTTCTGTGAAATAAATAAAATAAAAATAAACAAATGTCGATCTGCTCTCCTGCCACATACACATAAGACTCACCTGTTCACTCTCTCCTCTGTACTAGTTCAACTTTGGCTTCAATAACTTACTGTCACTTTGTGCCAAACCACTCATCTATAGTAGTAAACTGTCAACATCAAAACAACGTCTTACGACATCAACTACTTTAACATAAAACGCGGGATAAATAAAAACATAAAACAAAATGGGTCTCGAGATTCAACGCCCGACCTGTGTGGACTACTACGCCGACCTGGGAGTCTCCCAAGACGCGAGCACACAAGAAGTCCGCCATGCGTACTACAAGTTAGCAAAGGAGACACATCCGGACAAGAACAACAACGAGACGACTCACACGCCCAGATTCCGCAAGGTAAGGGAAAAGCACAAAAAGGCCTAAAACTCCAACAATGCTCTGAATTATTACATGTCCGCGAATGGCTATAAGCTAACCAAGAAACACACAACACAGGCACAGGAAGCCTACGAATTCCTGTGCGACGCCGCAAGGCGCGAGGTGTATGACCGGAAATACCCCAGCATCCGCGAGGAATGGGCTCGATACCGGAAACACATCGAGGGCATAGAAAATCCTGCTATTGCTCCTACTATTACGGAGGAGGAGCGCCGCGCAGAAGAAAACCGGCAGAGGATAGAAGAGTACCGGCGCCGGATGGAAGAGAGCATCCGCCGGATGCAGGAGAGCCGGCGCGTGATGGAGGAGAACCGGCGCAAGATGGCGGGCTGCAACCGCACGATAGATGATTTCTTCGCGAGGTGGCAGAGCTTGCAGTTTCCTTCTATGATGTCTGTTAGGTGTTGAGATATTGAACGCTTACCACACTACACACTACATCCATACACACCTATCTACCTAAGCCCGGGGCGTTCCTTTGTTGTTGCTGTTGTATGATTGGCTGGAGCAGCCATGTACTACTAGATACTCCTTGTAATTAGTTACTTTTACTTACTGTTTCCTTGCTTGCTTTATTTTAGCTGGATAGCATGGCATATCGGAGGACTGCATGGGACACGATGGCTACCGTGCCGACCGGATTCATTGGCCATTCAATATCAGATGTTATCTTTTGTCGCAACTTCGAAATCTGGTCGCGCCAAGTTTTGTAGGCATCGCGCTAGGGGGCGGACTTTCCCGAGCGTGAGCTGTAACGCGAATGCGCACCAAGTACGAGACTTGTCCTCGAGATCTGAATCAACACGGCTAAGGAGCTTTGAACTACCGACATACGTCCTCGGACTGAGCCACCGTGATGCAACTGCGCCGATGTACGAGTTGGCGCATACCCACAACCCAAATCTTGCGGGCTGCGACGAGGACAGCACCTGGCGGCCTCCTAGGTTCTTCGCGCTACAGTAGGTCGGTAGCCACTCGACATTATCTAGTGTGGCGATGTATTTAATGCGGGACAGAAATATTCGGGTGCCTGGAAGGCGGTATCTAAGAATAACACCAGGCCACCGAATTGACCGGCCGACGTTCCGGCGCAGTGGTGATATGATATACCAGGTCACCTATAGTCGCTGTACTGTAGGGTTTTCCTATCCGTCCGTGTGTACATACAGCAGGTAGGGCTATGTCGGTAAGGTACCGGTAGATTGATGCGATGCACACACACAGACGGTGCAGTGCAGTGGTGTATTGACCTACGAGCAGACCTTCTGCGCACAGACGGAAGATGTATTCTACTGTAGGTACTCAGCCCCTCGTTGTTTGCGTACCCCTCGGCCATAGGGGGTTAGCCCAGTCCCGTCTAAGGCATCAGCCACATGCACGCCACCGCGCTAACTGGTCTAGCTCGCTGGTCCCTGAATTTGAGGGCGCCGACGTCATCCCGCTCCAGCGCATCTGAGCGCCGCTGATTGGATGAGGACAACGACTGACAGCTAGCTACCTAACCTTAAGTTAAAACCGCAGCATCTTTACGAAGGAACAAGACCTAACTACATTCATCATCATCACTATGAAAGTATTATAAGAAGAAACACCCTCCTCAACTTATTTGCGAATGTTATCATTCAGACTCATCTTCCTCTTTGCCATCTCTACCTTACTCCTTCTCACGGCACTTCTCTTCGGCGGCTACCCCTCATCAAGCTGGCTTCCTCACCACTTGCAGCCCTACTTCCCAGACTCATTCAAACCCGACGTCTCACCACACCCTAACACAACAACAACAACACCATCCAAAATGCCAGGCGGACCAGGCCAGTACCGCTCGGTAGCGTACTTCGTGAACTGGGCCATCTACGGCCGCAAGCACCTCCCACAGCACCTGCCCGCAGACAAGCTCACGCACGTGCTCTACGCCTTCGCCAACGTGCGCCCGGAGTCGGGCGAGGTGTACCTGACGGACCCGTGGGCGGACACGGACATACACTGGGAGGGCGACAGCTGGAACGACGTGGGCACGAACCTCTACGGCTGCCTGAAGCAGCTGAACCTGCTCAAGCGGCGCAACCGGCAGCTCAAGATCTTACTCTCGGTCGGCGGCTGGACCTACAGCTCCAACTTCCGGCAGCCTGCTTCAACCCCGGCTGGTCGCGAGACCTTCGCGCGGTCGTGCGTGGAGCTCGTGCGCAACCTCGGCTTCGACGGCATCGACATCGACTGGGAGTATCCGCAATCGCGCGAGGAGGCGGCGGACTACGTCGCGCTGCTCGCAGCCGTGCGCGCCGCGCTAGATGCATACTCTGCTTCTCTGCCGGGTAATAGCAAGGGCCACCACTTCGAACTAACGGTCGCGAGCCCCGCGGGCGCGCAGAACTACGAGAAGCTGGACCTCGCGGGCATGGACGCGTACCTAGACTTCTGGAACCTCATGGCATACGACTACGCGGGGTCCTGGGACAGCACGGCAGGCCACCAGGCGAACCTGCGACACAGCGCCTCGAATCCCTCGGCGACGCCGTTCAACACCGAGAGCGCGATCGAAGCGTACGTGGCGCGCGGGGTCCCGCGGCACAAGATCGTGCTAGGCATGCCGCTGTACGGGCGGGCCTTCACGAATACCGACGGCCCGGGAACGAGCTACAGCGGTGTCGGGGAAGGAACCTGGGAAAACGGTGTGCACGATTACAAGAAACTCCCCCTCCCCGGCTGCGAAGAGCGCGTCGACGAGGACGCCGGGGCGACGTATTGCTACCATCCCGGCACGCGGACCATGGTGACCTACGACACGGTGCCGATGGCGCGGCGCAAGGCGCATTTCATCGCCGAGAAGGGCCTCGGCGGCGCCATGTGGTGGGAGAGCAGCGCCGATAAAGAAGGCGGGGAGAGCCTCATTAGTAACGTTGTTGATGTCCTAGGTGGGCCTGACGGGTTGGATAAGACGGAGAATTGCATCGAGTATCCCGAGTCCAAGTATGATAATTTGCGCGCGGGGTTTCCGAATAGTTAAGGCGGATCTTTCCCGGAAGAGGTAAAAGGAAAAGAGCACAGGGAAAAGAGCAGGAGGGGAAAGAGGAAATTGGGAATCCAGAATGGGGATAGAGACATGACTTAAAATCATCAGTGGCGTGGCGTGCATACATGGTCTTTGGTATGGAAAATTGGCGATACATATACAGCGTATATAATGACGAGATACGGATAATGAATGAACACCGCGGCTATCACCCGCATTCTACTCCACATGATTCGAGCTGCAAAGTGATCTTTTGATGTCGTGTGGACTTTGACTTGAGCCTTTCCATTCAATAATTGATTCACCACGTTCTTGGGCCCTAGATTCTTCGTAGACCTTGTATAAGGAGACTGGCATGTCACTTGAGTTCAGCTACGAGAAATAATTGCACCGGTTGACAAGGTATATTGAGATGGGAGAAGCAGCGCAAGCCACTCATGCTATGTCACTAAGGAACTCCGTTGGTATATGCCCGTTTTTCCTATCCCCTTGTTCCTATCCCGATATTACCGAGTCGTAAGGTGTTAATCCGTTTACTGCTTGTCGAAGACGTAGGTCAGGTGGCAGCGGCCACAGTACTGTCGGTCCTGCATGGCAGCCATGAAGACACCAGCACCGCACTGTTAAGACGGGAATTAGCATATGCCAATGATAAGTAATCATAAGTGGCGAATGAGTAAAATGAGAACAAGAGCTTACGGTATCAGCAGGGCACTCGCGGCGGAGACGCTCGATCTTTCCGTCGCCGTCGACCTTGTAGTACTTGAGGACGGCCAACTTGGTCTTCTTGCGCTTGTGCTTGATCTTCTTGGGGGTGGTGTAGACCTTCTTCTTGCGCTTCTTACCGCCACCGCGCAGACGCAGCACGAGGTGGAGGGTGCTCTCTTTCTGGATGTTGTAGTCGGAGAGGGTGCGGCCGTCCTCGAGCTGCTTGCCGGCGAAGATCAGGCGCTGCTGGTCGGGGGGGATGCCCTCTTTGTCCTGGATCTTGGACTTGACATTGTCGATGGTGTCGCTAGACTCCACCTCGAGGGTGATAGTCTTACCCGTGAGGGTCTTGACGAAGATCTGCATGATTGCCTGTGGAAAGTTAGCTCATGTTATTGAAAATCCTCTGTGAAGATGGCGGCGCCGTGTCAGAAATTTGAGGGTTGTCTTCAAGACCTCGAAACTTTTGAGTTTCGTGAGATCGGTGAAAAGGTGGCGGGCTTGCGCCTCGCGCGACCATTTTCACTTCTCGTGGGCAACAGGGCAAAGATAATGCGGTCGTAGACATGAGATATGATGGCAAGGAATATGAGAATCTTGAGATGCTGCTGCAATAACGTACCTAGACAATTATGAAACTGCCGTCCTAAGCAATCAATGTAGATGAACTTTGGTGGGAGAAGAGGAAAAAAGATTGGTGTTTCGGAGCCGCACTGAACAAAATGGTGGGATGAAGCGGGTCCACTGGCCTGAGCGGACTGTAGCTCCGGAGTGGTGCAGCTGACTGGCAGGTGCAGAGCCTGATTGCCGATTGGCCTCGCCACTTGAGTTGGCGAAACTTCGGGGCTCTGCTTGGGTGGTGTGCGGAGCTTGGGCCACCCCACTACTAGGGTTTCCTCCAATTCTTGCCCTCACAGAACCGCGACTCGACTCCCCCACCTCCTAATTGGTCACTCTTGCCATAACCGTGGGGCATTTTAGACTTTGAACATTTTCCGCCTGTCTAAAGTCATCACCACTCGAAGTCTCTCTTCGATCCTCAGCTTTCTCCTCGACAACCCACTCAACAGGAAGCCCACAACACCGCCAAAATGGTCAAGAAGAGAAAGAACAACGGCCGCAACGTGCGTGACATACCCAATTCTCAACATGATCGCATTGTTGTTCATGTTCATGTTCGCATTCGCTCGATGGTAGCTGACTTGCCTCCTCAATATAGAAGAAGGGCCGCGGCCACACCAAGCCCATCCGATGCTCCAACTGCTCGCGATGCACCCCCAAGGACAAGGCCATCAAGAGATTCACCATCCGAAACATGGTCGAGTCTGCTGCCATCCGTTCGTTCAACCTGCCTGCCGAGAGAATTCCTTCTCCTACGAACCACCATAACTAACTGATTATGCGCGCGCAGGTGATATCTCCGATGCCTCCGTCTTCGCTGAGTACACTGTTCCCAAGATGTACCTCAAGCTGCAGTACTGCGTCTCTTGCGCCATCCACGGCAAGATCGTTCGGTACGTCATCCCAGCAGGGAAAGACTGCGCTCTTGGCTTGTCCAAGTTGCGTATGCGCTTGAGAAGAGCCTTGGTCGACACCACTCCTCGAGCCGCCGTCTCTCCTCCCCTTGCGCGATCCCCTTCGACTCGAATCATCCCGAATACTGACAAATATCCACAGTGTCCGATCAAGAGAGGGTCGCCGCAACCGTGCCCCTCCCCCGCGTGTGCGGTACAACAAGGATGGCAAGAAGGTTCTCCCCACCACCCAGGCTGCCAAGGTTGCTTAAATGCCGCCTATGGCGATTTTGTCTTTCGGAAAAGCGAATATCTGGTCCTCGGGAATGGGTTTACATGCATGACGACGGTTTTACGGCATGAAATCATTAGTAATGACATACATGAATCGAGTCATATTGCCATGACAAACACTCCAATTGTTTTTCGATCGCCTGTTCTCACCTGTGATTCTCACTTTTTCAGTTCTTTAACTATTACTTAAGTAAATATGGCTCTTTCCGTATCGTGTATTTTACGTGAATCTCCCCTTGAGCCGCTGAACTACGTTGTTGGCCATGTCGAGAACTGATTATTCCCACATGCATTTGCTCAAGGTAAAATGGCTTCTTCATCGATCTTAAAACTAGTTGTAGAGTGAAAACAGACAATTATCCTGCGCCACATTTACTCCGGCGTGCTGTAGTCAGGCACGAGTAACGGGCAGAGTTTGTGCTGGGCTCCCAGCATGGAAAGACTTGGGCGGGCTGTCACTTTTTAGAGCAGAGGGCGTTGAATATTGACTCATATCACGGTGGTTGAGTTAAAATACCAGAGATGCACCACAAATAGAATTTTTGACAACCCATAGAACTCTTACAATTACACCATAGCTCTCGTACAACTTCTATGGCAGAGTCTGGTCTTCAGCATCCGTATGGCTATTAACAACCCCGGGTTTTGACAGCAGTATAACAACACCGTTTTCGGTATCCCAACGCCAGCGCTATGCAATTCGGAAATAATAAAGCAGGTAAGAGCAGCGGTATCAAGCTTAAACGCGACCACCACTACCCGTCTTGAAGCCCTCCAGCAACGTCGCCCAGGAACCCTTCTCGCCGGCCCCGACAGCATCACCCGTCACAATCCGGCGCATGAGTAGCGTATCCTTCGCAGTTTTCAGCCTCTTGGCCTCGCCACTCTCGAGACATTCCCTGAACCACCGTTCCTCATCTTCATCGAGCGGCAGGCTCGTGAGCTCAAAAGCTCTCTCAGCAGCCTCCTCTCCCCGCCCAGAATTCAACACAACCAGCACCAACCTCTGGAAGAGCTGACGCCGCATGAAATCAGCGTGTGCGCGCGCGAACTCGAAAGCCGCAACCACGCTCGAACGCGCAATGGCATCGAACAGCGCCTCCATCGCAGCCGAGGACTTGAGGCTCGGCTGCACGGTATGGTAGTATGCCAAGGGAAGCGTGTAGTCGTCGCCTTCTTTCGCGGCGGACCGCGCGAGCACGGTGACGATGTCGTCTGCGAAATCCGAGATCAGGGACGGGTGCGTGAGGTGTTCGAGCGCGCGCTCGAAGCTGCGCGAGTCCAGCAGCCAGAGACCCCGCATGAAGGTCTGGTAGCGCTCGGGGATGTTGGCGAACTTGGCGAAGCGCTCCGCGCTGTCGGAGGCCCCGACGCCGCAGCGCCCTGCGATGTCGAGGTACAGGTAGTAGATGATCGAGTGCCGGTGGAGCGTGGAGATGTTGTTGTTGGCGTCGCAGATGTGCTGGTGGAGTTGTCGGAGGGCACCCTCGTTTTTGGGCGGGTAGTGGTGTACGGCTGGAAGCAATGGTCAGTTATCTAGGTCCTTATTTAACTAGAAAGTTGGTTGTCGTTGATTCGTACCCTGTCCCAGGTTCAGCGCCTTCAACACACGATCTATGAAGAGGGAGCCATCGTAGCTTCGACGGGTAGCTTCGATGCTCAGGATCACTGTGCGGCTGTACGGGAACGTGTCTAGGAAACCGAACAGCCGGGTGAACGATAAATAGTCGTAGTCACTCATGATGTTGACGGTTGCTCGTCACTGCGAAAGCCAGCACAGAAATCAGAGTGAATAATACAATACCGTTGTTCTTCAAGCTGGAAGTGAAGCTTAGCAGAGCTTTAATTGAGTTTGGGAGCTTAGAATGTACCTAGGTACCTAAGCATATCCTATGCTACTATCAGAAGTAATGGCGCGGCTATTTACCCGCTTTGCTGCACCTTTTCGCGTTAAGCTCCAATAAGCGCGCCAAAATATTTGGGTACTGGGTTTATTCTACACGGAATAGCGCGGGCAGGGGTGCTGGCAACAGGGCACAATTTGGTGGGGTTTGTTTATATTTACTTCCCCCAATTCGAAGGTGCGACAGAGTGACTTCTGTGCCGCCTCGAGTTTAGGTGCTATCTTAGGTACCTACTATATCCAGCAGTGCCCTGTTTCTCCTCAGCTTGTCAAATCCATCGCGGGAAGCCATTTGTGCAGCATACCATACTAACCGACAGCTTTTCACAATACCTCTATCTTCGCTGCTTCATTGTACATACGCTTACCAATAGGCGGTATACATACCTTACATAGGTACCCGGCAACAAAACAGCAGCAGCAGCAGCAGCAACAACAACAGCGTAGACAGACCATGGCTACACGAAGCTCACGTCGCGTGGCGGCCACGAGGCGCGCGGCTATCGTCGAGTCGTCCGACGAGGAAGATGATGTGATCGCCAACACCACGGCGAGGAAGATCAAGGAGGAGAGCGAGGATGAGTTCGAACCAGAGGCAGAGGCAGCCAGCCAAAGCTCGCGTCGCCAAACCCAGAGCCGAAGGAAATCGGCAGCTCCCGCGACGCCGCGCCGTGGCCGCCCTAGGAAGAGCGTCGCCCCGACCGAGTCCTCGGTATTAGAGTCTACCGAGGTGCCTGAAGCGGAGGCGTCGTCGGCCACCATTCTACCCCCCGAATCGCCCACCAAGAAGCCGTCGCCGCGCAAGCGCAAGAACGCGGCGCCTCGGAGAACCAGTGCGAGCGTCGAGCCCACGCCAGACACACAACCGTCGTCTATTCCGACGCCCGCGCCATCTCACGCGCCCTCCGAAGAGCCTTCCGAGCGCCACGGAACACCCCTCGCCGACATCACAAGCCACAGCGTCAACGAGCCGCCTACTCCGGGGGACGAGACCGTTACCCAGGTGAAGCCCATCCGTCCCCTGGACACGATCCTGGAGAAGCCTATGGACATTGTCCTGAAGTCCCGTCAGATGGCCATGCCCGTTGTCGAGGAGACCGGTCCCAAGGCGCGCATTGTCATCACCTATCTAATCCTCAACAACTTCAAGAGCTACGCTGGCCGTCAAGAGGTTGGCCCCTTTCACGCTTCCTTCTCATCCGTAGTCGGGCCCAATGGTTCTGGAAAATCCAACGTTATCGACTCGTTATTGTTCGTCTTTGGTTTCAGAGCGAGTAAGATGCGGCAAGGCAAGATTTCTGCCTTGATTCACAATTCGGCCGCATATCCCGATCTAGATCACTGTGAAGTTGCGGTGCACTTCCAGGAGGTCATGGATCTGGTAAGTACTGCTTGTTTCTCTACTTCAGCCAATCCGTTTGACTAACTCCACTACAGCCTGGTGGTGGTTCCGAGGTAATTCCTGACTCTCAACTCGTCATCTCGAGGAAGGCGTTCAAAAACAATTCGAGCAAATACTACATTAACGGGAAGGAGTCAAATTTCACTATTGTCACCACACTATTACGTGACCGCGGAGTCGATCTTGACCATAAGCGATTCCTGATTCTGCAAGGTGAGGTCGAATCGATCGCCCAAATGAAGCCAAAGGCTGGCAATGAACATGAAGACGGCCTGCTTGAATATCTTGAGGATATCATTGGAACATCTAAATACAAGACACCCATTGAAGAAGCTGCTACCGATGTCGAGGCTCTCAATGAGATATGCATGGAAAAGAGCGGCAGAGTACAGCACGTGGAGAAGGAAAAGAACAGCCTCGAAGATAAGAAGAACAAGGCGCTGGCCTATATCCGAGACGAGAATGATCTTGCCCTGAAGCAATCGGCTCTATACCAATTATATATCAGCGAATGCAATGACAACGTTGCCGTTACGGAGGAAGCCATCAGCCAGATGCAGGCTCAGCTCGACGCAGAACTGGAGAAACACCAAGGCAGCGAGCACATCATCAAGCAGCTTCAGAAGGCATATTCGAAGGGTAGCAAGGATTTTGAGGCACAGGAGAAAACTGTGCAGGGTCTCGTCAAAGAAGTTTCAAAGTTTGAGCAGGAAAGAGTCAAATTCGACGAGAAGCGCAAATTTCTGACTGACAAGCAAAAGAAACTTGAGAAGACCATCGCAAATGCGGAGAAGTCTGCGGAAGAAGCGGATGAGACAATTCAACAGTGCACTGAGGAGATCGCTTCTCGTGCCGAGGAACTTGTCAGCCTAGAGCAGCGTGTACAGGAAGAGGAAGCCGAGCTTGCCACCATTCGCGAGAGTCTCAAGGGCAAGACGCAGGTATTTTCTGACCAGATCGCTGCCAAGCAAAAGTCACTCGAGCCATGGCAGGCGAAGATCAATCAGAAGCAGTCGGCAATCGCCGTCGCTGAGTCTGAGATGGCCATTTTGGCTGAGAAGGCCAATGCAGGGGCTGTCGCATTGGAGGAAATGAAAAGCAAGATGACATCAATTGAAGAAGGCCGTGCTGCAAAACTTGCCGAGCTCGAGGAGTGCCAAGCTGAAAAAGCAAAGCTTGAGCAGGAAGCAAAGGAGGTCGAGGCTGAGATTGAGAATCTGGCGAAGATGGAACCCCGTGTCCGTGACAAGGTATCACGCGCGAGACAGAGGGCAGAGGAGGCGAGATCAAGTCTATCCCAGACACAGAATCGCGGCAATGTGCTCACGGCCCTCATGCGGATGAAAGAATCTGGAAGAATCGATGGTTTCCACGGTCGACTCGGCAACCTTGGCACCATTGACGAGAAGTACGATGTTGCTATCTCGACAGCATGTGGTGCGCTTGACAATTTCGTAACAGACACGGTCGAAGCTGGACAGCAGTGCATTGAGTACCTACGCAAAACAAATCTTGGGCGAGGCAATTTCATGTGCCTTGACAAGCTGCGTGTGCGTGATATTCAGCCAATCCAAACCCCTGAAGGTGCACCCCGGTTGTTTGACTTAGTCAATGCTAAAGATGACAAATTCCGACCTGCCTTTTATCATGCTCTTCAAGATACATTGGTCGCTAAGGACCTAGCACAAGCTAACAGGATCGCATACGGAGCTAGAAGATGGCGAGTCGTCACTCTCGACGGTGAGCTCATTGATAAGAGCGGTACTATGTCAGGTGGTGGCAAGACCGTCAAGAGAGGACTGATGTCAAGTAAGCTCGTGGCCGATACAACCCAGGAGGAGGTGGCTAAGCTCGAGAGCGATCGCGATAATCTCGACAAGCGCTTCCAAGAGTTCTTAGATGAGCAACGAGAGCAGGAGACACGCTTAAGGGACTTGCAGGACCGAATCCCGCGTCTAGACACAAAGATGCAAAAAATCAGACTCGAGGTGCAGAGCGGTGAGAAGAATATGGCAGACGCTCAACGGCGCGTCAAGGAGCTGAGCAAAGAGCATCAACCCTCCGAGTCGGACGACAACCGGAAAGCTGCTCTAGAAAAGGAGATCGCAAAACTCAACAAAGAAGTATCCAAGCTGCATGCCGAAACCGAGGGTGTGGAAGCTGAGATCAAGGAGCTACAAGACAAGATCATGGAAATCGGTGGTGAGAAGCTTCGAGCTCAAAGAGCAATGGTCGACACTCTCAAGGAAGAAATCTCCTCTCATAACGAAGAAACCTCTAATGCCGAAGTGAAAAAGGTGAAGGCTGAGAAGTCAAAGACAAAGCTCCAGAAGGATCACGCCAAAGCTACCAAAGAATTGGAGGCTGCCGTTAAAGATCTTGAGCAACTTGAAGAAGAGATTGAAAATCAAGGAACCAAGTCAGAGTCACTAAACGCGCAAGTCGAGGCTGCTGAAGAGGCGTTAGGGGAGAAGAAGCAAGAGCTTGCTTCTATGAAGGCTGAACTAGATGAAAAGACGGCTGAGCTCAACGAGACACGTGCATCTGAAATCGAGATGCGCAATCAACTTGAGGAGAATCAAAAGGCTCTTGTCGAAAATCAGAAGCGCTTACGTTATTGGAATGAGAAGCTAGGCAAGTTAGTCTTACAGAACGTCAGTGACTTGATGGGCAGCGTACCGGCAAAGAAGCCAGCAGACAATGAGGCACCTGAACATGCGGACACAAATGGCGAGAATCAGGAACAGGCAGACGAGGATGAAGAAGGAAAGGAAGAAGAACAAAAAGAATCAACACCCTCAGAGCAGCCCGAAGAGTTCCCACGATTTACGGAAGATGAGTTAAGGGATATGAGCAAGGAGGCGCTAAAGGCCGAGATTGCCGCTCTCGAAGAGAAGACTCAGAATGTCAATGTCGATGTTAGCGTCCTTGCGGAATATCGTCGTCGTGTCGAAGAGCATAGCGCTCGTTCGTCCGACCTTGCCAGTGCTGTGCAGCAGCGCGACTCGGCCAAGAAACGGTGTGATGATCTTCGTCGTCTTCGCTTAGAAGGCTTCATGGAAGGTTTCAGCACCATCTCTCTGCGCTTGAAAGAAATGTATCAGATGATCACCATGGGTGGCAACGCCGAGCTGGAACTTGTCGATAGTCTGGATCCTTTCAGCGAGGGCATCTTGTTCTCCGTCATGCCGCCCAAGAAGAGCTGGAAGAACATCAGTAACCTCAGTGGTGGTGAGAAGACTTTGTCGAGTCTGGCACTTGTGTTTGCCTTGCATCACTATAAACCCACTCCATTATATGTCATGGACGAGATTGATGCCGCTTTGGACTTCCGGAACGTATGTGATATTTTCTTCTTTCCTTTCCTTTCCTTTTTTTTATCTTAAGAGAAGTACTTTACTAACGTGTCTACGTATAGGTGTCGATCGTAGCCAACTATATCAAAGAGCGCACCAAGAACGCCCAATTCATCGTCATCTCCCTCCGAAATAACATGTTCGAACTCGCCGCCCGCCTCGTGGGCGTGTACAAAGTCAACCACATGACCAAGAGCGTAACCATCGAGAACCGCGACTTCATTGCCCGTAGCGCGGTAGCGAGACCGGGTGGTCTCGGCGGTGGCGGTGTTACGACTACTGTTATGCGATGAAAAGTGTGACATGGGGCATTTCGGTGGATGAGATGAGATGGATTGGTAAATGATTGAATGAAATGACTGTGTGCCTTGTTATGACTGATGAAGGGATGGGTGGATGGGTGGGTGGGCGGATGGATGGATATAGGATCTGTCATAGATGATATTAATTGTCCTAAGGTTAGGGATAAGCACAGCGGAAGCGTGTCTGGAATGTATTTTGTTTCTTTCTCACTTTGTTTTTCTTTTTCCTGATAATCGTATACCCTTGAAAGCCCATTATTAGTCCGCGTCCCTTTTATTTCGCGTTCTTGTGGTACGGTCTCACAGTCCCATGATCCTATATATGGGATGATGGGGTTGGATGGGAATGCGACAAACTTGTAGGTGCTTAGGTGGATGGTTCGTTCCAGATACCGTGGGGGCTGTTGATTTGTTGCTGTCTGCTCCCTTGCGTCCCTTCGTTGTTTGGTGGCTTGTACCTTTTCATTCGAAGGCTGGGGTGATGCCATCGCTCGAGCCCCATGGGGTTCCCGTCAACCCCAGCATCCAGAAAGCATGTAGATAGATAGCAAGTTACTCTTTTCGGCCGAAGTAAGACATGCATGCAAAGAGCGAGCCCATCATAAACCATCCTCACACGGGGTATCCTAGCACCTGAGATAACAATCAACTTCGGTCCCTCCCATAACTAGATTACCGTTTGCCGTCATTTCTTCATACCCAAAGTCCCTTAATTATATGTTGAAGTGGTGTGGGTGGGCCAGTGTGACTTAGTCAGCCAGGGTAATAGGCTTGGCTAGTAAGGGAGGTATAAAAAAGGATCAAAGGCAGTCATCTACAGGAGAAAAAGTAGGGGGACATGGAAATTTTCACGGTATTCAATGAATACAACGTTTTATTTCTCATGATCACTGAGTTCCTCATTGTTAATGTAAATTTGTGAATGAATTGCAGCTTTCAGGAAGTGTAGAGTCAGTATATCTCATGAGGGCAGGCCCCAATATGAGGGTGCTGACCCATGGGTTTCACTTCAATGTCAGAACTATGACTCAGCCACCAAGTGGCTAAGTTCGCATACCCTACCGTATGTCTACTCTAACTAGTTCTATTGGAGGATGTTGAGGTATAAAGCTATATCAGAACATTCTGGGGATATACTCGTGGAACTGAAACTAGAGCGATTTGGTGATTCCTGGGATACACGATTAGGCGCGTGGACCGTATGCGGGATTTGATACCTGGCGACATCTAGCACTATTCTAGGAATGAGGGACGACTTCGTCGAATTGGGCCTATGTTGGTGTCGTACTAGGGATATATTATATGTAAATATGAGCTGATATTTCGTGTGTTGGTTTAGGGCAGACCTGATAGCGAGCTCATCTTATTACAATTCGTGATCTCCCTCGTATTATCCTCCCTTAACTTGCCCGTTCCTGATGTTTGTTTGCACGGAGTGAGCACGTCCCCGGATTTTGAAAGCAAGGGGGCAACGAGGCCCATGGGGCCAGCCACCACTGTTTCGTGACAAATAAATCATTATAAGCTAGCCTCACCGGTAGTCCAACAGATTCCGCACGAACCTTCACCGGGTATACTACAGCATAATCTGATATAGAAGAGAAATTAAGCTCCATGACTTCGAATATTCCGAGTGCAATACTCGCCACTTTCGAGAACCAACTGAAACATGCTTGATCCCGGCATCACGCAGAATCCTAGGAGCCAGTCGGGTGCGATGTTCTGCTTAATATAGGCCGGGTTGCTGTGCTCACCTCTCCTCGTTTCCCTTGTCATACTCTACACACTCTTTATGTCGGAGGCGATTGACCCTATCTATGAGTATACTATTGACTGTATCTTGATATCATGGCGGAGGGTAATGGCCCCTGATTTTAACGTTCTGGGAGCTTCGGTGGCTCGGCCACCTTTTTGATTACTGATATATCCCTCGAGAAACTTGCTTCACTGCCACCCTGGTGCTTAATGTTATTTCTACTACGAAGTCTTTGGTATACTATGCCGTCTTGATGATACCAAGTATTCCTTTCCGAAAATATACCCTCGACCTCGGTAAGCATTGCCCTCGCTACGGATTGTCAAATTTGTAGGGACTATATTGTCGAGAATCCCTTATGTTCCTGCCGGTCCATGTACGAAGGAAACTGATGCTTGGTATTGGCCAGGTAACCTATCGGTCCTGAGACAGTCATCTCTCGTACAAATGATGATATGATGCTGATACTGTATTTTGGCAGTTGATTTGTTCTCAAGTAAACTCTTCTCGAACGAATCAACAAATCATCTCATCAAACTGATCACCAGCCTTGTCTCGCTGAGCGAGTTCTAAGATAGGAACTGCGGTGGCTGCCATGTATAAATAGTCTGCAAGTCTCCATGAATTTCACAGATTGAGCTCTGAAATCATCACCGTCTCCAACATCAAACCATCGATAGACATTTGGCAGCATACCAGCTTTGCTAAGCACTTGTTCCAACATAGCTGCCTCTAGAACTTCTACGAAAGCAAACTCCATTCATCATCCATCATGAGCTCTCACACCTCAAGCACTGCCTCTACTCAAGAGAGCAGGTAAGTCCCTAAAATCCCTCCACTAATCTTTTTCTCATCACTTAGCTCTAACCCAAGATATAGCCAGGGCACATCCCCTCGCCACGTCTCTTCCTCCACCGCCGCCACCAGTACAACTGGCGGGAAGCCGATCACGCGAAGTCCACCAATTACGCCATCGATGGAGGCTAATCCAGAGCCACCAAAATTTGCGGACAACACCTGCAGCGCTAGGGGTCCGAATACTTTTATTGTCCAGAATCTTGACGCGCCCGCTCCTCTGGGTGCGCGTGTCAAAGCCCATGTCACGGAATGCGGTAGAAGCGTGAAAAATTGTGCGGTGGGATGCGTTTTGGAGCCTCCTTGTGTTGATGGAAAGGAGAGTTAAGTCCGCATAAATTTCGTGTAAATATTACTTGGCTATCATCAAATATTAGCTATTATGGTTGAAATCCAGACTGCGTTGTATTTGGTCAAGAAGCAAGTCCCGTGTTTGAAGTTCAAAGGTTGTGCGGAGAGTAGCAGATCCATTCTATCCTTATTATAAGTGCATAGCTACTCAAGCTGGCTACTTCGTGACTAGTTTTTTAATTCCATTTTTTTCGCGTTCCCTCAATTCGTGCCTCCTCTTATTCTTGTTTTCCTTCTTGTTGCTTTTGGGGAAAACCGTCTCATTGCTTTTTATCTTAGTCCCTTGCTTCCTGCGTAGTTTAAGAAAGAACGTAAAGGGTTTTACATTTGTTGAACGGGCTTAATTTTGAGTACTATTCTTCCGCCCTTTAGTTGCTTGTTTGTTGTCACAATAAATCGCATCCTTTCAGGGATTAGAGGAATTGGTGTTACTCAGGGGTAAGCCTACAGATGCAGAGAACAGTGCGCTAATATAGGAGTGGCTTAGCACAGCCACCACAGCCACTGGCAATTGTCAGGCACCTGGCTTGCGTGAAGTACCCGGGGTAGCTATTCCTAGCTGCGTCTCACCTTCGGCTCTCACGAGTCAACTCTCACTAAAGGTCGCCCGATATTTACGGCTGCAACTCCTTAGAAGCAGTAGACATACTAGAAGTTATTAGTTTCAACGCTGTCTTTTCTTTAATTTTCAGGATTGATCCTGACCCTACGATATGTAGAAAAGGGCATCGAACACGGGAGAGCTGCGATGTATCGAGGTCGATAGTTGCTTAGCCTCCTCTGTCTTCCTTCCTACCAGGCAATTTGAGAACTTAGAAAGCAATTAATCACGTAGTTAAAGGGATAAAATTAGGAGCAGACATATTTCCCGCAGGATTCCCGCAATGGAAGGTTCACGAGCCCTTTGTGACCGCTGCATGGGGATTGTCTTTAACAGCTCAAGCGGAGATGCGGTCGCTCACGCTTCCACTGACCCCGGCTGGGAAATTACCGATGCGTTCCCCGATCTTCCTGATCTGAGCTTGTCAGCGGCGAGTGGTTGCTCATTCTGCAATTATATCATATACCTCATTCGAAATGTCCTCCCCAGTCTAGATGCTCAAGCATGTGCAAATACTGGGTCTTGGGTAAAAGCCAAGCTAGACAATCCAGCCTATGTGATGCGCTCGGATATAACTGAGTTTGGCCCCAGCTGGGAGGACGGTGAGTATATGGAAGAACCAGATGGTCCATACTGGTTGTCCTTGGTCTTCACCGGGGAGAGGTGGCGTAAGAAGCTGAAGACTCGGGCATGGGTCTATCAAGGCTCTCGTAAGCTCTTCACTGCCATTCCAAGATCTTCTAGTCTCGAGCACAAGGACGGTCGCTATCATGGTTGGCAACTCAACTTTCACATGCTGAACTCATAAGTCTTTGTACCAGCAGAATACCTAGGAAGGAAGATTACACTTATTAAGAGCTTTCAGTGTGTTCTCTTGCATTATAAACTAACCAATCCTTTTGTGTGTAGAAGCCGTAGCGGAGGCTCTGAACATTGCCTTGCGCAGGCCAGCGCAACATGTCCTGGATACCCAATGCGTCAACCTTATACAATTGTGGTTATCTAACTGCGAAGTCAAGCATTCCTCATGCAGTTCCAGGCTTTTATCATCTTTTGATGGGATACTTCCTACACGTCTTATTGATATTGTGTCAGGTTGTTTGGTATCCAGAGTGAGGTTAGACTACAGGTAGGTTACTATTGGGTAGAAGTATAAGGTAGGAACTTAATATTATTAATTTCTAAAGCTTCTTTAGCTAGGTTTAAAAAAGAAACTTAATTATTATATACGTAAAATAAAGCTATAACTACTTTACTAGGTTTTTTTTTACTAGCTATAATTTTAGCCTTTAACAAAATATTTTTTTTTTAAGTGCTTTATTTTTAAAATATATTATAGTTTTTTTTTTAATAATAATAACTAGATATTTTATTAAAATAACTTATAAAAAACTTTAAATAAAGTGTTGCAAAATAAGTATAAATACTTCGTAATATAAGTGTAATTTTTAGTAAATTATTAAATACTTAAGTATTAGCTACGTTATTTAAGCTTTTAAAATATATTTTAAATTATTAAAAAATAGTTTTTTTTTTTTTTTTTTTTTTTTTTATATAATTATTTTTAGGTTTATAGCCTTTATTTACTTTATTAATAAGTAAACAATAATTAATTTGCTAGTTTTTTGCGTTTAAAGCTTTTTTATTATTACGTAAATATATTTTTATATTTTATTTTTTAATTAAAATATTAATATAAATAAATATATTATTATTATATTATAAAGTTAAAGCTATACTTATTAAAAAAATATTTTAGCTAATAAAAATATAAATTATTAAAAATATATTTATTTTTATTACTGCTAATAATATTAATATTATTATTATACCGTAAATATTTAAAGCTTTTATTATTTATATAATATATATATGTTTTCTGCGTAGATAGCGCTAATATAAAAAAAGTGCTTATATTATATTGTGCTGCCGCTATTTAACAGCGATAATTAAGTAAAACTTTAGTTTTAAGCTTTTATGCTTTAATATAAAAAATAAATATTTAAGCTGCTAAATTATTATTAAATTATTTATATTAACTAAATTTTTAGCGGCAAATAATAAATATTTACGATATAAAACTAGGTTTAAGCTTTATATTTATATAAATATTTTGTTTTTTTTTTTAAATAGCTGCTTTATAGCTGCTAATTTACTGCAGCTTACCGGCGTTTTTAAAACTTATAATATTAAACTTACCTAAGTTTTTATCGAGGCTATAAATTTTAACGACGTAAATTTTATTTATTTATTTTTTTACGACTTATATTTAATATGCTTGCGTGTTAACTATATGCTAAAACGTTAAAGCTGCTTAGCTGTTTATTTGCCGCGCTTTTTAAAACAAAAAAAACAAGGCTGTTATACCGGCTAAAAAAACCGCTGCTGCTATTGCTGAAGCTGCTGCTAAGTAATAAAAACATAAGCTTTTTGCTCTCGAGCGCACTGCTGCTGCTGCTAAATAATAAGCTATTATTTTAAAGCGCTTTATTATTTTTACCGAAAGTTTTTTTAAAGTTTATTTAAAAATTATAAATTATTGTTTATTTTGCTGCTGCTTAATAGCCGCTAATTAATAGCTAGTACTTTACTATTTTTTAAGTTTTTAATAATAAGTTTAGCAATTATAATAACCGCAGCAGCAGCTTTAATAATAAAAGCGTATAAAAAAAAAAAAAAGTCGCAAATAAGTCGTAAATAAATTATTTATCGCGCTTTTTAAAGTATAAAAAAAATTTTTTTTTAATTAATAAAAGTTTTTTACCCGCTTTAATTTTTTTTTATATTTTTGCTTTATTTCTAGGCTTATATTTTTTTTAACTATTTATAAATTATTTTTATTAATATATTCTTGCTACTTTATTAAATATTTTTTTTTTATAATAGTTTTTTATATATTAAAATTTTTTTAATTATAAAAATATTATTTTTTTATATAGCTATTAGCTTTTAAAGGCTAAATAATAACTTTTTTTCTTTATATTTATAAAATTTTAGCGCGTTAATAAAAAATATATTATATATTTTATAAATAGCTAATAATTTAAACTTATAAGCTATTAAATTATTTTTTATAACTTTAATAATTTTAAAAAAACTTAAATATTTATTTGTTAATTTAACGCTTAATTATTATTAATTAATATTTTTAATTAATAATATAATAAACTATTTAACTTAAAATATATAAGCTTATTTATTTTTATTATATTATTTAATATATAATTTATTGTTATAATTAAATAGTTAGCGCATTTATTTATAGCCGCGTTAAATTTATTTTATTTATTATTTAACGTTTTTATTATTATATTTAAAAAATATACTTAACTAATTAAAAAATTCTTATAATATAAACTTAAATAATATTTTAGCTAATATATTTTTATACGCTAAATAAATAAATATATTATAAATTTATTTAATAAAACTTAATTTTTTTACTTAATTATTTTATATAAAACAGCTAAAAGTTTATAAATAATACTTAAGCGCTTAGTTTTATTTTTTTATTTAGCCATTAGTTTATAAATAAAACGCCGTGCTTAATTTTTTATTAATAATTAGCCGGTAATATAGTGTTGCTTAAAAATAACTCGTAAAAAAAAAACTTTTATTAAATATAATATTTTTTAATATATTAAAACAAATAAATATATAATAAAATAATAAATTTATTAAGCTTTTAATTATTAAAGTAATAATTATAAAAATATATAATATATATTTAAACAGTTAGTTTATAATTATAAAAACGCTATTATATTTTTTTTTTATTTATATTATTAATTTTAATAGTTTTATAATAAAATTATATAAAATTTTTTTAAATAAAATATTTAATATTAGCAATAAAGCTAGCTTATTAAAAAGTTAATATATTTTTATTTTTATACGTTAATATATTACGCAAATTATAATATAATTTTTTATATTTTTAAATAAGCTGTTTTAAAAATAACTCGCTGTTAATTTTTCTTTATTTTAATAATACTTTAATATTTTAAAAAAAATATATTATAATAGCTACGTAATAACTTTTATATAAGTTTTAAATATTAAAATATATATATTTAATTTTTATAATAAAGTAAGCTATCTTAGTTTATATATTATATAAGCCCGGCTTTAAAGTCTTTAAATTATTATTATTTTTAAGCTTTTAACATAATAAACTTATTAACTTATTATATTTTTAAAATAATTTATTATAAAAACAATTTTAAAGGCTTTATTATTATTATCGCTGCTATAAATAATATAAAAGTTTATAATTAATTATTTATTATTTTAGCAAGTTTAATATAATATTTTTTTTATATATTACCTCGTATATTTTTAAACCTAGGTTATTTAATATATATTAAGTTTTAGTTTAACAAGCTATTATTTATTAACTTTTGCGTAAAATATTTTTTTATTAAATATAGTTTTTAAAGGTTTTTTTTTAATAAAAGCTCGTTATAATTTTTAAAGCTACTAATTATTTTATTAACGCCGGTTTTTAATTTTAAATTAATTATTTTTTATTTATTTTTAATTACCGTTAAAGCAATAAACTTATCGAAAAACTAAAAAAACAAGTTTTTTTTAGTTTTTTATTTTATTTTAACATTAAAATAATCTAGCTTTTTAAATAGTTTATTTACTAAGTTTAAGCGCCCAAGTTTATATTTTATCTTAAAATTAAATTTTATTAATACTTAAAGCTATAAAGCTTATTTAATACTTAACTACGGCTTAATTATAAAATAACTATAGTTTAAATAATTTATTAAAATAAATATTTAATATTAAAAGTAATAAAAATAATATTTTTACTACGAAAAAAAATTAATAATAGCTAATAATTTAACGTTTAAAGTGTTATATTATAGCTTTATTTTTTTTAGCTTTTTAAAATAAAACATTATTAAATACTAGCGTTTTTTATATAATTATATAATAATAGCACTAATAATAAAGTTTAATATATTTATTTTTACTTTAATAAATAGCTCGAAATTAAAATACTTTAATATAAAAGCTTTTATAAATAAAAGCTTTAACTTTTTAAAGGTTAGCTGCTCGGCAAATATAAAGTTAAACTTTATTAATAATTTATTTTTAAGCCGATTTATTAATAGCGCTATAATTTTTAAATATTTTCGTATAAATTTTTAATAAAATCTAATAAAGCTTAAAAAAACTTAAATTATATAAACGTTAATAAATAGCGGCCACTTTTTAATTACTTTAACTTTGCTGCAATTTATATTAATATTTTTTAAAATTATTATAAAACTTAAAAAAAAGATTTTTTTAAATAAACTAGTTATACTTTTTAAAGTTAATATATAACTTTTATTGCTAGAGTTTAATAAAAACACTATAAACTACTTATAAATACAATTTTTAATTTTAATTATAAATTATAATATTATTTAAATAAACAATATATATAGTATTTATAAAGCTTTTTAACGCTTAGTTAATATATTTTTAAAAAGTCGCTAATATATTAATAAAACTAAAAAACATAATTAAATATTTAAAATATTTATATTTCGTTTAAAAAATAGTTTTTTACTTATTTTTCTCGTAAATTTATAGCTAATAATATATATTTTTAAAATTAAACTTAATATATACGCTAGCCTTAAACAGCTAGTTTAATATTTTTATTATTAAAAGTAAAAAAGTTTAATTTTTTTTAATTATTTAATTTAAACTTTTATAATTAACACAAAGTCGCAGCTTTTTTTTTATTTTAAAAACAAAAAATATTAAAGTGTTAATAAAGCTATTAAAAAGCTAAATCCATTTTTTAGCTATAGCTTAAACAATATACTCTTAAAAAACTTATTGTTTTTTTTTATTTAATAAATAAATTAAGCTAAAAAAAAGCTTTTTTTTTATTTTTAAGTTAATATTATATTTAAACTAGTAATATTTAAGCAATATTTCCGCTTTTTTTATATTTTTTATATTATAAAACTTTTTTAGCTTTAAAAGTATAATATAATCGCTAATATTTTTTAATAAATCGTTAGCTATAAAAAAATTATTTATTATTAACGCAATAATTATTTTAAATTTTTTTATAGCTTTACTTTATTATTTTTTAGTCGTAATAAAAATAATGTTTTATTTTTATAACTTATATATTTATTTATTTATAATTTAATTAAAATTAAAGTGTTATAAAAAAAAGTGGCCTAGAAAAAAGCTAAATGCGCGCTGTGCTTTTTATATTTGTTTATTTTATTATCGCCGGTTGCACGCTTTGTTTATTGCACACAAAAGCTTAGTATAACTTTATTGCTTCGGTTGATATTAATTTTATTAATTTTACCTAGATCGATATTGTCGACATTAATTTTATCGGTTTTAAGATTAATATTATCGATAGTAATTTTATTAATTTTAAGCTGTTGCGCTAAAAACAGCTTATTTTTTATGTTTATATAATAATTATAATTTTTTATATTTAATTATTTTTTTAGTTTTATTTTTTAGTTATTAATTTAATTTTATATTTAATTTTTAAAACATATAAAAATAGCTGTTATATTTAACGCGTATTTAATATAATAATAAAAATACTTAAAAACTTTTTTTATAAATTAACAGCTATTAATTTTATTATTATTTATAAATTAAAAACTTTTGCGTATATTATATATATTTTATAAATATATATAAGGTTTATAATATTTTAATAGCTTTTTAATTAATAAAACTTGGCACAGTATAAATATTAATATATAAAAATTATATAATAAAAAGTTTATAAAATAAGTTTGCTAACAAAAATACTATAAAAATATTTAATAAAACAATAAAATATAAATTTATTTATAAATAATTATTTTAAAAAATATAACTTAGATTTATAAGTTAAGCTAATTAAATAAATTATGCTATTAAAAATATAAAATTAAAATATAAGTTTATAAATTTTATAAATATTTTAATAAATAATAAATATTAGCACACTTAAATAATAAACCTTGGTTATAACTAGCTAATTATTAACGCTAGCAAAAAATATTATAATAATATAAATAAACAAAAAAAACTTAAATAATAAGTTAAAAAAAAAAAAGTTAACGTTAACGCTAGCACTTTTATTTAAGCTAGCAATACTTGCTTTAAAAATAGTTTTGCAGAAAATATTAATAATTATAAAAGTAGTAATAGCAGCACTTATTATTATAATATTAATAGCTATAAAAATAATAATACTAGTATTTATTATAATAATATTAACTACTACTGCACCTAAACTAATAACAATTATACTTAAATAAATTAATTAATTAATATTTATATTTATAATATTTTAACTATTAAAGGCTATAATAATAAAAACTTAACTTATATTAAAAATAAATATATTAGCTTTTAAAACAATAATTTTATATAAATAACTAAAAAAAAATAATTTACTTTTATTATTATTAATAAAAGTTATTATTATATTATACTTATTAAATATTAAAAGCTTTAAGCTTATAATATTAAAATTATATAATAAATTTATAAACGTTAATATATTTTTAATTTAAGTTAGATTATATTTAAAGTAATATTTAAACAGCATTACTTTAAATTATTAAAAAGTTATAATTGCTTTATAATTTTTAATAAAAAAAGTATTTAAATAGTTTTAGCTAATATTAAAAAATTTTTTAAAAGCTTTAACGCTAAATAAAGCTAAAAAAAAAACTTAAAAAATCTTTATTAACTATAATAAATTTAAAAAATATATAAAAATATTATTCGAAAATATTAAAAAAGCAAAATATATAAAAAAATAATTTTACTGCTTAAAATAAACTAAAGCTATAATAAATTATGCTATAAAGTTTAAACGATTAATAGTAATTTTAAAATTATTAAAAGCTGCGTTATTTTATTTATTTTATAAAAAATTAAAAGCGCAAATTAAAAATAAACTATATAAAATAAATAAGCTATTAATAATTAACGAATATATTAATATAGCTATTATAATCAATTAATAATTATTTAATAAATATTTTAAAAAAAAAAAACTATTAAAATTAAAAAAAAAAATCTTTAAAAAAATAAAAAATAAAAAACTAAACAAATTAATAAAGTTAAAAAATAATTATTTAAAAATATATCCCGAGTTAAATATTATAACTATAGTTAAAAAAAATATTTTTAAACAGTATATTATTTTAAAAAAAAAAATATTAAATAAAATTACCGGAAAAAAAAGATTTTTTAGCCGAAAAAAAAAATATAAGTAGTAAAAGTTTAAAAAAATAAAAAATAAAAAAATAACGCTTAAAGCAAAATTTTTTTAAATTAAAAATATAAGGTCGCTGTTTTAAATTAAATATATAATTTTATACTTAATATAATAAGTTACTTAATCTGCTATAATATAAAAAAAATAACATAAAAATAATATTTAAAACAAAAATATATATGCTTAAAAAACAATTAAAATTATTAAATATATAACTTAAAAAAATAATCTGTTTAAAATAAAAAAACTAATAATAAAAATAAATTAGCCTTTATAATAAATTTAAGTAATTATAAAAGAATTTTTATAGCTAGGCTTAAAATATAGCTTAAAAATAAACTTTGCTTAAAAAAAAAAAATTATAATTATAAATAATATAATTATTAAACTAAATATAAATAGCTTAAATAATTAATTTTAAAAAATATTTAAAAAAGCAAAATAGTTTATAAAACTTTAAAAAACAAAACTTAAAAATAAAAAAAAATAAAAAAAACTACTTTAAAAAAACTAAAAATAATAAATAAATATAAGCTATAGCTAAAACTATTTAAAATATAATAAAACAATAAAGCTTTATTAGTAGAAGCTAAAACTAATATAATATATATATTATAATTAGCTATTTAATTAATTATTAAAAATTATTATTACGACAAAATAATAATAAAAAAAAATAGCAATTTTTTAATACTTAAATATTTAAAATATAACGTAGTATTATAAATATATTATATAATTTATAAATATTATTTATATTTATAAAACAAGCTAAAAAATATTTAGTTTTTTAAATAAATTGTTTAAACAGTAATAAATAATTTTTATAAAATATAACTTAAAAATATAGCACGAGTTAATTATCGAGACAACAAAAGATTTACGATTTTTAATATAAATAATAATTATATATAAAAAATAATAGCAAAAAAATATATAAATAATAATTATAAATATTATTAAATATTAAAAGTATAACTATTTTAATATTTAATATATAAAATATAAAATAAAAAACTATAATATATAATATAATTTAAGTTACCGAAATAATATTTATTATAAAACAATAATATTATTAAACATAAACTAATAATTTAAAATATAAAAAAAATATTAAATTAAATGTTTACAAGAATAACATTTATAATAAAAGAATTAAAAAACAAAAAAGGTTTTCGTTAAAAAAACAGCAAGTAATTAATAATTTAAAAACTTTATTTAAAATATAATATAACTTAAATAAAAACTAGTTTAAGATTAACCTTAAATATTAAAAAAAGAAATATAAAACTTTAATCGACTTAAAAACATAAGTAAATTATATATTATTATAAATAACAAAACAAGATCTTATTTTATAAAAATATAAAAAAAAATCTTAAAAAATTAAAAGATTTAATAAAAGCATTTTTAACTATAATAATAAACATATACTTAAAAAAATAATATTATTTAATATATTAATATAAAAACATAAAAAATAAATTATATTAAATATTGCCGATATTTTTAAATATAATATTATTTTAAAAATATTATAATTAATATTTAGCGATTTTATAATCCGATAGAAAGCAAAAATAATTAAATAAAAATTAAAACAATAAATTAAAAAAATAAACAAAATCGCTAAAAAAATTATTAAAAATATATTAAAAAAATATTATTAATATTATAAATTATTTTAAAAAAAAAAAAAAAAAAAACTTTTAAAATATAATCTATAAAATTATTATATTTTAATTAAAAAAAAATGCTAACTAAAACTTTATTAAATATATTATATAAGCTTAAATAAAATAAATATTTTATAAAAATATATTTAAAAAAACTTAGCGAGAGGTTTTATTAAAAAATTATTTTTATTTTATAATTATTTAATAATACTAGTATTAAAAATAAAAAATAAAAAATAATTAGTTAATAAAAAAAATAAACTAATATTTTAAGTAGTAATAAACTACCGACTATTAAATAAAATCATAATATTAAACAAGTATTTATTTATTTTACTTGCGATAATAAAAAAAAATATTAATTAAATATAATAATTTATAGTATTTAATATATTAAATAAATATTATATTATTTATATAATAAAAAAAAAAAAATAAAAAACCGTAATATAAACAATATATAAACTATATAAATATATAATTATATTATAAAAACTATAAAATATATTAGCTAGCTTTTAATATATAATAATAATAATATTATAAAAGTTTTTAAATAAATTTATATTTATTTATTTAAATAATATTTTAATTTATTTTAATATATTAAAAAAACACAAGAAATATATAATCCTAGTATTAAAAACACTATAACAAGTAAAATTATAACTAAATTTAAAGAAATATATATAATATATATAAAAAATCAATTTTTTAAAATTTATTATTACGCTAAAATAAATATAAATTTAATAATTAAAGATTAAAACAATATAAAATTAAAAAATATTAAATTTAATAATAATTATAAATATTAAATAAGTTTTAAGATTTTTAAATTATATTTATATGCTTATTTATAACTTTAAAAATATAATAAAACATTTTATAAAATATATAATAAAAAAATATAAAAAAAAAACATTTTTTATATTAAATAAAGCATAAAAAGCATTTAAAAATCTAAAATATAAAATAACTTTAAACTTAATAATTAAATTATTTAACTTATTAAAAAAAAAAAAATTAAAAATAAACGCTTTAAATAAAATAATTATAAAAATACTTAAATAATTTAAAAATAATAATAAATAATATTTAATAGCTTATTATTCGAAAATATTATAAAATATATAACTTTAATATTTTATTTATAATAAAAAATTACTTGCAATTATTACAGCATTTAAAAAATAAAAACTATTTTTTATAAAAATAATAAAACTAATTAAAATTTATTTAAATTATAAAAACTTAATAAAGTTTATAACTACGCAAAAAATAATAAAGCAATATAAAAATTAAATAATTTTTTTTTTAAAGTTTAATTTTAAAATATATTATATTAAAAAAAAAAAAAACATTTAAGCAGACATATTTAATTAATAAAGTTAAAAAAAATTCAAGGTTTTAAAATAAAATATTTAAATATTATATCTTTAAAAAAATAAAAATTTAAAAATAAAAGCTATTTTTAAAGATTTTATAAATATATAACTATAATAAGTTTATAACTTAAAAAAATTTGCAAAGCTACGCAAACAAAAAAAAATTAATAAAAATAAATTAATATATAAAAAAAAAATTTATTTATTAAAAATATTATAAAATAAATTTATTAAAAAGTTTTATAAATATTTTTTATATAAACATTAAAAAATAATTAAAATAGCTTAACAACTATAAAAAAAATATAATTTTTTAAAGCTATAAAAAAAAATCAAGTCGATTATAAAAAAATATAATATTTATAATAAAGCTAAAGTTTTATAATATAAACCTTATAAATTATTATAATTAATATAAATATTTAAACAAATATAATATATTATTACTTGAAATTTTATTATTAAATTATTATTATTAATTAATTTAGCTATAAAAGTATAATATAATATAATATAAATTATTATAAACAGGCTTATAAAATATAAATATTTTTTATTATTTAAAAAAAATATAATAATAAAATAACTTGTATATATTTTTATTTACTAATATTTAAACAAGCATAAAATATTAAAAAAAATTATCTTTAATTAAAATAAATTTTTTATATTTAAATTTAAAACAAGCTTTTTTAAGCAGTTAAAAATTAAGCTTAAATTTTTAATAGCTTATTATTTATAAATAAATAATTAAACTAAATAATTTAATTAAACTTTTAAACAATATATTTAAAGTTATATTAATTATTAATAAAATAATTAAATAAAATTATTATTAATAATATAAATTATTTATAATATATTAATAAATAAAAATATAAATATATTATTTTATAAAATAGTTTATAAATAATTAATTATTATTAAATAATAAAAACAAGTAATAATAAAAATATTTATTATTTTTATAATAGCACTATAAGTATAAGTTATCGCTATAAAAATTAAAATATTTTAAGCAAACTTATAATTATAACTTTAATTTTTTTAACAATAAATATTATAATATTATAACAAAAAAAAAATTAAAAAATTAATTTTTATAAAAAAAAATAAAATTTATTTATTACGCTAAAAATAAAACGCGAATATAAGAATTTTTTAAATTAAAATAAAAAAACTAAATAATAAATTAAATTTTAAAAAACTTAATTTTTTTAAAATTAAAAAAGTTATTTTATTAATTAACTATAAACTATTATTATTAAAAAATATATAAATTTATTTTATTTTTTATATTTTACTGCTTAAACTAACGCTAAAAAATATACTTATTAAAATATAACTTAAAGTAAAAACCGATTAAAATATTTATAAAATTAAAAAAATATTAAATTTTCGTTAAAATAGCAACAATATTAAATATTTTATTAAATAAAAAAAATATTTATATGCTGATAATACTTAAGAACTTAAAAAATATTTAAAAACTGCTGCAATTGCTATAAATTAATTTTACTGCTAATATTTTAATTAGCTTAAACTAAAAGTGCAAGGTTAACTTTTTAATTAGCGTTTAATATTATTTAATTTATTGCAGAAATAATTTTAAAGCGTTTATTTACTTTTTATAATTAATTTTTTTTATACGCATTATACTTATTTTTTTTTTTTTATTTGTTTTAATTTATTTAACTTGTTTATATTATTAATATTACAAGCAATAGCTTGCAGCATTTTATTATA
Source organism: Xylaria sp. FL0933 (assembly GCA_022578765.1). NCBI lineage: Eukaryota > Fungi > Ascomycota > Sordariomycetes > Xylariales > Xylariaceae > Xylaria > Xylaria sp. FL0933. Next base: position 167,133 of record MU389746.1, read on the forward strand.
CTATAATTTTTTTTATACTTAAAAATAACAAGTTTTTATTTTTGCTTTTTTTTTTTTTTTTATTGCTAAATTAAATTTTTTTTTTAGCTTAAAATAATAATAAGCTATTTTTTATAGTTACTCCGAGAAAAAACTTTATATATCATAGTTTAATTGTTTAAATTAAACATAAAATATATACTGCTAAAAGTTAATAAAAAAAATTTCGCAAAAAAAGTTATAACGTTTATAATAAAAACATTTAAAGGTTATAATAATAAGCTTATAAAAAAAAATATTATAAAAAAAACAAGCGTATTTAATAGTTTTATATTAAAAAATAAATTTAAAGAAATATTTTTTTATTTAATACGATATTATTATAAAAGCATATAAAAAAAAAAAAAAAAAAGACTTATTTTATTATTAAGATAATAATAAAAAAAGAAAAAAAATAGTGTTACGAAAAAAAATAACCTAAAAAAAAGCCAAGTGCGCGCTGCGCTTTTTATATTTATTTATTTTATTATCGCCGGTTGTACGCTTTGTTTATTATATATAAAAGCTTAATATAACTTTATTATTTCGGTCGATATTAATTTTATTAATTTAATTTAAATCAATACTGTCGATATTAATTTTATCGGTTTTAAAATCGATACTGTCGACAATAATTTTATTAATTTTAGGCTGTTGCGCTAAAAACGGTTTATTTTTTATATTTATATAATAATTATAATTTTTTATATTTAGTTACTTTTTTAGTTTCGCTTTTTAATTATTAATTTTTAATTTTTATTTTATTTTATATTTTAAATATTTAAAAGCAACTATTATATTTAACGCGCACTTAGTATAATAGTAAAAGTACTTAAAAACCTTTTTTACAGACTAATAGCCATTAGTTTTATTATTATTTATAAATTAAAAACCTTTGCGTACATTATATATACTTTATAAATATATATAAGGTCTATAATATAATTATAATAATTTAATAAAGTTTATAAAAACTTTTAAATTAAATAATTAATAAGTTTAATAATATATTAAATTAATTTTTTACGATTTTATTATTAAATATAAACCGGGTAAGCGAAACAAGGCTAATTTTTTCTCGCGTTATTTAAATTATATATAAAAAAAATATAAAATATTTAATTTATTTTTAATATTAAAAAAAAAATTGCGGTTACACAAATTTTTATAAAAAAAATTTATTTAAAAATATTAATTAATAAAGTATGCGCTACTTGCTAACTAGTTATTTAAAAAATATTTATATAAGTAATCACGCGCTCGCAAATATAAATAGCTGCAGGTATTAAAATAATTTAAAATTTAAATATATTGATTTTATTTTAAAATATAATTTAAAATATTTAATAAAAAAACCTTAAATATTATATAATATATCGCTTAATTTAAAATAAAATAAATAATAAACTTTAATAATTAATTAAAAAATCGCTAATTTATTATATAAATAAAGTTTATATATTTTTTAAAAAAACAATATATTTTTAATTAATTAAGCTTTATTATAATAATTTATTAATAAAGTATTTTAGTTAAAATTAAACTTTAGATTTATTAGCACGCAAGTTTTATTAAAAAAATATAAAATAAAATATATAAAACTATATAAAAAATTATATAATATATTTTAAAACAAAAATAAAATATTACCGAAAATATAATAAACTTAATATATTATTTTTATTAAATAAACTTATATAAAAATTATTAATAAATTTTATTATTAAATTATTAAAAATATTTTATAATAAAAAAATAATTAATGTAATATTAATTATTATAAATTAATTTATTAAAATTATATATTTGTTTTTAGTTAATATTAAAATAATTTTAAATATATTAATAAAACTTTTTTATTAAAAAATTAAATATAAATATAATAGTTTAATAAATATTATATTTAATAAAAAATTAATATTCACAAGCGATTTTTAATCGAAATTATATTATTATATTAAGGTTAAATAATATTATTTAGTCGTATTTTATTTTAAAACTAATAAATAAATAAAGTAAATAAATTAAATAATTGAAAAATATTTAAAATATTTTATAAATAATAAAAAAACTAATTAGCTATAATTATTATTAATAATATATTTTATAATAAATATAATAATAAATATATTTATAAGCAAGTTTTTTTTTAAAGCTTTATATAATTATATATTAAAATTTTATTTATTTATTAAAAATAATTTTATATTAAAAAAAGTATTAATAATATATAATTATTTAAATAAACTATAAAACTTTTACGATAAACTAATAAATTAATAGCAAGTTATTAATAAAACATATTAAAAATATTATAATCGGAAATATTAATTAAAAATATATAAAACTAGTTAATTAATTATATTATTAACTTAAAATTTTAAGCTTAAATATTTTAAATTATTGCTTAAGTTTATAAGTTTATTTAAAATATTAAGCTAAATTAGTTTATAAATATATTGCTTAGCACTTTTAATATAATATACTTATTTTTATAATATATTTCTAGTTTAATTATTAAAGCTTTAAAATGCGAATATATATAATAATTTATTTATGTTTAATTTTAAAAACAAAAATAATAAATAAAAAATAAAAAATATAATAAAATAATAATAATATAAAAGTAAATTATATTATAAAGTTAAATAAAAAAAAATAGCTTTTAAAATATAATTAATAAGTGTTAGTTATTAATATTATAGCATTAAAAATTATTAAAGCATTTAAAAAATAATAAAGTAAAAAAAAAAAAAAAATATTTTAATGCTAATAAAGATTAATATTAATTATTTTAAATCGGCGATAAAATTTAACCGTATTTTTATTAAACTATTAGCTTTAATTATAGATTATTTAAATAAAAATTTTATAATATTATATATATATTGTTTTTTTTAAATATATAATAAAAATTGAACTTATATTTTAAATATAAAAATATTTGCGCTTAATTATTAAGCTTTGCGTAAAAAATATATAATATAGTTATTTTTTAAAAAAAAAAATGTTTATATTTATTATAAAATTTATTAAACTTTTTTAAAAAGCTTTATTTAATTTTTTTTTAATAATATTTTTTATTTTTAAATAAAACGTTAACACGGTTATACGCTAAATAAAAAAACCTGGATTAAAATATTATATTTATAAAAAAGTTTATTAAAAATAAAATATTCGCGTATTAAAGTCTTATATTAATTAAAATATACTTTAAAATATATATAAATTAAGAAAAACTTATTATATTAATAAACAAAAATTTAAAAGTCGCACGCTATAATAAATAACGTTTATAATAAATACGCTTATAATTAATACAAAGATTTTAGTTATAATATTAAATTATAAACTATAAATAAAATAAATATAAAATATTTTAATATTTTATATTTTATTAATAAAGCGGTAAATTATACGGTAAGTTAAGTAAAGCTAAAAAAAAAACTTTAATAAATAAAATTAAAATGCTGCGATTTTAACGCGAAAAAACTTTAATGCTTATATAATAAGCTTATTATTTTTATTTAAAATAGCTTAGTTATTATTATTTATTTAAATATTAAAAACGGTTAAGCTTTATTTAATAAGTTTATATAAATAAATAATATTAAACTTAATTATAGCTAAAAGCTAAATTTAATTAATATAATAAAACTAAAGTAAAATAAATATAAAAATATTTATAAGCTTATAAATATTATAATTAATAATATAATTAATATATAAAAAAAAAGCGAGATTTTAAAAACTATAAGCTAAAACTAAAAAAAAAGCTTTATTAAAGTTAAAAGTTTTTTTTGCACGATTAAAATAACTACGATATATTTATAAACTATATATAATTAAAAAGTTTTAGCAGTAATTATATTTCTTGTTTTTTATTTTGTTTAATATTTTGCGTTTTTTTTTTTTTTTTAAGCGAATATATTATTAAAATAATTAATAAGTAAATTAACTATAAATAAAATATAATTAACAACATTAATAAATAAATAAATATATTTATTAAAAATAATATTAACGCTTGCGTTATTAGCACTAATATTAGCAGTAATATTAGCAAAGCTAATAAAAACAACTTTAGCGTTAAAATTAATACTAGAAATATTAACAACATTAATATTAGCTAAAGTAAAAATAAAAAAATTAAAGTTTAAAATAATCTCGATATTATTAAAATTTAATTTTAAAAATAAAAGTGCGGAACGTTTAATAAAAAAATTATAACGAAAAGTTAATAAATAAAAACCACGGCCACAACTACTGCTGCCACTGCGATTATAACTACCACGCGCGGTATTTTTTCTAGGAGTTTTAAAAAATATAACTAATATTAATATAAAGAATATATAATTAAAAAATAAAAAATAAATAAATATAGTTAAACGAAGTAAAAAATATAATGTAAAGTAGTGCTAAAAACTTAAAATAAACGGCGGCTAAAAAAAAAAAAAAAAAAAAAACTTTAATTTAAATTAAAAACTAAATACCTTATTAAACAAGCGTAAACAAAAAAATTTTGCTATAAAAGCGGTATAAAAATAAAATAATAAATTATATTAATATAAAATATTAAAGTACTTTATATATTATATAATATTTTATTATATAATTATTATTATTTAAAATATATAATTAATTTAATAATAAAAAGCTAAAGCTAGCTTATTTAAAAAAAAAATAATTATTATATATAAGCTATAAAAAATATAAGTTATATAGCTATAATAATATATTTAAATATATAAAATAAAATATATATATATATTTTTCTCGTAAATAATTTAAAAAAAATTTTTTTTTTTTTTTTTAAGCTTTAATTTTAAAATATATTTATTTATATTTCTTATTATTATATTTAACTTAAAAAACTTCTTAATTATTTTAATATTTATAAATTTATTAAAATTTAAATTAATAGTTTTTTTATAACGCGATTTTATTAGTTATTTAAGGCTTTTAAGAAATTTATTTATAACTTTACGAGCTTATAAAATAATATTAAATAATTACGATTAGTGAATTTAAAAAAAAAAATTATACTTAGCAAAAAGGTTATATTTATACTATAAATAGCAAGCGATGCAGGAATTTTATTAATAATAGTAAACGATTTATTTATTAAAAATATAATAAACGCGTAATTAAAACTTATTATTAATACAACCGCAACTTAACAGCATTTTTACAAAAATCATACTGCTAAAAAACTTGCAAGTTTAAAAGATGTTATAAATAAAGTGCTAAAATTTATATTATAGCTAGTACTAAATAGCAAGGTAAAAAAAAAACTTTTTTTTTAAAGAGATATAAAAAAAACGCAGCTATTGCGCACAATTTAAAATATTTACACGAAATAAATTAAGAAAAAATATATAATAATTGCCGCAGAATTAATTAACAGCAAATAAACAGCTAAAGCGGCAAAAAATAATAAAAAAAACTAACCACTTATACGCCGGGACTTAAATAAAGCTTTACAAAAAGTTTTTAAATAAACGCTTATACCGACAATAATAAACTTAATTAAAAGCTAGGCGCAAATAATAGTGGCCACGCAGCTAGGTTATATTAATAAAGCCGGGCCGGCGAGAAATAATAAAAAGATTTTAATTAAAATAAATAATTAACTAGATAACTTAAAAAAAAAAACGCTAGTAAATATTATTAAAGCTATTAATATAACTTTAGCCGAAAATAACGCAGTAATAACTAAAAAGCTATAAAGCGGTAATACTATAATTATATTTAAAAATATAGTGTTTAAAAAAACTAATAATAAAAAATAAATTATTAAAGCCTTTAAAAAAAACGCGAAAATATAAAGTAAAAAAGTTGCGGTAATAGTTAAAAAAATATTTATAAAGTAGATTTAAAAAATATATTTTAACAAGATATTATTATAGCTACTGCGCAGTAAACACCTAGAGATTACGCGGTATAAAAAAATAATGCTAAAAAATATAAAAGCAAAATTTATTTTAATTATAATATATTTAAATAGTTTTGCGGCAGCTAAAGTTATTTATAATAACAGCTTAATATAAAAAATATAATTATTTAATTATAAACTTTTTATAAAAGAGTTAAAGGTTATATAATGCTATAATTGCTATAAATTTAAGTATATTGCGAAATTTTGTTTAAAAAACGTTAAATATAAGCACTGCGCTGTTTTTAAGCATTAAAAAAATAAAAAAAAATATTTTATAAAAAAAACAAAGGCTAAAAAAAAATATATAAACTATAACAGCAACTATATAGCATAAAATAAGTTATATAAAAAAAAAGCAAAATAAAAAAAAAAAGCAAAAGCTATATATATATTATAATTTAAAAGCTTTTAAAATATAAAAAAATCGGCGGCTATTAATAAAATAGCTTTAAATAGTAAAATATTAATATTTTTAGCTTTAGTTTTTGCAAAGTTTAATAATATAAAATTTTCGGCGAAAAAATAGCAAACTAGCAGCGCAAGCAAAAATATTTTTTTATTTATATAATAATTTATAATATTATATTTTAAAATATTGCAAGATTAAAAAATAACGCAGTAAAAACGCTATAAAAAAATAATTTTAATTATTTAGCGATATAAAAACTTTTGGTTAATAAATATAATAATATTTACTACTTAAAAACCTGCAAGTATTACTTGGTGTGGTCGGCTAAAAAAGTTATATTATATATAAACAAAAAAATCGCGGCAAAAACGTTGGAGCAAAATTTTAAAAAAAATTAAGCGTGCGTAATAATAAATAAAAATAATTTAGCAGTAACTATATAATTAATTTATTTATTTAATTAAAATAAATTAAAATAATATAGCTTATTTTAAATTATTAAAAATAAAAGTAAACTAATAAGTAAGTATATATTAATAAAAGATTTTAATTTATATTATTTGCTGTAAAACTTAAAAAAACGCTAAAGCAAAGGCGTAAAAGAGTTTTTTAAATTTACGGCAGTATAAAACTTAATATTAAGTATTTTTTTTAAAAAAGTAATTAAAACCTGCAAAAGCTAAAAAAACTTAATAATAAATTTAATATAAATATTTAATAACCTGGCTATAATATACTAAAGTAACTTAAAATAATTAAAATTTAATTATAAAGCTATTTAAATAATAATAAAATTAAGATTAAGCTTAGAAATATATACTTATAAAGTAAAAAAGTAAAACTAGTTAAAGATTAATAAAAAAAAAACGGCTATAAAAACGACAGCAATTATTATTAAAATTAATATTCTATAAATAATTAATAAATTAAATAAAGCCTTTAATTTGCTAATTAAGCAGCTAATAAAAATAGTAAATAAAATAATGCTTAAAAAAACGCTAAAAAAAGATTATTAAGCGTTTATTTAATGGTTTTTAAAGGTTATAGCGGCGAAAAAGCAGGCTAAAAAATTATATAAGAAATTTAAAAGCGAAAAAATTACGGCAGCTTAGCTAAAGCTTAAAAAAAAAAAGCAAGCTTTTGCTAAAAAAGTAATTAAAGCTTAAAAGCAAAGCTAAAAAAAAATTTTAGTAAAAATGTTTAAAAATTTAAAATTATTATAAAACCTAGCTAAATAAGCTAAATCGGCGCATAAATTAGCCTTAAAGATTATAATAATTTTACTGTTAAGTAAATTAAAAAAAAAATCTGCGGTTATTAATATTTTCGAAAAAAAAACAATTTTATTAGCAAAATATTTTTTTTTAATATTATTAGCAGACTTAATTAATATTTTAGCTAAAGATTTAATATATAATAGCTATTAGCGCTTTAAAATAAATATGCTAACTAAAACTAAAAATATAATATTATTAATCTAGTTTTTAATTTTTTAAAAAGTATTTAGCAAAAACTTTTTATTTAACGGTTTTTTAAAAGCATATAAATTAACTTTAATTAAAAAATTAGCAACGTTATATATAGCTAGCTTTATATTAAAATATTATTTAGCAAAGTTTTAGCAAGCTAAGGTTATTATTATTTTTAAGCCGGGCAAGCTAAAAAAAATTAAAAAAACTACTAAAAATTAAAAACTAATCGTGCTTATATATATAATTAAAAAAATTCTAGAAAAAAAACTTTATTACTATATAATAAAAGTAGCTAAAAATAAAAGCTTTTTATTTAGCGGTTAAATAAACAATAAAAAAAACAAGTTAATTAATATAATAATTAAACTAGTAATAAAAGCTGCTAAAACAGCTATTAATAAAAAAAATATAACTATGCTATTATAACTTAATATTGTAAAAGCTTTTAATATTATTAACAAAAAAAAACTAGTATATATTTTATAATAAAAAAGCTATTTTTTTTAAGTTATTTTCTAGATTTATTTTTTTATATTTAATAAAATAATATAATTTTACTTTAATAAAATAGCGTTATTACTTATTATATTAAAAGTAAGCGTGTTATAAAAATTATTATTATTATTTTTATTTTTTTTATTATATATTTTAATATTATATAATAATTTAATAGCGCACTTAAAATTAATAATAATTAGTTTTACTAATAATATTAACTTATTAATAATTAATTTAAAAGTAAAGCAAAATTATAAAGTATTAAAAACAGCGTAAAAAACTTATAAAGGCTAAGCTATAAAATATAGTATAAAATTTATATTATAAAAAAATAAACTAATATATTTTTTTAGCAGCAAAATAGTTTTTATTTAAATAATTTATTTATTAAGTGCTATAGTTTATTTAATAAATAGCGCGAAGTTTTTAAAAGTTTAATTTTATAAAAATATAAAATAAAAAAAATATTTAGCAGAGCTTAAAAAAAAATTAAACATTTAATTATACGTAATAATTAAGCTATAAAGTTTTATTTAAAGCAGCAGCATAATTAAAATAAAATAAGTTTATATAGCAATAATTAAAAATACTCTAGTTTATAGCGCTGCAATTTAGTATAAGCTAATTAAAGAAAATAAAGCGCAAAAAGTAGCTAGCGCTTTTAAAACGATTTAAAATTAATATTTAAAAAAAATAGCAAAAGCTTTTAAAGCTACCTCGACAAAATATTTAAAAACTAAAATAAAGGTTTTATTAATTAATTTATATTTTAGCAGCAAAACTACAGCTAATAAAAGCAAAATATATAATATAATATATAAGAAAATTATTAATTAAGCTATTAATAAAATAGCGGCGCTATTATATGCTGCTAAAAAAAAAAAAAATAAAACGTAAATTAAAAGCAGGCTTTTAAAAAATAAAAAATATTTTAAAAAAAAAAACTAAAGCGAGAAAATAAACTGCTAGCAAAAAAAATAGTCGAAAAAACGTAAGCTAAAAAAAACTTTTTAAAAAAAATAAAAAAATTAATAAAAGCGTACTAAAATAAAGTGTAGCTATTTAATTTTAGCTAAGCAAGAGCTAAGCAGAAATAACGCTTTTAAAAAATATTAAGGCTTGCTAAAATATAAAGTAGCAATAATAACTTAAATATAAACCGGGAAAATCGGCTTTAAAGCTTTTTTATATAAAAAAAAAGTATTAAGTTTTTTAACTTTTTTTTGCAAGTGCATAAAGAGCAAGAAAATATTATAGCACGTAATATTTAAGTATAAGCTTTTAAAAAAAAAAAAAGCAACCTTGTTTAAAAAGCTAGAAAGTAAAATACTACTTTATAATAAAGACTTATATATAACTACCGAAAAATTTATGTTTATAAAAATTATTACGAGGTAACTAGTGGATACTAGTAAAATTATTATATATAATAAAGCAGCTTAAATAAAAAGCGCTAAAAAAAAAAAAATAAAAAAAAAAAAAAAAAAGCAGGAAACTTGCAGCAAAATCGAAAAAATTTTGCTAAAGGTTTTTTGCGACCGAAAAAAAACTTTTTTAGCTTTTTTTTAAAATTAAAAAATATAACAGCTTTTAAAAAAAAAGTTTATTAGTTTTATTTTTTTTACTTTATCTTGCTTTTTTATAGCTAGTTAATTAATAAAAACTAGTTTATATATAGTTAAGAAATAATTAAAGCGAAAAAAATATATTATATAAAGTTTTTACTTAGTTTTTATATAGTTTTACTTATAAATAACTATTTATAAAAAAACCGCGCTATTTAAAAATAACACAGTAAATTAGTTAATAATAAATAAACGCGATTTTATTATTAATGATTTTTTATTAACCGAATTAAATTTTTTTTAATATTTTTTACTATTTTAATTATTAAAAAAATAAATTAATTATTTTAAAAACACGCAAAAAAAAAAACTTTATTTATTTAAATTAAAAAAACATTATTAATAGCTAATTAATAAAGCCGAGTTATATTATTTTTTAGCTAGCTTAATTTATATAAACTTATATTAAAAAAACAATATTAAAAAATATTAGCGCCGTAAAAAAAACTTTAAACTAAAATATATACTTTTTTTTTATATTAATATTATAGCTATAATATAAGCAGTATAATTTAAAGCTTAACTATATTTTTATATTAAGAGAAAATAAACTACTTAAAAAAAAAAAAAAAAGAAAAAGCTAGCTTGTGTGTTTTTTACCGCTTAATATATATAAATTAAGTGGGCCACGCGGTAGCGTTGCTATTAATACCACTTTTATTAATTGCGCGCGGGCTATATAACGCGCTTAACGCTATAAAGCTTAAGTACATACTTTAATAAATTAAAAGTTATACATTAAGCTATATATAGCTTTAAGCTATTATAATTAGCCGAAATTATTTTTAAACGTTATATTATTATTTTATTTTTTAAGACTTAAATAATAAAAACAAGGTTTTTTTATAGTTATTTTTAAAAATTTTCGAAGTTTTTAATATAATTAAAATAATTAATTAATAATTAATTATAATATTATTAATAATTATAATCGATAAATTAATAATAGCTTTTATAAACCGATTAAAAATAATTATATATATATATAAAAAACTAAACTTTAATAACTTTAAAATATAAATAATAAATAATTAAAGTTATATATTTAATTAATTATAATATTATAATTATATTAGCTTTATTAAAATATTTTATTTAATAAAGCTTATATTAAATAAAAATTAAAAAAAAAATTAAAAAAAAAGTTAATAAATTATTAAAGGTTAAAAATAAAAATAAATATATAAATTATTTAATATTGCTTTAAAAACTAAAAAATAATTTTTTCGACTTAATAATATTTAATAAATAATAATTATATTATTATAAAAACTTTTGCGGCAGCTATATTATTTTTTTTGCGATAATTTTTTTATTTTAGTCGATTTATTAACTTATTTAAAAGATTATATAAGTATTAATATAATTGTTATAACTTGCGCGCGCTTAAAATTAATTAAGCTATTAATTAATTTTTATATAAAAAACCTTCGAAAAAACTAAATTAAATAAAATAACTTTATTAAAATTAACTAATTAATTAAAAGTGTTATAAAAGTGCATGCATTATTAATTAATAAAATATAAAATATAATATAGTGTATTAATTAATTATATAGTTTATTTTATAAAAAATAATGTATACGCTACTTTAACAAAGGTTATTTTATTAGTGCTACTTTATTAAAAAATAATATACGCTATTTTAATAAAAGTTACTTTAGAGTTATTAATTAATATATATAAATTAATTTATTATTATATATTTTATTAGCGCGAACTTTTTAATTAGCGCACTTAATAAGCTTTAGTAGCTATATTACTTTAAATAAAATATATTTTAATAGAGTTTATTTTACGCTTATTTTAAATAAGCACTACTTTAATAAAAACTACTTTACGTTTACCGCTTTAAAAAAAATACACCGGTAATTATATTTACTATAAAAATTTTTTAAAAAAGAATTTTTATTATAATTTATTTTTTATAGTGTATTTATAAATATAAATAGTTTTATAAATACTTGTACTTATATAGCTAAAAAATTTTTTTTTATTAAATTAATTAATATATTTAGTTATTTTTTATATATTTATTTAATAATTTAAACTTTTATAAATAATTTTATATTTTATTATAGTTTATTAAGTGCTGTTTTATATAATAATATTTATATAACTTATTATTATAAACTTATTTTTAATAAGTTATAAGCCTAGAGTTTTTTTACGGTTTAATATTTTTTTATAGCTTGTTATGCTACCGGTAGTTAAGCATTATATTTATATCACTAGTTATTATAACCTCGCTGTTAACCTTTGTATACTTTTTTAAATTTTCCTCGGTACTATTATTAACTTTAAACAATCATTATAAACATTAACGTTAACGCTACTAAAATAAACTTTAATAATTAGTTTAATAATTAATATATTATTAAATATTACTACTAAAAAATATAATAGTTTATTTTAAATAAACTAATTTAAAATATTTAACAGCTTATATAATAAAATATTAATATATTATAATTATTATAAAAATCATTGCTATTAAAATAAAATCTTGTTTTATAATTTATATTAATAGTAAAAACTAATTATATATTTAACCCCTCGTAAAAATTGTTTATAAAACAAGTTTAATATAATAACCTCGATATTATTACCGGAATAATTACTCGTAAACTTATTAAAAAAATATATATTTTTTTTAAATCTTAAAAACTAACCGGTTTAAATAACTACGACCTTTAAATTTAAGCTTTAAATATTATATTTAAAACCTTTTTTTTTTTTTTAGTTTACCACCAACCTTAATTTTATTAACCATCGATAAAATAATAAACAAGTTATAATATTATTTTTTATTTAAAAAAACTTTATAAAAATCTCTCGTAGTAATATTGTTTACTTAAATAACTTTATAAAAGCTTTTAAGTTTTTATAAAAACTTTATAAACTAAATAATAATACTACTAAAAACTTTTTATACCGTAAATTTTACACCTTAAAACTCTTTAAAATAAATTAACTTAATAAGTTAAATGTTTAATTTTATTTTATAATTTCGCAACTTTAAAAAAAAACACTTAAATTAATATAATTAATTAATATAATAATTATTTTCGCGTACTAAAAAATGCTTGCTTAAAGTAAATAAATTAAATATAATAAATTATACGCTTAATTAAACTTAATAATTAAAATATTAAGTTTATAATAAAATCTTTTATAATAAACGCTTTATAAAATACTTGTTACCGCTTTAAGCTTTTTAATAACTTTTTTTAAAAGCTTAATAATTAAATTAATTAAACCGATAATAAAAACTTTAAAAGCAATAATAAAAAAAGCAATAAAAACTTAAATAAAGCTAAAAATAATAATAATAAAAAAAACTTTATTAAGCTTTTTATAAAAAAAAAATCATGTAATAATATTAATAATATTAACTTTTATAACGTTATTTTTTAAGTAATTAATAACTTTTTAAAAAACTTTTTAATAAAGTATATATTTTTTACTCACTTTATTAAAAAAAAAAAAAATAAGCTTACTAACGGCTTTTAAATATACAACATTAAAAGCACTTATAATATTTTTAATAATAAAAACAATTATATTATTTATAAAAAATTTAAGCGATTAAACTTTATTATTAATATTAGCAGTAGCTTATTATAGTTTTTAAAAAAAAATATTATAATATTTTATTTATATTATAAAAAAAGGTTTAATAGCAGCAATATTTTTAAAATAATCACTTTTTAAAATATATTATATATTTTAAAATTTAATACTAATATAATATTAAAAGCTCTTTACTTTAAATTTTAAAGCATTATAAAAAGCTTAAAGCTATATAATAATAAAAATATTTTTATTATTACTTTAAAATTTAAAAATATAAGGTTTTATTTTATGCTAAAAAAATAAACACTAAAAACTATAATAAAGCTTTCATTAAATATTATTATTAATTATATAGTTTTTAAATTATATATTTTATAAAATAAAAATAAACTTAAAAACCTATTAATCGATGCTAAAAAAAAAGTTTTTACGAAAAAATTTAACTTTAAAAAAACCTTTAATAATAATTAATAACAGCCACTATTAAATTAACCTATTAATTAACCTATTAAACTTTTAAGATTAATTATATTATAATATTAAAAACTAGGTTATATAAGTTTTTTTTTATTAAAAAAAACCGCTTAAATCGCTAAAGAACTATTAATCCTTGATTTTATTAGCAAAAAAAACTTTTATTATAAAAAATACGCGTTAAATAAAATTATTAAGCGTTATATTTTTAAAAAAATTAATTATTTTAAATAAGTTTTAAGCGTTATAGCAAATAATATTTTTATTTTTTAGCCACTCCTTATTAATCGAAAGCTTTATATATTAATTTTAGTTAATAAAACCACTTATTATTATTAAATTAAAATACTTAAGGATAAAAAAGCTAGCACTATATTTGCTGCCGTTAAAAACGTTTTTAAGATCTTAAAAAATTATTATAAAAAATACCTTGCTTATTTTTACTATAATAAAGGACTTAAAGTCGTTAATAAGTTATTTTAAAGTTAGCTCGCCTTAAAAAATATTATTTTTAGCAAGTTTAGCTTTAATACCTATAAATAAAATAACTTAATAAAAAAATTTATTTAAATAATTTTTAATCGACTTTAAACCATTATTTAAAACTTAAAACTACTGCTATACTTTTAATATTATTTTTTACTTTTTATAATTAATTTAATTAACCGTACTACAGTTATAAATAAAAATATTACTTTATATTAAGCATTATAAAACGCACTAAAGCTTAAATCTACTTTTTATTAGCTATATTTTACTCGTTATATTATTGCTAAAACTTTTTATACGGTCACTATTGCTTTAAAATCCCGTATTAAATCTTATAAATTAATAAAACACGCTAAGCTTAAGCAAATAATATTAATAATTAACCGCAAAACTTATTTAATATATATTAAAAGCCGCCGAATAATTATATAAACTATTATAGTTAAGCTATTAAAAAAGCCTGCAATTAAAACTATTTTTGCTACCGAGGCCGCAAAAATAAAAAAGCTAAAAAACCTTAATAAAAATATTTAGCACTAACCATTAATAAAAATACAAGGTAATTAAAACGATTTTTTTTTTATTATTAATAATAATCTCATTAAGCCGTTAAGCTTAAAAAAAATAAATTTGCCGATAAAATAATAAAATAAACTTAATATTATAATAAAATTACTTTAGTTATTATAAAAATTCAAGAACTAATATTAATAAATTAATAATTTACCTTTAAATATAAACTTTAAAAACTTTATAAAAATCAATATTTTTATAAATAATAACTTAATTTATATAAACCACGCGGTTTAAAAAATTATTTATATTATAATAGCTGCTTTAAAAAAGTTTAAGACTTTTTCACAGGCTTTAAAAACACTTAAAGCTAAAAATTAGCTAAAAAATAGCAAGGCTAAACTTATTTAATTATTTAAATTAAGTGCTTTAAAATTTATCCCCCGAAAACACGCACTAAAAAAGCTTATTAGCAACCGTTTTATATTAAAACAAAAGTTAAATAAACTAGGCCGAATAATTAAGTTTAAATTTAAGTTTATTATTAAAAACTTTAAATAAAAATTTAAAATAAACTATTACGATATTTTTGCTGCTATAATAATACTTTTAATATAGCAAATATTATTAGTTTTTACTATTATTAATAATTAAAAAATCAAGTAAATTAACTTTATAAAAGCTTTTTTTAACGGCGACTTTATTAAACTCATTTATATATTATTCTTTAAATATTTATTAAAGCTTTTAAAAAACCTAGACTTTTTAAAGCTAGCAGTATTTTACGGCTATAACGTAAAAACCCTTTAAGTGCTACAAGTTTTATAATTATTATATAAACTAAAGTAAGCTTTTAAATAATAATAAATTAAACTTTTTAAGTTATTTAATAACTTAAAGTTTAACTTATTAACTAATAACGTTTTTATTTTTTATAATGCTTAATTAAAAATTTTTATAGTTATTTATATTAATAATTATTTTTTTATAAGCCTTAACCGTTAATTTATTAAAACATTAAAAAAAAATCGATAACGTTTTTAATATTAAAAATAAAGGCTTTACTGCTTAGTTTTTAAGTGCTAAAATTAAAAAAAATTAAAAAAATCGTATTTTATATTTTTAATAGTTTTAATATATTAAACAAGTTTTAATTAAACTAAACTTATAAAATATTAAACTTATTAAAGTTTTTATTTAACTTTTTATAATAAAAATAAAAAACTTTAATTAATTATTAAACCGTAATAACTACTAATATTATTAAGTAATAGTTAATATTATTAATTATTTTATAACGATTTTTAAACTTAATATTATTTTTTTTTGCTAATAGCTCGTTATAAAGTTTTAAAGCCCTTATAAAAGCTATTTTTTAACGGCTATAAATCTTTTTAAATATCTTTAAAGTATTAAAAACTTAATAATATATTTTCGCTTTAATAATATTAAACTTATAAATTATTATTCATTATTAATAAATAATAATAATTACGCTAAATATTTAATAATAGCTAGATTCACTTAAGCTTATATAGTTATAGTGGCTAGTAGCGCTATTAATTAAAAATTAAAAAAAGCTAGCTTAATTATTTTATCCACTTTAAAAACTAAATATATAGTTTTTATTAAAGTTATTAAAAAAATATAGTAGCTAAAAAGCTTATTTAAAGAAATAAACTTTTTAATTTTAAAACTTATAATTATTTTTAATAATAATACAAAGATTATTATAACTATAAAAAACTTTAAATATTATTAACAAATAAAATATATTTTTATTAAATTTTAATTTATTCGAGAAATATAAAAAACTAATAAAGTTAACATTTATTATATTTTAATAAATGAAATATTAACCGATAATTTAATAAAAACTTTTATACTTATTAAATAAACTAAGTTTTAATAAATATTAAGCTTTATTAATGCTTTATTTAATAATATTAAATTATTAACAATATTTAAAAAAACATTAAAAGATATAATAATTATTTTTAAACTTAATCTTTAACACTTTTAATAATACTAGCTAAAAAACGTTTATAACACTTTTTAAAACTATATAATAAATTATATTTTCATTATAAATATAGCTTTTTTTTTTGTTTATTTTATATTATTTAAAAAATTTTATTTATAAATATTAAACTTTTTTAAAAGTCGCGATTTTTATAAAAAAACGAGGGTACTACTTATATTATTTTTTAATAATCTTTAAATTTATTTTTATATATAATAGCAATAATATTCTTTAAAAATATAATAAAACTTAAAAACTTAATATTTTAAAAAAACAAGCTTTAAAGAATAATAAAAACATAATATAAGTTTAACTTTTTTATTATTATTATTTATAAAAAAACCTACGCTTAAAAACGTAGTTTATCGAACACTTTTAAGTAATAAAGTGGCAAAAAAAAAAAGTTTAAAAATTTAACTATAGTATTTACCGGCAATAACCCGGTTAAAAGCCTTTAATAAACTAATAACTATAATAATAATAAATATTTAACTTATATAAACATAGTTTTTCTCGAGATATTATTAATAATTATAAAGCTATTTATTATATTAATTAATTAAAAATTAAAACTAAACTAAAAAGATTTTTTTAATGATTTTTTAGTATTAAAGCTTTAATAATTTTTTAGTTTTTATAAAAACCTCGGAAAAATATTAATCTTAGAGCTTTTTTTAAATACCCGACCACTAAAAATTAACGTTTTATTGTTTTTTTAATAGCTTTTAAAAAAGTTAAAAAGATTAACACTTAAACAGCAATAAATAATATCTTTAAAAAATAAATAAATATTATTTTTTTACGTAAATATAAAACTAAAAAAAATCTAAATAAATTATAAAACTCTTAAGTTTTATTATTATTATATAAATAATTAATTTAGCACTAATAATATTAACTTCTCTTGCTATTATTTATTATTTTTTTATTTTTCCACTATAGCTTTATTATTATTTTCATTAATAACTTTTTTAATACATTAATAATGCGCTAATTTAGTGAACTTTAACCTCACTACCTGCAGAGCTATAAGCGGCCAAAGAATTATTTACTGCCGTGAACTTTTATTAAAAACTCGCTTTAAAACTACATAATAAATTTATATACATTATTAAAAAACCGGAAAAATAATAATATAATACTTTATTAATTAATAATATAACTATTTATTTGCTAATATTAATAATAATTAATTATTGTTTATTTTTGCTATAATTTATTATATAAATTAAGCACTTAAAATTTTTTTTAACGGTCGGCTTTTTTAATATAATTAATAATCTTAGTTATTATATTTTTAAATTATTATAATAGCTTATATTATTATAATATACTTAATTAATAAAACTTATTTATAATTAATAATCATTATTAAAAATTTTATTAAGTTTTTAAAGTTTTATTAATAAATTAATAATCTTTATTATTAATTTATATTAAATATAATAGTTTATAATATTTTTATTATTATTATATTCTTTGCGTAAATAAAAAATAGCTATTATTTATAACTTATATAATAGCGTACTTTATTATTTAAAGTTTTTTACTCATTAAAAATTACGTACATTTTATAAAAATATTATTAAAGTGATTTATTACTTATTAACTAATTATTTTTAATATTTTAAAACTTTTATTATAATAAATACACGCGATTAATATTATATATTTAGTGGTTATTTAATAATATAATTATTTTTAATAGTAATATAACACAAGGTTTAATATTTATTACGGTCGGAGATAATAAGGTTATAATAATATAAATCTACTAAAGTTTATTAAAATAATGGCCTTAGCACTTAAAGTTCTTTATATACACTTTATAAAAAATTAAGCGCTATTTATTTTATATACCCATTAATTTTACTTAGGTCGAAAACACAGCTTAAAAAACTTTTATATAAGTTATACGTTTTTAAAAAAAAATTTATATAAAAAATCTAAAATTATAATTTATAAAACACATTTTTTAATAAGTTTTAAAAAAGTTAAGCTATTTATAACTTAAACACTTATAATATATTAATTAAAAAAACGTGTTAAAATTAATTAATTAATTAAAAGTGTTATAAAAGTGTATATATTATTAATTAATGAAATATAAAATATAATATAGTGTATTAATTAATTATATAGCTTATTTTATAAAAAATAATATATACGTTATTTTAATAAAGGCTACTTTATTAGTGCTACTTTATTAAAAAATAGCGTACGTTATTTTAATAAAAGTTATTTTAAAATTATTAATTAATATATATAAACTAACCCATTATTATACACTTTATTAGCGCGGACTTTTTAATTAGCGCACTTAATAAGCTTTAGCGGCTATATTATTTTAAATAAAATATATTTTAATAAAGCTTACTTTACGCTTATTTTAAATAAACACTACTTTAATAAAAACTATTTTACGTTTACCGCTTTAAAAAAAATACACTAATAGTTATATTTATTATAAAAATTCTTTAAAAAAGAATTTTTATTATAATTTACTTTTTATAATATATTTATAAATATAAATAGCCTTATAAATACTTGCACTTATATAATTAAATTTTTTTTTTTTATTAAGTTAATTAATATATTTAATTATTTTTTATATATTTATTTAATAACTTAAACTTTTATAAATAGCTTTATATTTTATTATAGTTTATTAAGTGCTATTTTATATAATAATGTTTATATAACTTATTATTATAAACCCACTTTTAATAAACTTTAAACATAAAGTTATAAATAATAATAAAGTTATATAATTTATATATAAAAACAACATTATTATAGCTTTTATATTAATAGTTTATTTAAGTAATAAAAAATTAATAAAAATTATTTATTATAAACTATATATAAAAACTATAAAGTTTATATTTAATAATTTTTTAATAATTAAAATATTATTATTAGCTATAATATATAATTATAATATATATAAAGCCGGCGTTAATACTATTAATTAATTAAAAAGTTATAATAATTAAAATTATCGAATTTAAAAAAAACGTAAACAATGTTTATTTTTTTAGTTTATTTTTAAAACAATATTAATAAACACTTTTTTATTATAAAAAAAAGCTTGTTATATAGCGTAAAAACTATATATTACTTAATTTAACTAGCAAAAAATTATTATTAAAGCTTTTTTTATAACGTATAGCTATTAAAGAAAAGCCGGTATAAAAAACTATTTAAAAGTTAATATTTTCGAAAAAAACTTTTTTAGTTATTAAATAGTTAAAAGAAACAAGGTTAGCCTATGCTAGGCCTGTAGAGGCTATTCATAGAATAGCTAGAACCGCGTTGTTTTAGGAGAAATAACTGGAAACGCGGAAATCGGTAGTCGGGTGCTAACAAGGTACGGCTATAAGCAGTGCAATGTAGCCCTTTGTAACAATAACAAATGTATGTACATTTATCACACCTAAATTTTGGTATGAATACAGGTACCTGAATTTTTTTCAATTTAATTGGTCTATTATCCCTGCTCCTAGCGGCTTGGCATTTTGTAGCTGAGTTGGCACCCAAAGGGATACTACATGTGCTTGGTAGCTGAATCCCCGAAATGATTGAATTAAGTCAGTCTGAGTATGGTATCTGAACACTACATATGTATCTTAGTATGCGTAGGTCCTGGTTAAAATTTTCAGGACCCTTGGCTTAATCAACCAATTCACTTACGGTAGATAGTCACGAGTATCAACCACACCATAGGTGGGCAGTGCACTTATTAGTGCATGTCAGACAGGTATCGACCTGGCAGGTAGTGCGATACACCCAGTTTTCGTTGTTTCCTGCTCCAGTGCCGCCTGCTTATTTTACACAAGAGAGGCAGCAGCGAGAGATACAGAAACAGAAAGGAGAATTCCTTTTGTTAGTGCCCGTCTATCGCTCCGCTAAGGTATAAGTAGTGTACACTATCCATCTATCCATCCCCATCCCCATCCCCATCTCCACAGCCCAGGATCAAACCCGTCCGCCTACCTACACTACAGTAGGCCAATTGACCTGACCACTCAGGTTTGCGCTGCTTAATGCAACACCACCAGTGCAACCATTCACTCACCTGTGGTACCCCCGGTCTCTCTTCGCTTCATGACCTGACAGTTGCGAATGTCAGTTTTGGTGTTTACTCAAGCCGAAACAAGAATCATCATCTCCTCTCTTTTCCTTCGTCGATGCTAAACATCGAGCTATCCAGGTTCAGGTCCAGATTTATCTCTTTCTTGATCATAGTTCCATCTGCCCGGGTGCTGTACAGGTTACTGCAAACTTGTAAGTCAACATCTCGTCGTCGATTTTAAGTATACTTGTCGAGACCCATGTCAACACTAAAAATACCAGACTGTGCGGCAACACGCTCACCGTGCCGTCTCTTTTTCGCCTAGCTGAATTGAGCTACTAGCCTAAGCTGCCTAGTACCACCCGGATCCAGAAGAGTGCAGTAGTAATAATATCAGCCTGCAGATTACTAAGGGGGAGCACGTATCGTCACAGGTAACAGGCACTCCCCCCAAGTCGGGAGCTCCTTGAGCTGTTCTGTTCTATCCGACATATCGACGGAACCAGCGCGAGCAAGGAAGAAATTGAAAAATAAAAAGTGAAAAGTGAAAAAGGTATGAAAAGAGCAAACCAGCGGAACTAGAAAGACATCCATACCTGCCTCTGCTACCTACAACATCCCGACCGACGGTACCGGTAGAAGAATGGCCTACACCAGGTATTGAACATATTCCCTCTAGGGATCATTCGCATCTACCTATATACAGATTTCCACGGTACTGGCCACAGATCACGGGATCTACCGTTACTCCCGGGACTCTGTTCAACGACCCCTTCCCACAGCACCCTAGTCTCAACCACTCATGCTACCGAGTATTATTATTAGAACGAGAGTGACCCAGATTCTCTTTCTTGCGGACCAGTCCTCGACGAATTGGTCTTAGTCAGATTCGATTCCCAGCTTGCTCTGGCTGTGCCACCGGGACATAAACGCCTGCTGCCTGCCTGCTTGCCTGCCTGCATCACTTGCCGGGACCTCGCGGCATCTTGCACTTCTGTCACGGCAACCTTAATTCATCCCGAACCACTCTGGTGGGAACGACCTGTCTCCTCCGTGCCATCTTCCCTGTCTGTCCGTTTCTAAGCTGTTTCACGAGCCCGCTCGTCAATTAGACGTCCTACTCGGCAGCACTGGACCAGACGGGTGTCTGTCCAGCTGCCCTCTTGACTTTGGAAGTCATGAGCATGTCACCTGGGTTCGAAAGCACCCCCTCCCCAAATGCTGCTTCATCGGCCATGTCTATGTCGCCTCCTATGTCCGGCACTCCAGCCAACGCTACCGGGTCGCTGCCGCCGCCTCCGCCTGTGAAGCGCCGTGCCCCAATTGCCTGCCGAAGGTATGGATCCCGCTGTGTTGAACTTCGGCCACTACGTGGACCAAAGCCTTCAAGCCGTATGCACCTTAGGTTCAATTTGTTAATCATCTGTTGTAGATGCCGCCGTCTACGTAGCAAGTGTATGCACGATAAAGCCCCACCTTGCAAAGCATGCAAAGAAGCGGGCGTGCCAGAAGAATGGTAATTACCCCCTTTTACTGTGCCCCGTTGCCGGTTATGAGGCTTGCTCGGGGAGACTGATCATGTTGTCGCAGTACATTTCCAAGCCGAGGGGATTTAGATCAGGATCGTGCGTTCCGTCACCCTCGGCAGCGAGCCGACAGGAAGACCAAGCTCGAACTCATCAAGGTGAAGAGAGAGCCTACCACAACGCCCAGTCTAGGCCTCGATGCCTTCTCTAATTATCGCCCACCGAAGCTGGCGAATGAGTGGGAACTGTTGCCCGAGATGGATGTCATAATCGACGGCATCCATACCTTCATTCGCCATTTCTACCAGATCGGATTCATCCCAAAGAAGATGTTCATTGCGAGCCTGAGAGAAAATGCCGAATCCGTGAGCGTCTTCCTGTTGCTCAGCATTCTCTGCATAAGTGCCAGGTTCAACAAGAACCTTATCAAGACGTATGGCGATGGACTTAAGGCTGCGGACGAATTTATGCAAAAGGCGCAACGACTCGCCATCAACGAGATTTATCTAGAACCTACGTTGGAAAGATGTCAGGCATTCTATTTACTCAGTATTGCTGAGCAAGGATCGGGCAAATCAAATACAAGCTACGTAAGCTCTGCCTGACTTTGTAAAGTTCCTCAGAGCTTCTACTTACACCATGAAAAGATAAGCGCAGGGATAGCATTCAGAATGGCGGCCCTCATGAGACTCCATCGGGAAGAGGCCTACAGTCCGATTACCAACAAGTCCCATATCGTACAAAGAATACGGGCGGAAGCGGCAAGACGCACATTTGTAAGTGGACGCCTAGGTATCACCTGGCTGCATTCAAAGGCCTTCACTGGTGCTTGATATTACTATCTCATTATGAACATCCGGAGCGCTAACCGATGCTTTGCCTACAGTGGATGTTACACAGTAAGTGGGAGTGCACCGTCTTCTGTGTCGCCTCATCTCTAACGGTGAATCAGGCCAAGACAATTTACACTCTGGACCATATAAACCAGTATCTCTAGGGCCCAGCGATATTACTGCATTACTACCCTGCGACGAAGCGGATTTTGAGGCTGGTAGAATACCAGAGAAGAGGGCTGCTCTCGAGGGCACACCCCCGGCTATCGCAGATCCCAGTCTGGTATCACTCCGGCCACGGCCTTTGCTTGCTTCTCTTATGCAAGTGCATAACTTTTGGGGCATAATTGCACGCCGTATACTATATAACGAAAAGGATTGGCGGCCACAAGACGACGATAGCGAATTTGCAAAGCTTAATCGCCGGCTTCGAGACTGGGAAAGAGACCTACCTCCAGAACATGCGTTTGGGAGGATATTACTAGGTGGCTATAGACACTATGAGGAAGATTTAGTAAGTCGAGCAATTATTTAAACGGATTTGGAGCTCATGGCTGACTGAGTGCCAGGCTTATCTCAGTTTGACGGGCTGTCTGCGCCTCTGTCATATCGTCCTACGCAAGGTGTATCTTAGCGAGTAAGTTCTCATGAACTCCGGATTCTTAATTCTCAGTATTGATCTCTTTTCTAGGATGATTCGTCACGCCCAGGGAGACCCAACCAATCCGGAGGTTAAGTTCTATCAAAACATGTCCAATGACTTGTTCTGTAACGTCCGAGTACTATACGAGCAGGTCGACGCACATTTTGAAGATGGTACACCTATCGAAAGTCTAGGCTCACAAATGGCGGTAAGTTGTGTGCTCAACCGTTCAGAGTAGCCACCCTTAAACTAACCACACCTATCAGGCCTTTATCATATATAGCTGTGGTTTACTGGCTTCCTACCTAGTCAAATTTCCTCAATGTAAGCACCTTTAGCGGCCCGATGGCAGAACCATTTGATACTAACAGATTTCGAATAGTGGATGTACAGCACGTGGGAAATGACCTACAAGCAGCACAAGCTGAAGGCCGCATGATCTATGCGCGGAGCCTTGGCATTCTGAGAGCATATTCGCATACATGGCCGCTCGCAACCGCCTGGGCCAACGGGTTAGAAAAGTGGTTCAAAGATCAGAATCCGAAGAAAATCTCGTTCCAGTCCGGCACGATGACAGATGGCGTAAGTGTAATTCACACCACGTGTTATACCAGTGCGGTCCCTTATATGGGCTTGGCTAATGTAAAAATTAAACCAGATTGAAGAGCCTCAACCGTACGCTCTCGGCGCCGTGCACCCACGCCTGAATGCCCCAGGCATCCGCGGCACACCTTCGATCAAGAAGTTCCATACATCACGTTCCACAACGCCGCCTGCGGCAGATCACCGGAAGAGGGCTGGCGAGATGGGGGCTGCATGCGAACCTCCACGCCTTGCACCCCTACAACATGCACCGAGCGCCTATGGCGAGCCTGTGTGTCTGCCACCTCTGTCGCAAACACAATATGTCACATCCTCTCCTCAGCCCAATACGTCACAGCCCATGGTCTCCTCATCATCATATGCTCCTCCTCCTGCGCCTCAAGTAGCCCTTGCGCAATCACATCAGCCTCAAACCCAGCAACAACCTTCGCAACCTCCACAGCACCCACAACAACCACCAACAAGCCACCCCCATGCCCATCTGCATCAACAGGCGCAGCCGCCATCCCAGCCACCACCCCAACAGTCTTACGGAGCGCAGCCATACGGACAGAACACTGGTCTCAACATGCTCATCCAGGCCTCAGCATCCACACACCCACCACCCGCACCAACAATGGACGCGTATGCGGCCGCATATTACGGCGACTACAACAACATGACGCTCAATGACGGCTTCGACTCGAATCTGCAGATCATGGTTGACGGTGGTGCACGCTGGACAGCCATCGACGCCACCACGGCTATCTACAGTCCCTACGGACCCATTACGGGGCCTTGATCCTTCTGATTAGAATCGCAATGAAGATTTTCTTACACGCAAATGGAAAGGGGCGCATATAAAGAATTTGAGGACTGATTCGCTCTTTGCTTCGTTAAAGATATACAAGAGGACGAGGGCGTTAAAAGATGAGAGGCTAAAGCAGGAAGGAAAAGGGACATACACCTCAGCGAATGCGAACTCGAGCCGGTAACACTATACATATATATAACGACACCCAGGCCAGCCCAGTTCTATTGTACGGCGCTTCTTTCTAGGGGGAGACGTCTCTTCATAACTAATTAACGCCGGGGTACGATACATTATACACCACTTAACGACTTACAGGAATCTAGCTATAGATATCTCATCATGTTTTCCTCGTCTTCTCAGCGAGCGCGCGTTTCTACGATCCGGCTTTTCGCGAGCGAATTGTTTCCCATATTATTGAATCTTTTTTTTGTGGGCTTGGGGGTCGAGGGTTGCGTTCTTTCTATTATATATATATAACTACGTATCTATCACCTTTCAAGGATTTACTGGCTACATACAACATGTCCCCACGGAAACACGCCTCTTCTCTCTCTCCATCTATCTACCTACCTACCTACCTACCTACCTATCTAGCGATCTAGCGATCTTATTTCTCATTTACCACCCATCAGTACGAATCTCATTCTTCAGTTTTTAAGAAGAGGGCAAAGAGACATACACACATACACACATACATACATCACCAGTATACAATACAATCCAATACGATACTAGTACGAATGCAGGGGCTAGCGCGGGGAAAGGGAGTCATGGGATGAGCGTTCTGGCGTGTACTTATGCGTATATTCATTCATGCGTGTTTTTGTCTTTATGTGTGCGTGCTCTCTCCCCCTTTTTTTTTTTTTTTTTTCTTTTTTTTTTTTTTTTTAGCATGTAGATAGATAGGCTGGTCTGCCTGCCTGGCTTGTTTACTCAGTAAGCTTGCGAAATTATTGTGCCCTCCTTTTTACCTATTCTACGGACTTCTTTCGTGACTAGCGTTTTAAGCCCATATGCTGCTTTACGTATCAGCTTCGCCTCCATAAACATATTGCTTGCACGCGCCGGCTGGGTAGCCCGAACATGACATGCATGCTCTCGCCACTTACTGTTGGCGACTTTTACCACTCTTTTACAACCACATGGTTCGATCCTAAATAGCATAGTCATCGTATACTATGGAGATTATTACGAGGAAGACCTCAAATGGGTAGTCTTACAACATATATAAACAGCAGACATTTAGTAAGGGCTATTCCATTTAGTCAATAGGGGAGTAAACAGTGCTTCTATTTCTGATATTAGCACTAGTCTACAGATGCACGTTCACCTGTGCTAGGCGAGGCGAGCCGGTAACGCGATGCGTACGTTCAGCTCTAGGATGAACTGGCTGTGTCCAGCCAATTGAAGGTGGCACTGGCCTGTTCCCTGTAACCACCCACAAGAGCGAAACCCATGGCTGACTCGGCTCCCGACTGACGACCCCATTTCCCAAGTCTCTTCGGGGCGTAAGCAACTACCATCGCTAGGTCTGGGGTATCTGCCTGTTCACTTGAACAAGCTGTCAGCCACGTGAGGCATATATGCACGTTAGGTCCTCTCTTCCACGCGGAAGACCATTTTTATCTCCTCCGATATTCCTCTTTTTACATGACTTCGTGAACCCCCATCCAGATGAAGGGGGCGTTACATGATGTAATCTACTCTCTAAACGCATATCTCCAGGTTGTTTCTGCCTTCGAAACCGGATCGAAATTCAGCAAAATGGGGTAACATAGGTGATGTGAAGACGTGATATGTGTGACGGTTAAGGGGTTAAGTGATATCAGGGGTATTGGATTACTAAGGCAGTGGAAGAGGGTCTATATACACATGTCTCATACAAGAGGCGGTAACGGGGCAAGGGCAGGGCACTGGGGTTGGGGAAGGGAACGAGGACGGGGCGGGGATATTTGCTGGTTTTCTTCCGACTTTGGCATGTACAACGAGCCTGGATTTGTCCGGCTCACTGGTCGGGAGAAGCTGCGTGTCGTGGCGTATGGCAGGGCATTGGGGGGTCGTTCAATTTATCAGGTTGCCAAGTACTTTCATGTCTGCTGCATGACGGATGAAGTACCACCGAGTTGACGCTTAACTTGCTCACGCGCCCACCGAGCAGTTTCGATCGTCCGCGATTGGAATTCACGGTTGCTCTTGGTCTCTTTGATCATGGCAGCCAGCCAATCTTGCCGGAATGCTTCGGCGAGCTCCCCGTTGGGATACGCATCAGCGAGATCGCTGTACATATTAGCATCCAGATGATGACTGACGAGATGTTCTTTTTACATACCCAATAACTCCCATAGCAGATCGCATCAACGATTCACTCCTGTTCATGTCTTGAGCAATGATGTGGAGCAGCTGGAAGATAGATTGCACGTAGGGCTGAAGCGCTTGCGCTGTTTTTGGCTTATTAGCGGGAAGACCATCATAATTGGTGTGGTAATACTTACTTTTGCCGCTGACCTTCATTGCGCCGATGATGCCACCCCAAGCGTCCATAATACCCTCACGTAAAGAGATCACATAATCGTACATCTCATAAGAACCATCGGGGGCGGCAGTGACCGCAGCTGCCTGCTGTAGAACCTGTGCGACTACGGACAGGTAGGTCTCAAAATGACCACCAATAGCACTAGCAATGTCACCGAAACATTGCAGAATGGCAGGCTTGAACTGATTAGAAAGGGCAGCGCTCTACGAGGAGGTTAGTGGCTGCACCAGAACGGGTAATATATGATAGGGAAAATGAACAGGGATAAGAAATATAAGGAGACAAACCCTAAGATTATTTAGCAGGTGGTTCATAAAGTTGTCGCAATATGGTTGGCTTCGTTCACCCATAGAACGTGTAATGTCGCTGACCAGGCCAATAGCCATTGAGCAAACACTAGGCTCTTCTTGGTTGGCCAAAGCGTTGTTAAGGAAGGGAGAGAAGGCGTCCATGTATTTGAAGAAGTCTTCTTCCATGGCATTGGCTAGCCCACTGATGGTAGCAAAAATAGCTTCTGGAACACTAGATTTAGGCCCAACAGTATTGAGGATCTGCAGATCTACCTGCATAATCCGGTCACCCTGGGGCGCAATCTCCTTCTCTAGACGTTGGATAATAGCTTGAAGAACTGTGCTAAGGCTCGTCTGCATTTCCTCTAGGGCGATCTTATCTTCAATGCTCACGACTTGAGATTGGAGAGGAATAGTCTCTTCGAGGCGCGTGATGATGACATTTGATAGCTCAGCTATAGCCGGAAAGCTGTCCGTCGCAGCATGTTGAACGAAAGCACTGAGGACCTCATAGGATGTAGTACGGACAGTGGTCTCGGCGCCAGCCTGCGACGTGACCTCAAGGAGTGTCTGTACACTCTGGTTGAAGTGAGGCGTCAAGGGGTTTGAAGTCGCTTCCAAGTCACCCGAGAATCGATCGGCTAAATTCATGAGTGCCCAGCAGCAAGAAGCCGCCATCTTCGAGTCGTGGATTCCAGTAAACAAAGCTCTAATTAGAGAATCCAGATGCGTGTTGGGATCAATGGCCTCCGAGCAAGCCTCTGTAATCCGCCCAAGGGCGTAAGCTGTTGAATCCTTGACAAAGACAGAGCTGTCTTCCATCATGCTGATGAGTATAGGCAAAGCCTGCTTCACGATAGGCTCCAAGGTCTTCTCTTCGGGCCCTTCCATAATTGCGCCAAAAGCAGCCACGGCGGCTTCACGGTAGTGCCAGTCCTCGGAGCGCAGGTGTTGCTCGACAAATTGAAGGACTGCTGGAACAATGTTGGCTCCTACAGCTTGAGCGTATAGCTGGAGACATTGGTACGCGGCACGAGCCAAGTTGTACTCATCGTCAGTAGCATCTTCGTCTTGACGGGTTAGAAGGGCTAGTAGCTGGGGAACGACTTCTCCCGTTGCTACACGCGCAAAGTTATAGAATGGCCGCATCTGCTCAGTGTTGTCGACCTATTCTCATGCAGATTAGCACGCTGCCGCAGCAGATTTGAAAGCGCGATCATTACGTACTTGAGAATTATCTTCTTCTATGTTGATTTCTTCCTCGCATACAGTACTCCAGAACTCAACGGCGAGTTTGGCAACGTCCTCGTCTTCGTTCTTCATCCCCAGTATTGTCAAGCCGAACAAGGCCTTCTCCATATAAAAGCGCATGTTCTCGTAGTAGAGTCCCATGATACGGTTAAGGCATCCAAACGCAGCCTGCTGTATCCGCGAATCATCGGCTTGCGTGGCCTCACAGACCACTTGCATGATGTAGTTCCGCTCGCCCTCGTGCTTGAAGTTGTTGCCCACGAATTCGAGAGAGTCACCGAGCGCATAAATAGCCGACAGACGGATCTCCGGGTTTGTCTCCTCTTTACGAGCACCCTGCACCACAGCGGTCAAGATGGCATTCGAGTGAGTGACCAAGGCGGTCCGCAGCTCGGCATCTTGGCTGTCACAGATATATCCAATACACGTCAAGGAAGCCTGCTTCTGATGAGGAGCGCCATTGCTGACATTTTGAACTAGGGTCCCCATGAGCTCGGGCCATTGATCTCTCGGAAGCTCAAGAGAGGCGACGGAAGCGATGACCTGGGCAGCAGCATTGCCAGCCTGGGTGTTGTTCGACGAAAGCGTCTGCAGAGCGAGGGCCTTGACACGGTTTTTCGTCTCTTGGTCCGTCTGTTGCAGCCATTTAGCCTGCAACTCTTGCGCTCGAGCGAACTCGCGGGCGGTGAAAGAATTCTTCAGCGCCAGGCCCGCAGCGACTCTTATCTGGGCTTCGGCATTCTCGTCGGCCAGAGCTTGAACAAGGGTAGCTAAGTAAAGGGGCTACAAAAATATCAATATCAGTTTCCAAGGATAACGAAGACAGCAAAGTTGGGGTGGGGGAGAGCTAGAAGGGCACCCACGAAGTTGTTATCGGCCGCCTGTGAGAGCTGTTGCTCAGCACCGTTTCGCGTCGCAGCATCTGGTGGCAGAGAGATGTAGGGTTAGCCCTGCGCTCAAACGAAAGAAAAAGCAGAACAAAGAAAATGAGGCTGGATCGCGACCTCGACAGCGCGGGAAAGGCTAGTTAGTGCCCTCGTAGAGGGGCTATACATGGGGGGAGGGGGTGGCAGTGCGCTCACCTGTAGACAGCGAATTGCTGAGAACAGCGTTGATATCGCCGTTTCCCGCCATTGTGCGTAGTC
Organism: Xylaria sp. FL0933; assembly: GCA_022578765.1. Taxonomy (NCBI): domain Eukaryota; kingdom Fungi; phylum Ascomycota; class Sordariomycetes; order Xylariales; family Xylariaceae; genus Xylaria; species Xylaria sp. FL0933. Next base: position 197,860 of record MU389746.1, read on the forward strand.
AGATGGCCTTGCCACAGAAATACGGAGCAGTTCAGGTCGGCAGCAGTCTCGGATGGTGGTGTTCTGTTATTGTAAGTTCATCAACAAAAAGAAAAAGACGTCGGTCAAGAGGGGACCCAGCAGGTTGCCTCTATGTGGGTATGGATTATGCTGGTAGGTTGAAGAGTGACGAAGGAGGGGAAGAAGAGGGAAAAAAAGGCAGGGACTGGTGGCCTCTGCGGATATTGGGTTTGGGTCCAAGACACAGAGGAGATGTTGGCTGAAGCTTGTAAGGAAAGTAGGTAGAAGAGTAGATTGCAGAAAGGAGGTGGTAGAACGGTGCAGAAATGCAGAGCGGTTTCGTCACCTGGTGGACAGTGGGAGATTTTGGCTCTAGCTTCAAAGGGATACGTACATACAGTGGAAGCAGAAGTGGGAGTAGTAGAAGTGGGCGGTCTGGGCGGTGGATGGCGAGGATGGTGAGTGCAGCTTGCTATGTAGGGTTCTCTAGCGGTTCCCGCTACAGTGCAATCCCACTGGGGGTGCCTGTTAGCCTGTCGTACTGCCCGGGTAGGTAACCGTCTGCAAAGCCTATAGGGCAGGCGGGCATCGACCCTTCGGTGGGCGGGTCCCCAAATATTTTTGTTGACAATCACAAGCCAGGACAGAAGCCAAAATCTGCCCGCCCGCACTCCATTCAAGATGACAGCAGGGATACCCGCCAGTGGATCTTCTTTTGCCAGCAGGCTGCCACCTGAACGTTATACAAGTTCTAATTATAGTAGAGATATTCAGATCAGTCCGTGATTGAAACCATAAAAAAAAACAAACAGTTACTGGGAAAGATAAGATCAATTTGTTCTGATAACAGCGTTGTTAGACGATGTCTAAAAGTATTCCATGCATGCTTGCGAAGTTAGAACGCCCATGTAAAACTTAAGAATTTGGGTAGGAACTCCAGTCGGCAATCAATCAGTTCATGCCGTGCGGCTCCAAGAGTGAGTTAATAGATTACACAAAATTACCTGCACATTCAATGCACAACAACAGTTGTTGAACCAACGTCTTTTAAGTTCACGCTTTAGTGAGGCAATGTCACATTTAATTATCTCTACATCCATATGGAAATCACCAGTGAATTGAAGGGAAAAGAACTTGAAGGTTAATACTTTTACCAAGGCATAGGTAGTGTACCTACACTGGCCATAGCTTACCTAACTAAGTAGCCCCTCTGTTACACTGTCTCACCCACCAGATGCTCGCAGCTGCGACAGATAGGAACAGCTGTTTTCGGATATCCAATCTGTCACGCTAAGCCTACTCCGGCTATTTCCCCGCCGCCTCCCCCACCAGGATGTGCATTCACTGAGCAAGGCCACTCCCCGCACATTCACTTATTCGACTCCCGAGTCATGGAGCGCAGGGTCGCTTACATGCGTGCCACCTCTTGAAGTTGCATTTCCAGCAGGTAATCTGTAATTTTAAAGGAGGACACCGGAATCTAGCAGAGACTTACTACTGCTGGTATTTGCCTGGCTGCTGCCTTGCCTGAAGCACAAAGAGCCAAGACTCAATAAAGACATGGGCTCTCACGAGTACTATTATCCAGTTAACGCACAATGCAGGAAAACACAAATGTAGGCTGGGCACATGCAGTGGCTCAACTACCTTTGTCGGGCATTGGACAGTTTTGGATGAAAGAAAATGCAGTTCTAGATGCTACGAAGATTGGTTATACCAGATACAGCTCGGATAATCCACTTACGCTCGATATGTCATCTACCAATTCTGACATTATTTTGAATTGACTCGTCGTGAATACTAATATGTGACAGTGAGTTGACTCTTGAGCCGCATTCAGTCATTACTATCGCGTCCGTGCGCATCAAGTCTTCTAAGCTAGTGAACTATTTGAGTGATGACTTAGGTAAGACTGAACTGCCCCAGTAGTTCAAGATGAACCATAAAACGTATGAATACCAATAGCGTATAGGCTGAGTATGTTGGCTACACAATATTCATACATGATATCATCCTACGTCACTAGAGGCTCCCCAGAGTGCCATGACAGAGCTGTAGACCTTACCCTCCAAGATTTCTGAAAGTGCGAGGAAAAGATGCTGTTGTATTAGTTGTAGAAGTAGTCAGGCCGTTCAGTTTGCTAGCTTAAATACTGTATACGCCTTATACCTTCCATGATCCTTTTACAGACTGGCAAGTGCCCACCTCAGAGCGGCCTTAACCTATAAATATGTCTTCACCAACAGGAACGTTGATGCTGGTGCTCACCCCCTTGGGACTATGCTCAAGGTGAACATGGAGATGTCCTTGCGGCCTTAGAGCTCATACGCTTTGACTGTTGCGATGATTCACTTCCGGGCATGCACCCAAATCCTCAGGCCAGCCTCATTCCGTCAATATTATGAGGCTTATGTTAGAAGTACTATGTGATAATGTGCATCTATGGAGGATATCTAAGTAGAATTGAATGAGTCTCGAATTACGTCAGTCCAGACATTTTATAACCACGTTTCATTACATAAGTAGTTATATAACAGCGCTTATCTCCTTATATGTAGCACTAGATAGATATGGCAAGCGATCACAGATTGACGCTCGAGTAGCTGAGATAGAGTAGTACCAGAAGTAAGTTTAGAAAATTGCGGCAGATATTCATCCGTACAGGTCAGCCCGCAGCATGCAGCCGAGATTCGAGATGCACAACATCTCCTAATTCGAAGAATGTCCAGACGTAACACTAAAAAATGGAGATGTGGCCTACCTCCGATGATATATATGTAAACTCTTGGTGTTACCTGTTATATAAGATTCTTGATTGCCATGTTGACACCGAACTCAGGCGGAAAGTACCTAGGTATATATATAATATGATATGGCTTGGTGACAGCCTCCTTTCGCTCAAAATAGAACAAATATAGAGTGAAGTTACCCAGGTTCGAACGCGCTGCCTATAAATTCTTCAAAAAGAATCGAGGGCTTAAGGGGCACTTATCCCTCGACCGGAAAATGCCTGCTGCCTATGGCATAGGTATTTATCCTGCCGACTACTTTACCACTGAGCCATCAACATGGTTTGTATCAGGGGAACGTCTGTTGAAGAGTGGAGGGCTTGGGATCATCTATATGCTTGATATCGGGGCAGGATAAGGAGGCAAGTACCTCTGTATCTTTTACATGGACAAGGCAGGTACTATCAGTTATTACCAGAATCACCCCGTGACTTCCATCATGATGAATCTTATTTCGATCAAGTCAGAAGAACATAATCTTCCCATAATCTGACCCGGACGGTCAGCACGTCTTGCAAGTGGCCATGTTATTCAAGCTACTGATTGATATACTACCCCAGGGATAACGTCTTTTAGTCAAGTGAGAAAACACTATCAAAGAAATTACTATTTACCTAGAAGCGGCATATCAATTAATATCTTGAGATGGGACGTTTCTCTACACTTTCCTCTCCCGCCATACCAAAACAGAATACAGCAGTTCTATCAAGCATTTGCAGGAAAGATGCTTTAAGATGTGCCTCAAGCCGGGCAAGGACATCGACGAGTTTCATGTCCTGTGTAGCTGCACCGTAGTCGACAGAACAGATTCAATGTACAACAAGGGCGCCAGAATGAGGAGCTATCAAAGTCAGGGACAGAGAGAAACGAAGCATTCGGGTTGTATAAGCGTCCACGGATATAATATGTCGTAGCTTTACCCCAGATATCACAAAATAGATTTCCACTACAATCAAGTCACAGCAAAGATGATTTCAAGATGCTTGGAATGATTGTTAATTACGCTAATAGATCCGACCTGGATCTCTATTGCATGGTCTTGCAGATGCCTAACATCTGAGTGGTCAACAGAATATATCGCCTTTATACCAACACCTAACCCCTTGCAAATGCAGTGAAAATTCATCAGAAACAAAAAAAGACTGTGAAGCTTTTTGGCAATTACTCGCTAGACGTCAAGTTTATACATTGCGATTGCCGTATCGACGTATTTTTTTGTTACCAGCTGAATGATTCTTCTATGAAGTCTTGAACGCTGTCTGTGCTCTGCACTTCTCGGACAGCTTGGCGTACGTCGTCCGCAAGCGCGCCGGGTCCGCATACCGTGACCGCCATAGCGCCGACCTGCTGCTCAACTTCCTTTGCCAGAATGGTTGATATGTTGGGTCGACCTGGAAACAGCTCGAGACTGTTAGATTGGGAAGCGAATTCTCTAGAGTTCTTCGGACGAGTGATGAAGATCTGAATCCTGAGGAGCTCCTTGCGTCTTGGCATGGCCATTATCTCGTTCATCCACGGGCGCACCCATTCCATCGCTTCAGAGTCACGCATGACCCATATTAGAGTAACACGTCTCGTCGCAATGGTTCCGTCGTTGTATCCCTCCAGAAGCGGCTTTAGGTAAGAAAGTTGATGGGTGATACCTGTCGAGCCGGCAAAGAGTACAGCGTGACCGTATGAATCTAGAGAATGATGGCCAGCGTACGGGCCCTCCAGAGCCGCCCTCACTTGCATCCGTGGATTTCCGCCCTTGCTTGCCATATTGAACAACTGTCGGGTGAAGCCCGTGTGAGCGCCGATGAGGAACGAAACGGATGTTGTGCCGCGATGTAGAGCGGCGTTGCTGTGGGTTGTCTTTTTCTCCAGTGCCTCATCCGCGTGATCCGGATGGTGCTCAACCCATGCGATGGAAAAGGGATGGTTTTCCCAAGGACTGGCTCCTGCGAAGCGGACATATGCATGACTGCCTGGTGCGATGTGGAGATATCGAGGTAGATGCATTGTAACACGGGTGCATTCGCCGGGCATAGCTTCTATCTCTGCTCTAGTAAAGCCGCGTTGAGAGGTATAATTGTTGTAAGCAAGACGAAACATGCGCGCAAGGCGTTCGAAGAACCAAAGCACGAATATGGCGATCAGATAAGGAAGTTGTGGTAGACCGCCTGGGATTGAGGCAGAGGCACAGTGGATGAGTGTCGTGACGAAGATTATGATGGCCAAAATGATATGGACGTTGAGAAAGGTCTCATAGAAGGCATGGCGGACCGGGGAAAGGGACCAAAAGAAGAGGATTACTAGGGCGATGGTACCACCGAAACCAGAAGCGACGAAAGTATCGTGTAGAATCTTATCATTGACCGAACTCCATCCGGCTGCGGCATCTTCAACGACAGCCCATGCAATCGTATGAATCACCGCCTCTATTACGACCATACGGCCCATCCAACGGTGCAGGAGATTGTATGTATCAAAGCTGACCTTGAGGAGAGATATGAGAGGATTATTTCGTCCAGCTAGGATAATCAAAGGAACCATGTTGACTACTGCGAGCGTCCCGGAGCGACCTCGAACTTCAGCAGCCAGGGCGTAGCGATTGGACTGCGACCAGTCCAAGAAGAACATGTAAATAATGTTGCTGAGCAGATAAAACCCAAGGATGACGGAATGGAGTCGGGATGGTAAAGTTCCGATACTGACAGCCGAAGACAATCGGATTTCTCGATTATGGCGCTTGCGCCAGAGCGGAGCGTAGATCAGGTTCTTCTTCAAACTTGGCATCCGCCTCCACTGCGACGACTTCCAATATCCTTGCTGCTGTGCCGACATCGACATAGCGTTGACATGCCGTAATTTGCTCCATCCTATTTCCAGGAGCCTCACTGAGAGGACGATCAAGGCGAGTATACCTAGTGACCACCACAGAGAATCCCTAAATATCAGATTCACCCTTTGGTTAACGCCCGCTAGACCGGTAGCGTAAGGGGCAATCGAGGCGGCTGCATCAGCGGCCTCCGTTGTTGTTTCGTTCATGTCTCGTAATACCAGAGTCGGCGAGGGTATTGATGATTCAAGGGCAGCGAGCCGGCGCCGCATTAATGACATTGTGTCTGAACTGAGTGCAGTCTGAGCGAATGTCTGAGTTTGTGTATAAGGAAGGATGATTCAGTTGCCTTAGTCGAATGAAAAACGGGGAGAATAGGTGGAAATGTATAGTGAGCGAACAAGGGTACACCAAAGGAGCCAGACTCCTCCAGAGCAAAGAAGCCTGATCTTATCCACGAGTATCCCTCACAAACGCATTGTTTCCAAGACAAGGAGTGATGAACAAGAAGCAGAAGGAGCCTTTGGACGGCCTTGAACGAGGCTTTTGTTTTCCCAACACCGAGCCTATTCGTTTGTTTGTCTTTCGGCGTTTCTTTCGAATTAAAACATATAGAGACCTGACTTCTTGTGCTCTTTGATGTCGGAGATGTGGATGAAATTTGGGATCGGGGTTTGAGCACACCGTCCCAAGACCAAAAGACCCGGACGCGGGAACGAGGGTGCGGGCTCCGAGGTGGAAGACTTTTAGTGTGCCAAAATCGCTAGAGTTTTAAGGAACGTGGATGTCAGCCGAATTGGAGGGTGCCGTGACTGAGGGGAAACAAGCGGCTATTGTTGTTGTTGTTGCTGTTGTACCGACAATACCGAGTACAAGTAACTGGTGACCTAGGAAACAAACCGAGAAATATCGACGATTCAGAGGCCGGGAGCAGTGGAAGACGGTAAAGGCGCGCCTAGCGGCTACACGGCAAGAGGTCGAATGAGTAGGTTACTGGCTGGTTAGATTGACCGTCTACAGTTCCCGGGTGTACGGCTGGCGTCGACCCAAGCAGATTGCGATTTTCGGTTGATCATGCAGATGACGATATGTGAGGTATGAGATGTTAAGCGGCTCGCTACAGGATCCAGCTGCACGCAAACGAGGATAGCGATTGAATATCAGCTCGTCAAGAGCCGAAGGGACAAATAGAATGAATGGTTACCCGATGGACAATTACCGCTCAAATGGTTTTGTAAGAGTGAATGAATGGGCGAGAGAAGGGGGGCATAGCATTTATGAAAAAGAAAAGCAGTTCTTTGATTGATTGACCGACTAATACCAGCCCCCGGCCAGTATCCGTCCGACCCTCTCAAATCGTAGACCAAGACTAAAAAGACTTACCAATGACAAGTACCTCGGACTGTACCCACAATAGATGACGGGTGTATGTACCTAGACCAAGGTACACAAGTGTAGACTTCTCATCCAAACAACCTGACCATACCTTAACCATCTGCATCTTTCTCCCTGTGGCGTTTGGTAAATTCTCGTACCTACATTAGTTGTAGTTTACGCCGGGCCCATGCAGTCAGTATCCCTACCACATCGGACCATCGAGGCAGACAGACCATGCCGGCTGGCCATTATGAAGGCTGGAGCTTACCAGGCGTCTCTGCCCGGGTCTCTCCTTTTCTCGCACCCGGCCCTCCGATGGAATGAGAATGATGCTCCTCGCAACTTCTTGAGGGTAAGTACCTCTGAGCTACCAAGACCACCAAGGTGGAGAATTAGAGCTCAGCTACGCGAGTTTCTCTACCTATCAGTCCCTAGCGGTCGCCAGAGTTGTTCAGTGGAGCGTGGCCAATTGGTGGCCTGGGCCTGAGTTGGGTACGAGTCGTCTGCTTTTCTTGCAGGTCTTGATTGAAGAGAATGCTGTGAGGCTAGAACAACTGGTCGTCGGCGCCTCGCTGGGGACAGAGGGGCCGACAGGGGTTGCAGCAGGGGCGGCTCAAAGTTTATCTTCGGCTCAAGCCACCCCCTGTCATACCCCAATCGCGACTTCTGACTGGTTACTTGTTTCCTCGCTAGTCTGTCGCTGGGTAGCTGGGTTCTGGCCCTTGCCCCGTAAGGGCTTAGCATGTTTTACGCTGTTCAGACGGTCGCTTCAATGACTGACTCTAACAGACGCGCGCTCTCGCCAATACGTCCGAAAGTGGCACGCTTGATTGGATATCCGGTCTCTGTTCAACTGATCTTACAGCACATATCCCCGCCCTTTCCTCGCTCGCCTACGAATGGGCAGCCTGCATGCATGGTTAACCGGTAGATCGTGAGGGAGGTATCCTACTCTAATTGTAAATATCTGACGTGCAGCTCGGAGTTTCGACATGCTTCTTCACATCCTGCACATAACCGCATGTCATTGTACTAGTAGTTTAGGTACTGTAAAGGGCCACCGCTGCGTGGAATACTCGCCTAGTTAGGGCGGCACGGCGATTCAGCATGTTCACATAGTAAAATGTATTAACGAGATCGGCTCGAACCCTATTTAAGAAACGACATCCTCGAGGATGACCTGGGCATCTAGTTGCGGAGGACTAACTAGACTGACTACGCCAGAAGAACAGACTCGCGCGATACTAGTATCGCGCAAGCAGACCCTGGATTCCAAAGAGGATCGCCTCATGTTACTTTTCCTGTCGCCACGACAAACTTGCTGCGCTTGTCCAGCCAGGCAGACCCAAGCTTCTTCACCCCCTGCCCAATTGATTCCGAGTCGTAGTTTAGAGGACGGCTACGAAACACACCTCTTGAGACCCCACGATGAAACAGATGCGATCAACAGCAGCGGCAGGCGAGACATAGAATCAATTTTCTCTATTATCGCTACTTTGCACCCCTACGATCCTTACCCATCAACGAGTTGCACAGTTCCTCCCTACCAGCATTGGGGGTGAGTGGGACACGTTCAACGCTACGTACGTGTGTAAGTCAGCATTAGGCCATTGCTGTAGTTCGTCTCTTGCTATCTCTTGCGCAAGATCTACGTGCGACATGCTCTGAAAGGTCTCATCTCTGTCAAGTGGCCTTGAATTATGCCCTTGTAACTTTACTTCCCCCTTTTCGACCGATTACGTATGAATTTAGCACAGGGGTAGATTTGCTCACCGACAACCCGGACCCTTATGACGTGGGCTTTCTGCTTCTGCTAAGGCAAGGCACAGCAGTACTAAAGGGGGAGAGCCTGGCAGCAAAATCGCTTGGTAAGTCAGCTCTAAGGACTATATCCTATTATGCGCATCTTGTTGAAGATGATTACCACAACGTGAAATATCAACGGAGCAATGAGACCATCTTACCAGCCCCTTAGAACTCGTCTTAGACCTCAACGAACAACTATTTGTATAAGATACAAAAAAAGGGATTATAGGGCGTAAATTTGGCGAAACACGGTCTGACCTTCTTGGCCATACAGCGGAATGAGCTAGGGCTCCCTTATCCCTTCTTCTGCCTAGTAGTGAGGTTAACCCTCTGTTAGGGAGTACTAGATCGTCTGAACACTTCAGACCTCGAAGCGGTGGTTATACAGAGATCTATTGATGGAAGCGAGCCTACCTACGTACTGGTACCTATGTACGGCCGCGCGTATTTATGGTGGTGTCCCGTTCACGCTGACAATCTACACAATCCGGATATGCAGGAGTTATGCTCGTTCCACCGAAAAGGTCTCTAGGACCTAGACGTAAACATTAGTAACAAGAAGCGAGATTCGCGTTTGCGATAGCATGTCAGGGTTGACAGAGCACATATTTGTCCATCTCTACCATAAGAGTCTGCGATCTAGAGGTGGGCTTTTGGCGAATCGGTGAAGGTCCGTCAGGTGATCTGGTGATCTGTATGCTATAGTAGGATAATTGGGTTAAATGCATACCCCGTATATTGTACTGAAAAGAGGGGCTCCGACACTCAAGCTGTGAGCAGGTGTTGTCGTGCAAGTTGTCAACGCGACTGCAGGCGAGGATGAAGAAAAAGAGAAGCAACTCACGTCATAGCGTACATTAGGCAAGTTGTGCAAGAAACACAGTCGAAAGGATTTTCCAGTTTACTCCGCTTCCGCGCTACTCCTTCTATTGAGTGCGCCGGCGAACATCCGAACCAGTCAATGGAGGGCCAGGTTTGATTGAGACCAGCGCCGAATGGTCTCGCGGCTGCGCGTGTTGCATCGATCATTTCTCTCGAAACAGAGGCCTATCTGCTGCCACAACAGCACGTCCAAACTCGCACCGGAAAAGCAAGACTTCGCCATGTCTCGATTTCTCAATCCGGCCAAAATCGGCCTTCTTGCCCTCATCGAGCTGTATACGAATAAAACAGTGGCAACATCTTCCATCTTGGACGTACTGTCTTTCATAACATCCCATTTAATAGACAGTGATATCTCTAGTTCAGCTTCGAGTTCAAGGGACCGGTGGCGCCGAGCTGAGAGTACTATCAATCTCGTGGTATCTATTTCGGACTTTGAGAAAGCCTTGACGCCGCATACCGCTGCCTCGGGTATGCCAGGGCGTAGCTTATGGTATGTGTTCCTGGAAAAGCTGTGGAAGATCGACTCGCTGCATGCCTTACATGAGTTCTTCGACAACTGCTCGGCTATGCTCGCCAAGACAAAGGAGGAGCTTCACCGAGACGCAGAAGCTGGAATTCCACCGCCTGCACCTGAGGTCATACAGCTTTCCCGCATTTCGCCGTTTGGAGCGTTCGTGCGTAGGTCTCAGCTTGAATTCACGCGCCTTCGTTTCCACGATGCTATTGAGCTGTGGAAGGACTTCGTGCGGTATCGTGACACGACCGCCGCATATTACAAGAAGAAGACACCCGGTTTCCAGCCCTTAAGCTTTGATAATGTCCTTCTTACCGGCGAGAGTGAATGGGGTCAAACTGTGGAAGCCATAGCTTCAGTGGCCTATGGTAATACGCTTGGAGACGACCCGAACGCGACACTACCTGTTAGCACGGATGACATCGAGAAGCTCTTAGAGTTCCAGATTGACCAGATGCAAAGGTACGGCAACCGGGTACCTCTGAAAATAAGACACCAGTTTCATGATCTCGCCACAGATAGCTACATGGTACCGAGCCTATCACACTATTTAAGCTATCTGGAAGCTTGGCGAGCGGGCGATTATTCGACTTCGTTCGATTATTTGCACCGATATTTCGACTATACGATGCAAAACAGAGATAGGTCGTTCTATCAGTATGCTCTGATGAATCTTGCCGTGCTTCAAGCCGACTTCGGGTGCCACAAAGAAGCAATTGCTGCCATGCTAGAAACAGTATCAACGGCCAGAGAAAACCGCGATATGACCTGTCTGAACTTTGCCCTCAACTGGTTATTCCATTTTGGACGGGCACACCCCGAAGTCACGCAAGAATTAGAGTCGAAAAGTCAGTTGGGCACAGGTAAAGAGTCCCTCGCATTTCTACGAAGCAGAGCAAAGGAGACCGGAACTTGGTCGCTATGGAGCTCGGCTCTTATGAGCGAAGCAAAGATGTGCCTTTCGCATGGCGAAAGTGTTGCTACAGCGTTGGAACATCTAGTCCGAAGCTCGCAGGTTCTAGTCGAGCGAAACATGAAGAACATGATTGGATCTCAACAATCAATCAACATAGCACTCTGGGATAGACTAGGAGTTACCTATTTATCTGCGATGACATGTGAAGTGTTTCTTCAATGCCACGCTCGTCATTCGATCTTTGACGACGAGCTTAAAGTAACAAGCCGTCAAGCTTCAATGTTAGCTTTAAGAGGCAGATACGACGAAGCACTGGAGAAGCTCGGCAGCCTAGAGGTAGATTCTTTGCGGGCTTGGAAGCCTAGTCAATACTGGCACAAGTTTCGTGGTATCATAGAATTGAGGAGGGATCTGCATCATAACAATCTCGACGGTGCTGAGCTCCTGCTTTCGCAATTGCTGCAGTCGAAGAGCGAAGACCTCGAGCCTGATCTGGCCTTCGCCGTCGACACGCTTCATGTCGAATGCCTTGTTCGCCGAGGCAATATCGAAGACGCCTTCGTAAAAGTCGAAAAAATGGTCACGGAGCTGCGGGAGGAGAACAAGGATATTGCCCTTCGAGTGAGACTCCTTCTACTCAAAGCAGAATTACTAGATAAATGCGGCAGACCACAAAAAGCGTTTACTATTGTCGTGCGTGCAGCGAATGTCGCCTGGCGAGCACGTCTTATACCCTATCTCTGGCCCGCTATCGGTGCGTTGGCCAACATTCTCTGCTCGCTGGGGGAATTCGAGCCTGCTATACAGTTGTTATATGCTGTGCTCCCACGGAGTCTGGAATGTGAGAACTCGATGATGACAGCGAAGCTATACTCGCATTTAGGAGATGCGAACGTGGGCATGGCTGGCAAGATGCCGCCGAAGTCTAACAAGCGCAGGGAGTATTTGATGAAGGGGGTAGAGGCGATTGAGAAGGCATTCAACTACTACTCAAGTGTTGAAGATATCAATAAACAGTGCGAGATGATGGCCAAGAAGGCTACTATCATGAAGGTGGCTGGGGACTATGTTCTGGCGAATGATTATGCTGCAGCGTATCTGGCCTTGCGTAGCGATGCTGCTCAGTTGAAGATATAGAGCTATAATCATAATACTCGCATCGAACGGTTTTTACTATTTATTATGCAGAGTGGTAGCCAGAAAGAACCATATCCGGTTTGTATATGTACACGGTACCCGCAGGGGATACTGTTCCCAATAAATGTACAGCTTGTTCAACATGTGATCTCGCATTATTTATCACTCCAATTTATATGCCGGCCCTGCTTATTCTTCAATTGGCCCTCCTTGACATCGGCTGTAGGGGCTGTAACGACATCATCGCCTTCACTCATGTCATTCGTGGCCCACATGCGCTCAATGCAAAGATTAAAGGGCCCAGGGATGCGATCCGTCAGCCCAATACCGAAAGTGCGGACCTTCTGGCGCAGCATCTCGGTTTGAGGCTCGACAACAAAGCCGTGGTTCGTACGCACAAAATCGTTCCACTTGATCAGCACCGTTTCCCACTCGCCGGGCCGCTTCGCGAACAGCCTATGCTGGTGCAGATCCGTCGGCACCACGGATTCGGTCTGTACATTTACTAGATAGCTCCGCCCATCTGAGCGGATCCGGAGCGCGAGATAGGTGTACATGTCGATGTTGAAGAGCGTCTTGCCGAAGACCGTCGGCTTCGGGTCGAGGGTCCGCCACGCGGCGTACCCTGAGCGCTGGATGTTGGGTTTGTCGGGCGGAAGCTCGGTCGATATCGTGCCGTGGAAACGGGCGTAGCCGGGCCCTTCTGTCGGTCCCGCGCCGGGAACCCAGTCTAGAGACGCATGGGAGAAGCCGCCGATGTCCTTGTCGCTTAGCGTTTTGCAGAGTTCTATCGAGTCGCGGCTGTGGAAGTTGTGGAGGATGAGGGGGCCAGAAGGGCCTTTGATACCCTCGAGTTTAAAAGCTGTATGGCAATTGTTAATTCTGCCCGTGGAGAAAGTTGTGAGGTCGGAAGGAGGGAGAAGAGGCGTCATATCATACTAATGTTGGAAAGCCGTTTGAATTCGTCGACGCTGCGCCCCCAAAATCCTCTGGAAAGACAAGCTCCTGTCGCGCGCATTGTGTTGGTTGAGCTGGGGGAAGAGGAAAATGTTGTAGATTTGGTCAAGCCGATGCGATGAAAGTTACGCCTTAGAGCCAAAAGGCTCTGTCGCTAGCTTTGACATTAGCAGGAGGACGCGGCTTGTTGCTTAGGTATTCATTGGACGAGTCGAGTATCTATCCGTTAAGAACTTTTGTCAATATCGTAGAAGATACTCCAACTTGTATCTGAGCCTCGACAAAGTTGTATCGCTTGTCAGTGACGAAAGCTACGACTCCACTGCAGTACACTATTGCGGTGGGTAGGTGCCAGGGTGCCTCCTCACAGCTGGGTCCGGGCCGCCACTGCTGTAACAGATACCTGGGCACATCCTGCTACACGTACTATCTCATGCACTAAAGCTTACCCCTGTTTCTTACAACGGAGCTTGGCTGGGATGCACCCATTACGCAACCTGGGGTGCTCTTGGCCTACCAATATCTTGATATGCCTAGCCTCACTACATTGCGCAACCTCCACACCTTACGTTAAAGCCCTGCCAGACAGGACAGAGAGCTCGCCTAAGTCACTTCAACGGCTGACGCCTGCTTTCCTCGGCACTAGACGCCATTGTCGTTAGGAGACCAGACAAGCTATCCATTTCAGGCAGCAGTATTACCGGCCCGTCAAGTGCTCTCATAAATTGCGTTGTTGCACGGGCAGCTGCTGTTTCTCCCTGCCCGCGTCTCTTCATTTTGCGTCTTGCGCTCTCCTGAGACTTCGAACAGCCGAACGGACGGAAGGCGAGGTGGGATGTGCTGTCGCTGAACAGCCTGCAGCTTGCTCCAAGCTCTTTCCCGGTTCCTGTACCACGACGCCGCTGTCTCTTCCCTCTCGCCTGTAGCCATCGTACCCGCAGCGGCTACACAAGACTCCCTTCGCAATGGCGACGACCCGTAGCTTGGACCACACAAGGTGCGTTCTGCTTGCTCTGCTTGTATTTCTTATGGAGGTGTTTCTTTTGTGTTGCTGTTGCCCCTTCGTGCTTTACGATAGCCTGCCGCTGCTCCTATGGTTTAGCAGTACCTATATGCTATCAACATGTCCTACTTGGCCGGGATGGTGTGGGCTTATCCGTCTGATAGGTCCGAGGCCGAATTGGCCATTCACATTCGAAAAGCGACAAGTACCGACGAGACCGCTCCGAAACGTAAACATGTGCGCGCCTGCATTGTCTATACTTGGGACCACAAGTCCTCGCTGTCCTTCTGGGCGGGCATGAAAGTGTATGTCAATAAGATCCTGCGGAATTACCGCGTGAGAGACGGGCTACTGATGTGCAATACGATATTAGACAGCCGATTCTCGCCGATGAGGTGCAAACATTCAAGGCCCTGATTACGGTCCACCGAGTGTTGCAGGAGGGCCACCCACAGGCACTGAGAGAAGCGCTGGCGAATCGTAACTGGATTGATGGCTTGAACAGGGGAATGTCGGGCGAGGGCGTCCGAGGATACGGTCCATTGATTCGAGAATACGTTTACTTCCTGCTAGCAAAGCTCTCCTTTCACCAACAGCATCCCGAGTTCAACGGGACGTTCGAGTACGAAGAGTACATCAGCTTGAAGGCAATCAATGACCCGAATGAGGGTTACGAGACTATTACCGACCTAATGGCCTTGCAGGACAAAATCGAACAGTTCCAGAAACTCATATTTTCTCACTTCAGAAATGTTGGCAATAACGAATGCAGGATCTCAGCTATCGTGCCTTTAGTCCAGGAGAGTTACGGCATTTACAAGTTTATTACTAGCATGTTACGTGCTATGCACTCGAGTAAGTTATCTGCTTGATTGAGATTTTGGGTGGGGCTTCTAACTAGTTGGGCAGCAACTGGCGACAACGACGCGTTAGAACCCCTTCGAGAGCGTTACAACGCGCAACATTATAGATTGGTCAAATTCTATTACGAATGTTCGAACCTACGATACTTAACGGGCCTTATCACTATTCCTAAACTCCCCCAAGACCCTCCCAATCTGCTAGGCGAGGATGAGGATGCACCAGCGCTACCTGCCCGACCAAAGCAAGAGATTGAACGTGCGCCGACGCCAGTTCATGAGCCCAAGTCGGAGGAACCTGACCAGATTGCTGAATTCTGGCAAAGCGAACTGGATCGCCAGAATCGCGAATATGCGGAGCAGCAGAGAGTGCTCCAAGAGCGTCAGCAGCAGGCTCTCCAAGCCCAGCAACAAGCTCAATTACAAGCTCAGCGAGACTTTGAAGAGCAGCAAAGACGTTTGGCTGAACAGCAGCAAAGAGAGCAGGAAGCTCTCATGAATCAGCAGTACCAGATGCAAACACAGGGACGACTGGCTGAGCTCGAGCAGGAGAACTTGAATGCTAGGGCACAGTATGACCGCGATCAACTAATGCTTCAGCAATACGATCAGAGAGTGAAAGCTCTAGAAGGAGAGCTGGCACAGATACAGAACAACTATGGCCAGCAATTAAACAGTAGAGATGACCAGATTCGCGCACTTCAGGAACAAGTCAACACATGGCGTACGAAATATGAGGCGCTAGCTAAACTCTATTCACAATTACGACATGAACATCTTGACTTACTCCAGAAATTCAAGTCGGTGCAACTCAAGGCGGCGTCGGCGCAGGAAGCAATCGAGAAGCGGGAGAAGCTTGAGCGAGAAATCAAAACGAAGAATTTGGAGTTAGCAGACATGATTCGCGAACGAGACCGAGCATTGCACGACCGAGATCGATTGACTGGTAGTAACAAAGACGAGGTTGAGAAGCTTAAGCGAGAATTACGCATGGCCAACGACCGGGCCGATAACTTGGAACGAGCCAAAGGCAACGAGCTGTCTTCGATGCTTGCGAAGTATAACCGTGAAATGGCGGACCTAGAAGAGGCGCTACGTACGAAATCTCGCGCTTTGGAAGAAGCCCAATCCAAATTACGGGACGGAAGCTCAGATCTCGAGCAACTGCTTCGTGAGAAAGAAGAAGAACTCGAGGTTTACAAGGCCGGCATGGATCAAACTTTGATCGAATTGAACGAATTAAAGCTTAATCAGGGAGATACGGACCTCGCCATAGACGGTCAGCTCGATGCCTTGATTATGGCTAACTTAGACAAGATTAACGATATCATCGACTCTGTGCTACAAGCAGGTGTTGCACGGGTTGATGACGCACTATATGAACTAGACTCAACAATGCAAGCTGGCAATCAGAACGCTTCGCCACAATATGTTTTATCACAGATCGAGAAGGCCTCTGCTAGCGCCATGGAGTTTGCAACGGCTTTCAACAACTTCATTGCTGATGGGCCGAACGCGACCCATGCTGATCTCATTAAGGCCATTAACGTATTCTCGGGTTCCGCTGCCGATGTATGCAGCAACACTAAAGGTCTAACTCGTCTAGCTACCGACGAGAAAAAAGGTGACCAGCTTATGAATGGAGCGCGTATCGCTGCTCAGTCAGCAGTAAAGTTCTTCCGCGGCCTCCAGAGCTTCCGACTAGAAGGCATGGACCCTATCCAGAAAACAGATGTTGTCATCAACAGCAATAACGACGTCCAAATGAATCTCCAGAAACTGAATAAACTGGTTGAGACATTTGCGCCTGGCTTTGGCCGCTTGGCGAACAACAAAGGCGACTTGGGTGAAATTGTCGACAACGAGCTTAGCAAGGCAGCTGATGCTATTGCAGCTGCGGCGGCTCGCCTGGCTAAGTTGAAGAACAAGCCTCGCGACGGTTACTCTACCTATGAGCTCAAGGTCAATGATACTATTTTGGATGCTGCTATGGCAATTACGAATGCAATTGCCCAACTCATCAAAGCAGCGACAGCTACGCAGCAAGAGATCGTCCAAGCTGGTCGAGGGTCTTCTTCAAGGACAGCTTTCTACAAGAAGAACAACCGATGGACTGAAGGACTCATTTCTGCCGCGAAAGCTGTCGCAAACTCCACAAACACACTTATCGAAACCGCCGATGGTGTGATTTCTGGCCGCAATACCCCGGAACAGCTAATCGTAGCATCAAACGATGTCGCTGCTTCTACCGCCCAGCTCGTTGCTGCTAGTCGTGTCAAGGCCGGCTTCATGAGCAAGAGCCAAGAGAGCCTTGAGCAAGCTAGTAAGGCGGTGGGCGCCGCTTGCAGGTCTTTAGTTAGACAGGTGCAGAACATGATCAAGGACCGCAACCAGGATGATGAAGCCGTCGATTACTCCAAGCTTGGGGCGCACGAGTTTAAAGTCCGTGAAATGGAGCAGCAGGTAAGAAGACATCCCAACACTCCGATATGTTGCCAGTTATTTTAACCGATTGTTATAAATAGGTCGAGATTCTCCAGCTTGAGAACGCCTTGTCGGCTGCCCGACACCGTCTCGGTGAGATGCGCAAGATCTCGTACCAGGAGGAGTAGACGAACTCTACAACGTGCAAAATTCTTCCCATTCCATTCGGTTCTTGCTATTATATGCATTGCACTGGTGGAGCCACCTTGAGTTGTGTTATGGGGTAGCAGATCCAAATCTTGCTAAAGCAATTGTTTAATTCTTTTAATGAAGATAGCCAGCCAGAAGGACTTGGAGATTCGTCCGACTATACTATACTACGGGTTGACGGGTTAGTTTGATCACCAACACTAGGTATGTGCCTAGGAGGATAATGGCTAAGCGGGCCGGTGAGAGGGCGAAAGTTCAAAGTTCAAGATCCAAAAAGTGTACGTCGATGTGTATATTGCCTCGGGAGAATCCACTTCCTCGTAGATAGCATTTGAAGCGGCTTGCCCGCTCTATGTGTTCGCACACATATGTTTTTCCAGGTGAAATGTCGAACACCTCATTGGTTGGATAGTTATTAGTTATTATTGCACAACTTAGCGCATCTTGTATTGCTACGTCACCATTAAGTTGTCGCATGATTTACATCTGTTTCAACCTAACGATGAGATAAGTGTGTAACAAGGCAGAGCGGAAATCACAACGATGCACGATATCAAGACAACAGCCAACTTCAGAATGCATGTTCTGTATTAACAAAAGAAAGTCGCATATCTACAAGAGGATAGACACGTAGGTTCGTCAGCGGTAATTTGACAGCCGTGGGCCACTTTGTCTATTTCCACCAATAAGTTCGTTTCTCCTTTCTCCCTTTGGCTCTTCTCTACGCCTTATGATACAGACATCTTACGCCAGAAGTACTTCCTCCGGGCGGTGCTGATCGATGAGTTAGAGTAGCTTATGTGGTCTTGTCCTTCTTGTGGTAGTTGACGCTATCATTCCAGCTGTTGATGGTGAATTAGTCATCTATCCATCCGCGAAGAAAACACACTATATTGGGAAGGGAGGGCGGAAAAGGCGGGAAATCCGTACAATAGGGTCTTGTCACCGTCGCCCCAGGGGAAGTTCTTGGTGCGGATGTTCTGGTAGGGGTACTCGGTGCGCTCCTCTAGAGGGGGCATGTGCGACCAGTGCTCCCAATGCTCGTTCCATAGGTTGTAGGCGTTGACGCCGGCGAGGACTAGGCATGGGATCACGGCACTGTTTAGGCGGAAGAATGTCAGCCTTATCATTTCGTCCGATCTCGTGTCATTCGCGTCATCCTGCGCTCGTTATCGTACGTGCAATATCGTGCGCAAGCGACACTCAAAGCATGGTGGTAGAGTGAAATCCGAGCCGGAAACTCCAGGGTGAGCGCATTCTGGAGGTACAAATCGTCGTTACGGGGATATCGGAGGGGTTCTGTTTAACGGATTTGGGGTTATGGAACCGCTTACTAGATGGAGATCTTGCGCCAGAGCTCTGCGAGACTATTAGCATACGAACAGGTAGAATATAGAGCCAATTCAACCCTGCAAACAATGGATAAATAGATTTACTGACCAGTAGTGCTGGCAGCGTGCTCCTTGATGGCTTGTCGCTCCTTGACGAACTGGTTCTCGGTGGAAGCAAGACGGCGCTGGATGGTCGAGCGGACGGCGGGAGCGCGGAGCTGAGCGGCCAGGCGCGGGGTGGCGCGGAGGACCTGGCGTTGGAATACCATTTTAGGCTTCGGCAGGATTGCGGTTGGAGGGGAGATTGTTCTTGGTTTTGCCAATTGAGGCTCTTTTGGTTCGGGGGTCTGAGGTGAAAGTCGCTCTGGGTTAGGAGATGAGGTCAGGTTGGAAGCTCCCGAGCTTGGCCCCGGTTGTTCTTCGGTCAAGAGGAGGATGGAATCAGACCACCCGCAATTGGGTACGAGGGTGGACTCATGCGTATATGGTCCGTGCTTACATGTAGCTAACCAGTACAGCTACAGTACAAGGAACAGAAGGTACATTGGTACTTACCTAGTTAAGTGCATAGTGGGGTCACATGATTTCGGGTCAGTCTGGTGACGCAACCCAGCGTCGCGACTGCCCAGAGCTTCACGGTTAGTGAATGCAAGCTCTACTTGGGATACCCTAGGTTTAGGTAGATTCAATTCAGCTGCATTCGGTTCGATCCAGCACACCTTGTCTAAGGTTATTGAGCCACGCTAAGCGTCTTTCAAGCCTGTCCTTCGAGCACACCTGCTGATGACCCATTCGCATGCACTGTGGAAGCTGCTGAGGATGAGCTGTGGTGGCGTCGCGGGGGGTGATAATGGATGCGCCGTCTTGACTTAATTTTATTCGTTCCAGATACACCGCCAAGATGGGTCTGCGCATAACATCGTGGAATGGTAGGCTGTTTTTTTTGTCTTCGGTATAAGAACATAACTGACTAAATAAGTAGTGAATGGTATTCGGTTAGTCATCATAGGTGCTGAAATACATGGCTGGCACTGACACAACTGCTAGTAACCCCTTCGGTTACCAACCATGGAGGGAGAAAAAGACTTTCGATGTGAGACCCGAATGCTTCTGTGTTTATTTGTGCCTCTCTAACCGTACCACAGGCTATGTTTGATATCTTGGAAGCAGACATAATTGTCATGCAGGAAACCAAGATACAGCGCAAAGATCTCCAGGATGATATGGTATTAGTCCCTGGCTGGGATGTGTTTTTCAGCCTCCCGCGGCACAAGAAAGGTAACATAGGACCATTTCTGTGACCCTTTTCACCTGACCTCCAAAACTCACGCAAAACACAGGTTATGCTGGTGTCGCCATTTACACTCGAAATTCAGTCTGTGCGCCCATCAGAGCAGAAGAGGGCATTGTTGGTGTCCTTTGCCCTCCAAATTCATCTACTCAATTCAGAGATTTGCCGAAGCATGAACAAATTGGCGGCTATCCTCAACCGGGCCAACTTCAGCTTAACGGAACCGTCGACGAGCTCACGCTTGACTCGGAGGGCCGCTGTGTGATACTGGAATTTCCGGCTTTCGTTCTAATTGGCACGTATAGCCCAGCGAATAGAGACGAATCCAGGGATGACTTCCGACTCGGTTATATGGAGGCCTTGGATATCCGGGTGCGCAATCTAGTGGCCATGGGAAAGCGTGTCGTTGTGACCGGTGATCTCAATGTCGTCCGAGATGCCATGGATACAGCGAACATTTCGGAGCGTTTGCGGAAAGAAAATATGACGCTGGCTGACTTCTTCTCAGCGCCGGCTCGCCGTGTGTTCAACCAGCTTCTTTTTGAAGGAAATGTAATCGGGCCCAGGGATGAGGATAGGGAGAAGCCGGTGTTATGGGATCTCTGTCGCCTCTTCCATCCGACCCGACAAGGCATGTTCACCTGTTGGGACACGAAGAAGAACACTCGGCCAGGGAACTTCGGCAGTCGGATAGACTACGTCCTGTGTAGCGATGATATGAAAAGCTGGTTCGTTGACGCCAACATCCAAGAGGGCCTGCTGGGATCCGATCACTGCCCAGTATTCGCCGTACTTAACGACACGGTCCAGATCGATAACGATGAAGTCTTTATCAAGGATATCATGAATCCACCCGGGGTATTCAAGAACGGGAAACGGCTAAGAGAGTGGTCTACGAAAGACCTGTTGCCACTGTCGGCAAAGTTGATACCTGAGTTTGACCGTCGTCAAAGCATTAAGGACATGTTCTTCAAGAAGCCCTCTATTCCTAAGGGCACGCCAGCGTTATCACAAGAGTCTTCCATTAGCCAGGCCGATGAACCGGAAAAGTTGGTATCAGCATCAAGGTCTACAAATGCAGCTGACTCCGAGCCTTCATTTACTGCGGAGCCGGCCCGTTCACCAGTCAAAACTTCCTCTGGCGGCCTCAAACGAACTACCTCTGTGTCCTCTTCTCCTAATAAAGCACAGAAGAAGGCAAGGGCTGGGCCAAGCAAAGAACCATCGATGAAAGGACAGAGTAATCTGATGGGCTTCTTCAAACCTAAAGCTACAGACAAGGCTAAGAAACCAGATGAGCAAACCCCATCTTCAGCCGGTGGCCCCGATGACACAGTGGAAACCGAACCTAGCGCCACTCACGTCGAACTTGAGGCCCTGAAATCAGATACCACCGCGTCTCAAGAAAACTCGAGCTTCGCCGACGCTGAAAGCGTATTTGACCCTATCCAAGCCAAAGAATCGTGGTCGAAGCTTTTAGGCGGGCGCATTGTCCCTAAATGTGAGCATGGAGAGGATTGCATCAGCCTGGTAACGAAGAAGCCTGGCGTAAACCGCGGTAAGTAGCCCAATATCATAATATCCCTTACCTCATTCTCATCTGTCCTGAGTCGCTCACGCATGTCTTGACAGGGCGAGCCTTCTTCATTTGCCCACGGCCGCTTGGGCCCTCTGGTGAAAAGGAGAAGGGAACGGAGTGGCGCTGCGCAACGTTTATTTGGAGCAGTGAATGGAAAGCTCCTAACCTTAATTAGTTTGAAGACGCCTGATAGTTATAAAGCCCTTTGAAAATGTATATTAGATACTATATCAAGGCATCTTAGTCAGGATGTCTCACTCAAGCGCCCGGTGCGCGAGATAATAATATAATCTTTCAGTCAGCCAGGACCAAGTGGACAAAAGAGATTGATGTTGAATTATTCTACATGGAATACGTACTCCATTCCATGCTTGACATATTTGAGTTTCACGGACACATGTCCTGTGCATGCTCATACAGAGAAAAGGGCGATCAAAGTGAGCACAGAATTTTTGCGTCATATGATCACATGTGAACCCAACGCACGACTACCGGCCAAAAAGTGCCAAATACAAAAGAAATAGAAAGATAAGAGAAGGAAGAAATTCACCTCAACCGTGATAATTGAGTCACTCAAGCGAAGAGCTGGTTCATGAGCTGCGTTTCATGCGAGTTCGTGAGATGTCCCTGCCCCTGAGTAGGGGTACTGCGCCAGTGACTCCACTATGCATTACATGCCATTCAGTACTCCATTCCACGGTGATTCACTGCTCATATGAGCTCCTGGCGGGCGTTGTCCCATTGAAGGGAGTTCTGGCCATTGCTGGCGTTGTAGCTACAGGGAGGCGCCCGCTTGAGAGACCTTTTGACTCTAGCGACACATTATTCAGCTTTCCCTGCTTTATAAAAACCTCATGCGCGCCCTTTTACTAGCCCTTCCCCTTGTTGCGTTGGTATCAGTGCTCTGGGTACATCTACTTGTGTTCTGCTTCGGCGGCGGCTTGGTCGAATCAGAGATTCTTCTAGCGCCTTGACGCGGTCTCCCGCGGGCGCTGATGACCTTGGTTAGAGGCGGGAATAATTGGTATTCAGATGTAACGAAAATGAAGCTGGCTTTGTTGATGATTTACTTGTAAATCTCCCAGGCATGTATATCTCGTGTTGTTGCGTTACGATGGGATCTCGCGATAGACGAAACAGAATCCAGGCGCTTGGTACACGTGTAATACGGTCCTTTTCGTTCCTTTCCGCGCTCGTCATCGTCGTTCTTCTCTGAATTGGCTAAAGTCTGCACCCTTGGTTGAAAGGGTTCTGGCTTCGGCTCGATGGTGCGTCCGAATCGGGCGCTGTCGGTGCAGTGCTCAATTGAGCCCATAGTGTACTCGGATATAGGGGTAGCCGAACACGCGGGACGGTGGTAGGAGGTACATTGGTATGCTTAATATTGATTAATCAGGCGGATGGAATAACACGAGAATGTGGCGGCCTAGATTTTCAAGAGATGAAGCTCAAGAGGTTGAGAAGATCTGTAGTCATGCTAGATAGAAGCCGATTGTGGGTTTCATTGGCTGCCTCGCAGACCACCGAGAGCTACCCAAGTAGGACAACGACAATGGCCTATTTGTCCATTGAGCTTGTCGTAGGTATGTAACGCCTAGAGGTCTCAATAAGCTGGCGGCTACTTCGTTGAGCTTTGATATGTATGTAAACGACAACTTATTACAGCCCCTATCACGCAGATGAGGCAGTTCCAGGAGAGATCAGCTCATCCACAATAAGTGATCATGCCTATGTAAATGATGAAAAGAAGTGTAACGATCTCGTGAACCCAATACCTTGTAACGTCCTTAAGATACAATCATGAGCCAGATTCACCTGTTCACAAGAACTTCGTTGTCAAATCTATCCTGTAACAGACTACACTGGAAGAGTGACCTTTAGTGAGGATTCCTCACTAATCAATATCAAGATCATAGTCGCATCACTTTTGGACGCCTAGGGTTTCACGTCAACATATTTTCCCATCGCTTGTTGTGACGGCAATGATTATGATTATATAGGAGGATTTATCTCCGTGAGGAATCCATCTATCTGTCTAGAGATCAGGTCCTAATGCAGTCTTATCAGAACTTATCGTTGCCTCTATATTCCCTCATCCGGCCAATTCCTCGATTCAAGACCAAAGTCATGCCCGAATTCGTCCAAAATACCGCAATATGTCATTCCTCATTCCTTCGTAACCCATCTCTATCATGAAGTAAAGCCTCGGCACTGTTCCGTCACGCTGCTTGTAAAAGCAGAGCATCGCCAATAAGCCGCTGCATCACCCACTATATATGTGGCGCGATGTTCGCCAAAGGTCGCTACTCATCGTTTCCGGCCGCGGGACTTCTTCTTCTCCCCAGGCTGATACTTATAATCTGGGTACAGTCGCCTGTGCTCAGCCTCAGCAAGCACTTGCCCGTCTCGGAAGGGCTTCTTCTCTTCCTCCGGCAAAGCTTTCCACCGCTTACTGACTTCGGCGGCTAAGAATAAACGGAGTCAGTATAGTTGTGCGAAAAAGTACAAGAAGAAAAAGAAGAAGATGTTTTTGGCTTACAGATTTCTTGCCAGGTGGCACCTGGCCGCATCGACGCCTTTACTTGCTGGAGAGTGGCGTTGCGGTATTGTATGAAGGCGTTTTGAGGCCTGGGGATCTTCTCCTTCTTCTCCTCCACCTGGGGTTCTTTAGACGGAGCCGGTTGGGTATTAACACGAGCCGCCGCTGGAAGCGAAGCTTGTCGGTGGGTTTGCGTAGCGCTACTCTGAATGCTGTTGGATTCAACAGCAGGCTGGAAGGTGGATTGATGTGTTTCTGTGTAAAACTGCCCATGGAGGACGGCAGGACTTTTTCCTGACACCCGTACAGGTGTAGGCGACACAATTTCTAGCGAGGACGTGTACTCAGCGCCTTGCTGAGACGGATATAATGCTGGGACTTGTTGGTATGGAATGGGCATCCAGGTCTGGATGTTATCATTTGGACAAGAGTCATTACCGAGGTACATTGGCCCAGGAGCCGTCTGCGACTCCTCCAGCGACATGAGTCTCGGGTCGATTAACTCAGGTCCCAGATCATATGCGAAAGGATTGTATTCCTGATCAAGCTGAACGGGTGGAATTATCGGTGTAAGACCACGTAGCCGTCCTCCGGTAATGATTATCTCAAAATTCATACTTTGGACCACAGATAGCGGCCTCGCCAAGTATACGTGATCACCGTTGGTCGTATCGGAGAAAAACTCCACGATGCCGTTCAGGACCACACTATAAATTGATATTAGCTAGGAGACACCCCGAAAGCCTACTCGAATAGGCGGAGTCGTATTGATTTCAAGAGAAACATATGGGTCCGCAAAGTATATATCGTTGTGTATATATCAGAGAAGGACTCGCAGGTGGCTCGATAGGATTGATGTGTGGAGGTGTGGTGTCGGTTATATATACTGCCATGGGATATGAAGAACATATATATAAAAGGTAGTGTTGTATATGGGTGCAAAAAGAGATAATGAACCCTTATGCGGCATCTTTGGGGGCCTTTGTGTTACAATAAATGTCCGTCACTCAGTAAAGGGTGTAGGAGGATCCTGATGCGTAGTGATGTAGACACGTAAAGAGAGATGGAGTGATAAACAAGACAGAGAAAGAAAGTAAACTTGCCTCATTTGGTTTGCAAGGTACCTCTGTCCATCTTCACCGAGAAGATTGAAGTCATTAACAGAGATTCGGACGATGTTTGTGCGCCCATCAAGTTGAGCGCAGACATTGGTCCAGAGATCCTGTAGGAACCTCTCCCTCTGCTTGGATGACACAGGCATCATGAGTCTTTGTTACTATTGAATCAAATCAGTATTAAAGGGTAGCAGACAATAAATGCTTTAGAGAAGACCGACAGTAGCGTGGATACTGAGAAAGAAGAAGGGCGTGAGTGATGCACAGAAAGTAGTGAGATGCTAATGCAGTTCTCAGAGGATATATTGAGGAGAGAAGTATGAATGAGAGCTTTGGTATGTTGTTCTTGTTGAATACTTGCAAGCTTGTTACCTTAGAAAGATGGTGAGGAAGAAGAAGAGGAAGAGAAGGACAAGTACAAGGACGAGAGATATAAAAAGAGGTGTAGGAAGAGTCCACCACTACTAAAGACTGTTGCTCCGCGATAAGGGCCACATCTACCTGATACACCGGGTGGTCCTCGTGGTCAAGCAAACAAGTACTTCACTAAGTATCTGCATGAGTCCTTCACTGAACATCCTGTCAAGCATTATGCACAATGGGAGCCTTTACAGTGTTAAGGAGTTAAGGGTACCTCAGGCCAGAAATTACTTGGTCTTCCAGACTGAATCTTACCATGCTATGGCTGTGATTAATGTTGCCATCTCGTTCTGTCTTGCACAATTCTTTAAGGAGTATAATTCAGCTGTATACTATTCCCCTCCAAAACAGGCTTAGCAGAGAAAGAGTAACATTCATACTGTGAATCTTGGAGTAGAAGAGCTGGTAATAAAGGGGTACAGCGAACCCGTCAACGACAATATAGCGTTCTTTTGACCTGAGCTCTGTTCACTGACGGTGGACGTATCTACCAATACGAGTACCTGACCCGAGTACCTGGTTCAAGTACCCCAGCAGGGGCATGTTCATGGTAGCACACCACACCAGGGTCCCTCAGTCACCTGACAAAATCAACTACAAGTCGGTAGCCGCCTGTACTGTGTGCTAAACGATTCCTGTTTGCTCTCGTCAGGTACCTTAGCGAAGCTAAAGCTACATGTGATAGTACCGCTGAAGGTACAAGATGTGATGCCCTGTCCACCGTAGCTAGTACTAAGAAGCATTACAAGCTCTGTCGGTCGGGTGTACTGCAAGTACCTAGGTAGTGAGTGGTGGTCTGTATCTTCCCATTGAGACATTGCCTACGGCTTGACGCTAGGGCCACCGATGAAGTGAACAATTGCACTAGAGAGCTCACTTCACCACCCAACGTTCTAGAATCCCCTCTTCCCGAATAACGCCAGTAGTCTGATTATTACGAAGGCACCCCAATGGCTGAGAGGTGAGCATGATCAGGCTCAGAGAACCTGGTGTTGGGGTCCTAAGAGGGGAGCTGTTCCGCCGGTTTGCATAGAGATGGCAAGGAGTCACACTCGCGCTCTAAGGACTGGGAGTTCTAGGGCCCGAACATAGATCTTCTCGTTATTATCATCTATATTATACGAGCGTCCTCTTCAACGGATAAAAATCGAGAGTGCCAATCTAGTTCGTTGTCACAGGCTTAATTTAGAGCTGCTCTGGGACTTTAAAGCCATCTTCTAGTATCCCCTGTTGCTATGCTTGAAATTCAAAGAGTTTCTGAGGCTTTGTTTCCAGATATTATTATCCTGGCTTTGTAAGAATTAGCTGCTATTTGGATGTTTTTATATCGTTGGATGATGACTCGGTTTGTGTGTGTGTGTGTGTGTGTGAGAGAGAGAGAGAGAGAGAGAGAGAGAGAGAGAGAACTATTATGTAGGTGCCCCTTGATCCTCTTCTGCCATACCAATTCCCGATCCTTGGCATTTCTTGCAATTGACGGAACGCTGTTTGCCATCTTGAATAGCCTAGCACCATTCATTCACTTGCAATGGAATCCGGGGCAATAGCTAGATAATAGATGAGATATTAAAGTGATGTAAAAGGGGGTAAGGCTGGACATGGAGTATAGCCACTTGGTAATAGCTGAGTGAGATTTCGAGAAGGGGTAACAGATAAGACAGGTAGAACAGACACATACAGACTTTCGTATCTTCAATTGAATTGCGTCCCATTGATCACCAAGTCACCATTCAATTGTGTGATTCATCAGTCCGACGGCTACAGGAAGTGTAGGTCGAGCTTATCTCCTAGGGACTTGATCCCACAGGAGGCTAAGGTTCAGGGGCTCACTTCAGCGTATGCTCATTCTTGAATATAGACAGACGCACAGCTCTCATCATCTTATTGTTAATACCCACGTTGCTGCTATGAGAGGAGGAATGGTCTTCTTCAATAGAAAACCAACTAGATTAGCCTCCTACGCATGTCGTGATCCTCGTCGACGACTATTGCGGCTTCATATGCACGGACCATGTGACCTTACGTGTTTGTTCCAAAGGAGTGGACTGGCACATCCAATGGCTGTATAGCAAACAAAGCCACGAGCCGAGCCGGCGCTTTTCCGATTGGATGTTGGAACGGCACTAACTGCAGCGTTTGACAAACATCAGCTCGGCATCGTTCCGTACCGGGGAGTATCCGGATTTCCGAAAACTGCGGGTCCTCGGCAGGACGAGTCTCCTGGTCCCATTTCGGCTCCCGAGTCAAGACTATGTGTCTATACTAGGTATCGTGTCGAAGTGACGCCAGAGGCAAACATTTTTCAAGACACCCTCACAAAAGAAAAGTAGTAGATAACATTATGTGATCTTGAGTGGTCGCCGCGATGTATGGCTTTATGGACTCGAAGATTACAAGAAAACCCCCTTTATGCCGCTTTTACTCAAAATGACTATTCTGAACTCTAGCCGTAGTATAGGACTTACTCTATGACAACAGCGCAGAATGGCTAGAATAAAAGCCGAATCGAGAGCAGCAAATGAACAAATGACCCTATCCTTCTCGTAGAGGCCAGCGCACGGATTGGTGAGACTTATTGAAGAGTCCGCACGTATCAGGACTATCTTAGGGTTCATGACGGTCGAAGTGGTCGATGACCGAACACATGGAAGAAAGGGTACTTAGTGTAATATCCCCGTCGAAGATTCCGAGCGGACTCATCATAGAAATTAAGAGGCTGCGATTCATCGCAACTGCGCTATAGAATATGCACTTTGATATCTCACGGAAAAGGTATCACAGATCATGTTACACCCGCCACGAGATGGTTTCGCTATTGCGGCCGCCTTACACTGCCGTCGACATAGAACTCGTAACTCGACGCTTGACCAGATGAAGCATGATTCTACGTACGGCGTTGTTCTCTTACGAACACCCTCCCAACCCCCAAGATAGACCACGAATCACCCCTGAAAGAGGCGGTTCGGGCAGTAGTCCAAACCAACAGACTGTGCGGACAAAAAGTTTCGCGCGGCTGTAAACATCCTACGATTTCAATCATATTCGGAATTGTGACGGTACATATCTAGAAGACCTCCGCCTAATTCATACAAGTCTACCCTTCATCGATCCGTTAAACGCATGCGTACACTAGTCTACACCGATGGCTAATCAAAGACCTATCAAATATATATCATCAAACAGAGACATAAGTATCCAAATATTTAAATTTCATTCATTGACCGTAGATACCAGAACTCCTAGCCTTTCCTGCCTGTTGTGTACATGCCAACCGCTACTATAATAACAATGCCAACGGGTTTCTCCGAGGCTTGCGGCTGCGCATATTGCTGGCCGTTCTGGGACCAACCCGCCCAAAGGAACTCCTGGTATGCATACATAATAGTAACATCATTGTTCGGTCTTAGTGTCGACGGCGTCTGCTTCCTTGAACTCCGGGTTATCTATCCAGCTTGAGTAGTCTTCCTCGTTTCTATCGTCTTCTGCCACGATGTGAGACTCATCCAATTCAGGCCATTCGGCTAGGCCGGTAGCTGACGGTGGTGATTCACCAGCTATGGATTCATGCTTATTCGCTTCTAGCTCTTGTATATCTTCTGCGTCTTCTGCATCTTCAACCCATGGCTCTACATAATTCGTAGTATCAAAAGAAGGTGAATTCGGTTCGGAATCAGCAGGAGCCTCGACAACAAGCAGGTGCTCTTCCGTATTCTGGGCAGCGTGAATCTCAGACACTCGCCGGCGCCTCGGAAGGGGCGGCGGTGGAACATGCCGACGTTCTGGTCTTTGCTCATGAAGGTCTTTGGAGCTCTTGGACGTCAGCTTGGGAGGGGCTGCCACGGGCTTGCGTTTCGACATAGCGGCGGGCGTTGCCATTTCTCCTGGTCGTGGTAGCGGGGTTCCAGGAGGAGGGAGCGGTTGACCGCGCCCCATGGGCTGATTAAGGTCTACAGGAGGATCCGATAATTTTCTACCGTGTGCATTTCGGTCGGCCTGCCGTTGTATAGCATTCCAGCCCCATCGTTTCGCCGTGGCAGCAGCGTTTGACACGGCGGTAAGTGTCTTGCTCTTAGTCTCCGGAGTACCGTCGGCTACTCTAGGTGAGGAAGGTTCTTTACGCGAAAATAGTCCCCTAGGAAGAGAGCCTGTCCCGCTTTTGATCGAACTTTTACTTGATAGGCTGGGCGAACCTGGGGGCTGATCATTGCTTATCATACTTTCTGAAGACGAAGCTGTATGACGTCTCGCGGGACCTTTGGGAGTGCATTCGTCATTGGACGCTTCGGGCACTGCGTCGACCGATGAGTTTGATGAGGAGCTTTGATTTGAAATTATTGGTATCGGATTTGACGGCGAACCGACAGGAGTGTGCGTGGGTGATTGCGTTCGCGACCGAGCAGAGATGTTTGCGATCGTGCTCACGACGTCTTCATGAGTACGAGGTGATGAAGCAGGTTTAAATACTTCTGCATGAGCGACCTCCGTACCAATTACAGGACTTGGCGTAGAGAACGAACCAGACCGGAGCGGGAGCGGCACATCTGGATAGCTACTTGCTGAATGTTTCGTGTCTACGGAGGTTGTCGACGCCGAGGTGAGGTTGGTGCTTGTCTGTGAGCCCTTATGCAGTTTTCGTGCCCAAAATCCGGTCGGTTGATTATTCTCGACGTTGGGCATACTGTGGCTCTTCTCCATTGGTGGTAATTCTGAAGATGCCTCAGTTACGGTCTGCTCAAGCCGGCTGACCTCTTCGACATTTCCTAATTGAGCAGCGATTGCCGCATGTTCAGGTGAATGCACGACTTCATCATCTCCTTCAAATATGCCACCACGCCACTTTTTATGCTCTGTGGAGAAGAATGGTGTGTCGTCCCAGAAGGGTGAGACCAGTGTTTCTGCGACAACTTCCTTAATCCGGTTCTCTATCTGTCGCAGAATGACAGTATACGTAATTGCCCTTGAGCTGACGATAGGCTCGATAGTCATCTCGATCTTTGGCATGGACTGAAAGCAAAACCAAATTCGATTACTAGGGGGTGGCTTGACCTTCAAGAAGATATGACCCTCCAGCTTCCTCAATACCACAGCTAGGACAAGGTTCACCTCTCGGGCCTTGAAACGAGGACCGAGATCAATACGAGCCGTGGCTGCCACTTCAAGCCTGAAATTACCGGTGTATTTGAGGTCGGCCTCCATGACCAGTTCACCTTCGACATTGAGGTCTTTAAGACGAGGATTCGTGATGTATGGCGCGGAGTCGCCGGTATTGATGCCCTGAATGGCAACTCTTGTAAGAAAGGAAGGGCGTTTTACGCGTGATATTTTCTTAGTGAGCTTCTCTATGATTAAGCTCTCGATGTCCTTGGTTTGGTGGACACCAAGAAATAGCCTGCCTATGAGGGCATTGAGCCACCGAGTTTGCGTGAGGTCTTCCGACGCATGCAGCTTTTGGACCAGCGATATGATGTGCGCGACATTGAACCGCTGCGGCTTGGGGGCAATGTTATGGGAAGCAAATGTCTGCTCTTGGTTTCTCAGCAGAGCAAAGTAGAAGTCTTCTTTGGCCGAGCAGTTCTCCGAAAACAAGTAAAATGGCTTCGGAATTTGTATGTCGGGCGTAGAATCTTTCTTGCCTGCCCTCCTAGTTAGACGGATGGCATTCCGCTTGATGAACAGCTCCCCCTCTGGTGTGCGGTCTCCTCCCGAGTATATGCTGACGTTGTGGTTGGCTAGCGAGATGACATGTCGCACTTCGAGTTGCTCGTCGTCGTCAAAGAGCATGAGATGGCCATGTCTACCGCGATATAGTGTCAGTCCCGGCCGCATGGTACAGTCAGCTACGGAGCTAAGACTCACCTCAGGACAACGTAGAACACGTTACCAGCGCGCTTCGGCCGCTGGCTAACGCTCTTACTGTCATCCAGTGGACTAGACGCCTGCTTGCGATCGAAGATACTCCTGTACATGGTCTGGTAGACGCTCGGGCTTGGAGCCGCAACGGTCGTGGATCCAACGGGGGTGGAACGCTCGATCGGTTTGGCGTTGATGCCCATGGGCGTATATTCACGGCATACTGCGAAATAGCCGGCGGCTACGTCGGAATCGGCCAGGAGCTTCTGTCTCGACTCCTCCTTCTGAGCCGATTCGAGATCGCTCGTGTCATCGCCCGGCTGCACTATGCTGTCGGCATCGCTGGCCTGTGTCGAGCTGAAACCATCGTGAACGGGGAAGGTGAGATGGGCGTGCAACAGGACTGCGGCTATGACGAGAGGAATGAAGGTGACGCCACCGAGAAGGTAGGTCAACAGAAACGCCGTCCAACTACCCATGGCTCAGGTGTAGGATCGCCGGCCGAGCGCAGCGGAATCTGGTCTGGAATGATCATGGATGTGATGTGTACATTTGAAAGTGGCCTGGAGAATGGAAAGTTCAAGTGTCTAGAAGCTATGTTTTAAAGAAGCCTGGGCCTTTAAATTGGCAACAATTCTCTACTGGGTAATCTATGCCAAGGGCCAGCAGGATGGGATCGTGAAGAACGGACGCGACGTGACAAGAGTACGTTGAGCCTCCAGAGCGGATTGCTTGTCTTACAGCGGGATGGAGGTACCTTAATGGCCTGGACAGCTGTACCAGTGAGTTAGACTAAGCACGTCACAGAAGTGGAGCTGGCTGAAGCCCGCGGGGTACAAGACACCTTGCCCAGCGGAAGTGCCTACCGTACGCCGGAACTTGCCAACTTGGGTAAGTAAGGACTTACTTTAGGTGGATATACCTAATTGTAAGCCTCAAAGTTTATTTAAGCACACCCACCTGCTGCATGTCTCTTACAATCACTGCACAAATACGGTAGGGTACAGGTAATATGTGTGAACAGATTATTAGGTGGGTAGAAACCTAGGCTCGACCATTCAAGTCTTAGATTGGAAGAGGAAAACCCCTATAGATAGGATTTGATTGAGAAAATGCAGTGCTATCATCTATTGAAGCACGATGCCGAACCCCTTACGCCAAACCACTATATACTGAATCGTGCCCTCATCTAGAACACCGCGTTATGCCCCGGCGTGCATTATAATCGTATTCATAAACTCTACCATTGTAGCTCTGCCATTCCAATCGAGCCATCAAGAAGCTGCTGAATGGCGGGCTGGATGGTGCCCCTCTCGGCTCTGAACCGCGCGGCCTGCTTCATCCGCGTATAGAAAACGGGACAGTCCTTACTGTCGCAAGGAACATCATCCAAAGGTGCCAACGCAGCACAGCTCTGGCATATCTTGATCACATCCAATAGCTTCTTCTCTTCCCTGTTGAGCTGTGTTTGTAATTTTAAAATCGATGGCGGAACATCGGCTTGGCATCGCGTGCAAATGGAGCCTTCATTTTTTGTCTTCATGCCACACACCAAGCATGCCGCTGCTTTCATGTACGACTCCAGCGTCTTCTTTGCTAATAAATTTCCGTAACTTGGGTCTACACGGTGAATACGCTGTACTTTCGGCATCTCGTCGTACCACTGTCGTACATTGGCTCCAACGAGGTTGAAGATACGCTCCAGTGGCGGAATAAGGTTCTTTGAAATATAATACTCAGAATCCAGAGAAAGATGGGAGTTGCTTAACAGCTCCTCTGGCGCTATGCACCGGTCAATGAGCCGTGCTCCTGGTGCGCCGCTAATTACGACGTATGGCACTCGTTCGCCGTATTGGGGCTCTGCTCTAGCATCCTCAAGCATTTTCTTCGTGCTGATCAGTGCACCCGGTGGGGGTGGCCCTCTTTCACTATAAGTTCCCAACTTCACTTCTCTTGCAAAGCAGAAGTCTTGGATAGACACTGCCCCACGCATGATCTTGGTGCATTGTCTCTGAAAGTATGCCTTAACTTGACTGAGATCAGCTGTTTCGAACAGAATCTTCAAAGCCTTCTCTTCAATCATCTGTTCTGCCGGCGTGCCGTCCCTTCGAACAGTTTCGATGCCCTTGGCGTCAAAGTCAGGCTTGATCTGGTCTTTGCTTTCGTATTTATATCCCACGTAACGTTTTTTGGCAAGAAGTACACACGGGTGATAGACCTTCTCGAACTTCAGCTTTATCGGCCGAGGATTCATATCGGTGATGGTTTTGGCAATGTCGTTGCCGATGTCGAAAGCCTGGTCTCTAGTTCTACCCGGTAAGTAGATGAACAAACTGTCTGTATCGCCATAGACGACCTCGGCTTTCCACTTCTCCACCGAATGAATAAGTGCTATTGCCCGCTCGAGGGTTTCTCGTCCCGTCTGCACAATGCTGTCTGCAATCTCTGAGCACGGCATACGGCCCGAAAACGACGCTGAGGTATACCCGTAGGTAACGTTTGCAAGTAGCTTGAGCGCCAGCTGCCTATTATTCAAAAGTCGTTGCAATGTTTTGTCGTCCTTGTCTTGCTTCATTCCGCTCTTTACCATAACTCGAGTCTCAAGTATCTCTGTAAGCATCTTTGCTAGTAAAGACTTTCTAATTTCAGTCTTGCAGTACATAATGCCATTAGGAGCTATGTTTATGTGATCCTTGAGGAGCTCGAGAAGTCTGTCCTGTCGTCGATAATCCGTGAATCCCATTTTGCTCGTCCCTCGCCAATTGACTATGCGCCCCAAGAAGGTAGAGTAGCAATAGTTGTAAGCTATCATAACGCTTGGATAAAGACTCTGGAAATCGAGTACAACGAGCGGGCTATTGTAAAATGCACTTTGAGGCTCCATCACAAGAGGAAGACATTCGAGCGCGTTTTGCATGCCGACCTGCTTCCTGTCAGGTGATACCAGAATAAAATTTTCAGGCTTTGCAATTCTAAACATGATAGATTCGACTTTGAATTGAGAACCACGAGAGAAGACTGAAAAGAAGTCAACACCAAGCACTCGAGCCTGCTCGCTAGTCCGGGGTATCAACTCATTCGCTTCGAGAATCTCGATGTCAAGTTTGGTCCTTGTCAAATAGTAGCGTAAGAGTTTGCTCAGATCTCGAGTTTTACCCCCAATGTACCAGTCGGTTAATGTCCGCCAAGGGTAGTGAGGTATACGCCTATGTAGTAAGTGCCAGACTACATTCTCCATCGTGTATTGTAGAAGGTTCAGCTCGCCTCGCATCGACCTCCATATGTTGATCATATGTCTTCCCGTTACTCGGATTGTGGAAGTGGTATTGAAGCCCCATTTGTCGGCCTCCTTCCCAAATCGTCCGAAAGACTGGCTCTTCATTCGGGAGAACTCGTCGCAAAGGTTGTAATCATATTTAAGGCGAGCTCGTTCAACAAGAAAGCCCCACGAGCTCCCGTGAACTTCGTATCCAGTGAGGACATCTGGATCATGAGTTCGAACGATTTCGACCATTCTCACCATTACGTCGAGCTCTGATGATTCTTCAATAATTTCGGTATTAGTTAGCCGTTGCATTCTTTGCGCCAGAAAACCATCTTCAGAGAGGACAATGACTCCCGATCGGATACTCAGAGACGCATTATCCCCTGTCGCAAAATTCTCATCTGATTTGGAACACCAAAAGATAGCCTGTACTTCGTCCTCTTCAGGATTGGGAACTAACTTTCCGCGAGTATTAACATGTATCTCCAGACTCATAGTACTCATATATTGAGCCTCGTGCTGAACACTTGTGGATTTTGTCTTTTGCGAATACTTGAACCCATGCTTGTTCCTCGGGGTTGCGCCATCGATTTGGGACATGTATGGTTTTAGTTCAGGGTCCATCACTTTCATAGCAGGTTGCAATGAATGGCTTGTGGCACTTGCAAGATGACTCTGTGACCATATTTGTACCTCTGTGAAACTAGGCGGCGGTTGCGCAATTTCCCAGCTTCGTAACGAACATTCAAGGCGCTGTCTTTTATAAGTTTCGTTATCCGCGCGGTCTTCAAAAAGGACTTCGGACTTGGTATTGAATTTGGCCGGCAATTCTCCGATGGGGTCGAAATCCGGGAGATATGGGAGAGTATTACCCGCAAGTCGGAACTCTTGGCCGGCATACTCTCGAGCCCTCAAAGGTACATCTTTGTCTTTACTATAGTATGGGTCTTGGTATATCACATCAGGTAGATTATGTAGTTGCATAGTCGAAACGACTTCTGCAGCTGATGGTGGACTTCGGCAGAATACAAAGAATCCAGCTTTGGGCCGAGGAGCGCAACCAATATCTGCAATGCTGGGGAGGCTCATCGGTTTGATTGTTGTTGTAGAAGAATCAGATGCTGAAGATCCCGAAACTGGAGTTTGGAAATCCACAGTCGCGGAGAATCTTGTGGGAGCTGTTGACGGTTCGAAAGAGACGTGTTTCTTCAATTGACTATCGTCGCTCTGTTGAGAACTTGTTTGGCTTAGTCGTAATTTGGTACTTGGATCATGAGGGTCCTTAACAACTGAAAAATTGAGTCGCTTCAACCCTGATCGTTTGTTGGTATCCGTTTGAGATCCGCCTTTGCTGGATTGTGAAGATAGTGAGAGCTTTGCATTGGGCACCTCAACCACCACCTGTTCATTAGCTTCTCCCAATCCTTTGGAAGCGCTAGCATTTGTATATGTCGAAGGCGCAAACTCCACATGGCGTCGCTTGGTGCTCGGAGGCTCTAAGATTGATTGTGCGTGACGTTTGGATAGTATAGAATCCGTTCTAATTGTATGTGCACTTTGAGATTTACTTACTAAGCCGTGATGTGTAGCAGCATCCAGCAACACACTGGGGATCGGAGGTTTTGGCCGATGAGCAATAAGCAAACAACTCGCCTGTATACCTTCTGGAAGTGAACTCTCATTCAATTTGCTTAGTATGTTTTGTAGACCGGATACTTCTAAACATTCCAGGGGATCTGATCCGCTAGTTCGCGGGCTCGTGCCTGACAATTCTAAGGCATGCGCTGAGGGCACATCCTGGGGTTGCGCTTTTAGTGCAGACGCCTCCTTGTTCGCATTTGAAGCCCGAATTGCGTCTTCGTCGGAGTCATCAGGAAATACGTCATCCTTGCCCGCCCCCAGGTCAAGGATTCGATCCTCGTCAACAATGACGCTGCTTGTTGGATTGTCGCCAAGCTCAGGAGGCTGAGTCGCCCCGAGTGCATGCTCGAGATTGTCCGGGTGCAAATCCTCGACAGATTGCAACGCAGTTTTGACAGTGGACTCGAAGGGAACGCTTTGGACAAATGTGTCAAAGGTTACTTCAGTTTGACCATTCCGCTCATATTCCTGGTAGGCTAGCTCTTGGATTTGGCCCCTATACTCTTCCTCGTGAATCCACCCGGAGGGTTGCGAGTCGCGGGGATCGGCAGACATAGACACCAAGACCTCTGGAGGAAACGGACTGCCCTTCGACGGAGGATTGGACATTCTCCGCTTCCGACGTTCCGTTTCGTCTTTCCATAGCCCAGCCATACTATGCACCAACTTCATATCCGTCTGCAATGGGTGGTGCCTTTCAATGAAGTCATGATGGAGTTGTCTTTCTTTAATCTCACGTCGATTGAGAATATCACGGACACATATATCGACCTCAATTGAACAGTGACTTACGCGGGGTAGGTCTGGGTCGTCAGTAATGAAGGGCCGCCGTATGGACTGGCTATGCCACAAATGAGTAGTATCATCGTCTTCATGCTGTGGAATCGGGGATCTGAAGCAGACTTTCTGCGCATCGATATACGCACACCCATAGAGATTGTAATCGGTCATGAATTGGAGCAGATACTGTAGATGTGCCTCGTGTGGCTGAAGTCGCTGCTTCATTATGGCCCCTTGCTGGAGAAGTTCGGCGAGCCGCGTCATCACCACGGGGTTGAGCATATAGATCTTAAGATAAAACTTATATCCGACATGGAAGCCATAGAAGGGAATTCCCTTCACAAGGGTGATTCTAGCCACGTATCTGTGGTTGCCATCATAAACATTGCGCCTGTAACTCACGGCCAAGGCATGGTCGATGGAGAGGTGCAGTCGGTATGTGTATGCGTTTACTAACAAAACCCAATGAGCCAAAGACAGTATATGTTTGGTCCTTATGAAGACTTACCGTCATCGGGGTTCAGACTGCCATGGTACTCAATGTACAGATATGGAAATGCGCCATGGATGTGGGCGCACACCTTCTGACCTGTCTCGGTGGACCCAAAAACCCTGATGACAGGGACCCTGGGCTCCTTGCGCAATTGTGATGACCGCACATCATTTCGAAGTGACGGGTCGTATTTGGTCGGGATCGCCTGATAATGGTCAATGCAGTTCAACCGCACGCGGAAGACATCCATGACGGCTCATGCATGATAACAGTGCGTTTTATTCGATCAGGAAAGCACTGACAAAGAGCAAAAATCATGCTGCCAGCTGAGGACCTTTCCCATGAAGATGCATTTCTTGAACAAAACGGAAGGTTGGCATTGGGGGCTAACCGCCTATTATTTAACGCGACTAAAGCCATCGTAGAGGCTGAATGCAGACGCGTTAGTATGGGAGGACCTATGACGCGGGTTACATGCGCTATCAGGTGGCGTTTTGGCGTCTGGCAGGAGGTACCGAGGTATCTAGGTACCCACATGCATCAGAGTCCAGATAAAAATGGGTCTCGAGCCTTTAAAGCTCGAAAGTCTACTCTAGCCACATTCTCCCATTGAAGCACCAGCCACAGAACAAGCTATCAGCGTCCTACCCAACAACTTTGCGCTGCTCTGCTCCCAAACATTTCACGTTCAGTCCGTAGGGAGATTTCCTACGTTAAATCTCTCCTCAAGACCATACTTCACAGTCGCCGCCGGCTAACGCCAAGTTTCATCATGCCACCTCCACCGCCTCCCCCGTCGCGGAGGAATGACTCCAAGGCATCCGCGGCGTCGAAAGAAGAAAACATCTACATCCCGTCATTCATCAGCAAGCGGCCCTTCTACGCCGGCGAAGAAGGCGACCAGTCCGACTACCTCGAACATCAGCGTCTCCAAAAGTCCAAAGACGACCAGTCGAAATGGTACGACCGGGGCAAGAAGCTGGGCCCCGCGGCGACCAAGTATCGCAAAGGCGCGTGCGAAAACTGCGGCGCGATGACGCACAAGACAAAAGAGTGTCTCAGCAGGCCGCGCGCGAAAGGCGCGAAATGGACGGGGAAGGACATCCAGGCAGACGAGGTTATACAAGACGTACAGCTGGGCTGGGACGCCAAGCGCGATCGCTGGAACGGCTACGACCCGAAAGAGTACCGCCAGGTCGTGAACCGCTATACACAAATGGAGGAGCTGCGGAACCTAGTCGATGGAAACGGGAAAAGCAAAGAAGAGGAGGCCGAAGAAGACAAAGACGATGGCGAGAAGTACGCGGAGGAGTCAGACATGGGACGGCATCAGAGCACGGCAACGAGGCAACTGCGGCTACGAGAGGATACGGCCAAGTATTTGCTCAATCTCGACCTGGAATCCGCAAAATACGACCCGAAAACGAGAACCATGGTCGACGCCGGCGCCACAGCAGACAAGGCCGCGCAACTCTTCGCAGAAGAAGGCTTCCTGCGGGCATCAGGCGATGCCGCAGAGTTCGAAAGGGCGCAGAGATACGCGTGGGAGAAACAAGAAAAGAGCGGCGACACAAGCCAGCATCTGCAGGCTAACCCTACAGCCGGAGAATTCCTGCGCAAGAAGGAGAAGGAAGAGGCAGAAAAGAAGAGAGCTGCACACCTCAAGGCTCTGCAAGAGAAGTACGGCGGGGTCGAGAGTACGATGCCAGCCGCGCTCCGCGATGTCGTCGTGACAGAGTCAGAACATTTCGTCGAGTATGATGAGGCAGGTCTGATCAAAGGTGCACCAACGACAGTTGCAAGATCAAAGTATGCCGAGGATGTATTTACGAATAATCATACTTCAGTCTGGGGTAGTTGGTGGTCCAATTTCAAATGGGGCTACGCGTGTTGTCACTCTTTCATCAAGAATAGTTACTGTACGGGAGAGGAAGGGAAAAAGGCTTGGGAAAATGCCGAGCGACACCGGACGGGTGCCGGTCTCATAGAAGATGTGCCGACTCAGGAAGAGCGAGACGCACCAGTAGAGGAAGCAGAGTCCGCGAAACCAGCCGCCAAGAAACGGACAATGGAGGAAATGATGGGCGGTATCACGGAAGCCGAAATGGATGAGTACCGTCGGAAACGAACGGCAGCTAATGACCCCATGGCTAAATATCTAGGTAAAGACCAGCTAGCATCATAGAATTTGCGAGACAATTAAGCATGAAGAACAAACTCGCGAAGGCTTCAGTCACTAAAAGAAAATCATCAATTGGTACACTCGTGGTATCATTCATGAATATTTTCATGCATTCCTGTTCCCTGGGGCCTAACGCCTGAGCTTTGAACGGGCATATGTAGACCCATAATCTTATCACTTTTCCGTATCCCAAGCGGCCCAACTGAACTAATTTGTGGGCGACATGTTTACTCCTCTTCCTCCTCCTCATCGTCATCCTTCTTCTCGGCGGCCTTGGCCTTCTTTCTCCGGACACGACCAGGGCGGCCACCACCGAAGGGCGAGGTCAGGGCGAAGTCAATGTGCTTCTGGGAGTCAAGACGGACGACGAAAGATGGGACGTTGACAATCTGCTTGCCGACACGGATGTGGCGCTGGCGGATGAGGACACGAGCGTGGTGGATGGACTTGGCAAGACCAAGCTTGTAGACGCAAGTCTGAAGACGGCGCTCCATGAAGTCTTCGACCTTGAGGGCAAGGACGTAATCGAGCTTCATGCGGGACTCGTCGAGCACACCGATTCGCACCAGACGGCGAATGAGGGCATTGCCTTCGAACAGACGCTTGGGGTCCTTCTCGTCGAGGGTAAGAAGCTGACTGCAGGCATATTTTAATTAGTATTTCCCGTCAATTTCTTCTGTCACAAGCGACTTACCGGGCAGCACGACGGATCTTGGAGAGGGTGAGCTGGACACGCCACACCTCACGCTTGTTGCGCAGACCGTACTCTCCAACGAGCTTCAACTCGGAGTCACTATGATTCGAACCGTGTCAGTCTTTCCAATTCACATTCGACTTAAGCAGAGAACAAGCTCTAGCTCAGTGGCCGGTGATTACTGACAGTCGGGCGGCCTCGAAGGGACGACGCGGGACCTTTGCGGTCTTGGAGTAGGACAAGGGCGCCATGGTTGCGATGCCTCAAATGTCGTGAGGGCGTTGTTGGGCGATGGCGGTTGGCGGAAAGGAGTGATGTTGTCGGAAGTTCGCAAGGTCGAGGGAAAAGTTCGCGGGAGGGTGGATTGTGTGGACAGAATGGATAGGGCAAGGACCGAGCTAGGCCACAAACGGAAGGGCGGGGTCTCGCTTAATTTTATTGAGTATTATTGGTCAGATTTTGCGTGGGAGACGTGCCATCTGAGCGCCAGGGCTGACAACTGCTTGCCAAATGACAGTAAATACTTAAATACACAACTTCTGACGAATAGCAGTAGTACAGTCCTCTTATATTGGTGGAAGACACTATTGCGAGGTGTATGTTCCCAACGCATATCCACGATAGCCATGTCTTCATAATTAGATACTAAATCAACATAATTGCAAGTATCAGCAGCTGCATACAGAGCTTCCCTAACCTAGTCCTTTTCTCTAGCATTTTAGCAATAGCGTCCAGTACTGCTCAGGTTCGTATGTTTATGCACTAAGCGTGTTTCGATAGCAATTCCAAGCAGCAGCCAATCATGCATCGTCCTACTGACGTCTTAGGAAATTTCATACTTATTCAGACACTTCTTGGGAACAATATAAGACGGCACAGACATTGAAGTCCCAAGTCTGGGTATTGGATATAGGACTGCGAGTGAAGCTGATACCAATAATGAAATAAGACTATTGATCTTATTCTCCCTTTACTACACCACAATCTGTAGGTATTCTCTTACTCCTTCCAGCCGAATCACGGTCCCGATCTGAAATCAGCTATGCACAATCCGACTCAACGTCCCATTGCATCATCTTCCCCTCCGCCTAGCCAAATGGCCCGTGAACATTGCGACTAGGAGAAGGATGGACGTGACAAGCCAGAGGAAGGCGAGCACAAGAAGTACGCTCATAAGATACTTGTGAACTTTCCGCGTCTTGGCTAGGGCCTCTGTGTAGTACGAGAGTTCGTCGTCGTTGATTTTCAGACGACTGTCGACGGCCAACGACAGCTTTTGCAGGTACTCGCGCGTATACTTGGGGACAGTGTCGGCTGTTATTATTACGTTAACCCAACTATCTACGGCTTGGGGGAGAAGAGGCTCTTTACCATTTTCATATAGATTGTACCTGGGAATATCAGGTTGGACAGCTACCAGCGGATGCGTGTCCGTGGCGCCGTCTGGTGAGCGGTAGTTCTGTCGTCAGCACTTTCGCCTAGAACCTTGTCAACTTGGCGTCACTAACCTGAGGTTAGGCCAGCCATCGAATGGCGGCCTCCAGGGGCGACGGCGGTCGATATCATAGTGGATATTAATGGATGATGTAATCGCACGCGAACTGCTTCTCTATGACTCTTAAACTTGGTACAAGGGAGAGTGTACGCAGATTGTGCCAATAGGATGGGATTGATGGGTTGCAAGATATGATGCTGGGGGGAAGATGAAGAATACAAAGGCTTCAGAAATAGCAAGGAGACACGGGAGGTCATGTCTTGCACCAGACTAACCAAGGTCAATTAGAAAGTCTGTTATGCTTTGCGTCAGCTCGGTCGTAACTGCAAGGACAGTAAGGAAGCACCTGCCTGCCTTCTGTGACTGCCTAATTACCTAGGTAGGTACCTACCGTGCGTGCACTGAAAGGCGGTCCCTCCCCGGGAGCTTCATGTGTCTTGAGAGACCACATCAAGATTTGTTTACAATCTAGCGTGGCCTCAGCTAGGTCTCCGTATTTTCCCTACTTAGAGAAAATTTATACATGGAAACGACCTTGAGAGTGTAACGGCAAGGTGTAAATTTAGCTAGCCGAAATTTCACAATAGACAAGACAACTCATTCCTTCACCAAATGTCCCTCATGCCAGTCTGCTTATCGAATATAGGTGATATCTGCGCATACGCGATGATATAAAAGTAGTCAAATATCCTCTAACGTAGAAGCCGCTTGTTATCGGTTTGCATGTTCCATGACTTCACTAATTCAGCCATGCCCTATTCCAACATCGTGAAGCCTGCACATATTCATCATCAGGTCCTTTCCATGGGCCTGGATAAGTCTACAGCCCGGATACGCAACTCTGGTGCTCAATATGTAGCTTTCATAGTAATCAATTTTCCTATTCTCGTTCTCTTGGCCCGCTCTGTCGTCGCCCACGTCACTCTCGTTCTTTGCTTTCTTCGAT
Source organism: Xylaria sp. FL0933 (assembly GCA_022578765.1). Taxonomy (NCBI): domain Eukaryota; kingdom Fungi; phylum Ascomycota; class Sordariomycetes; order Xylariales; family Xylariaceae; genus Xylaria; species Xylaria sp. FL0933. Next base: position 241,180 of record MU389746.1, read on the forward strand.
ACCGTCGCTCCTGTTCTCGTGCTCGTGGCTCTCGCTCCTTAGGCCTCTTATACTCATTCTCGCCATTTCCGCCAAGCTATAGCATTTCCTGTCTCTCGTACTTTCAAACATATGTTTAATCAGCAGACCCAAAGTGAAGAGGGTCCCAGCCTCAAGAGACTGACTCTTTTTAAGAAACCGGTCGTCATGCGCCTCAGCCGTGACTTGCCTTACAAGCCAGAATTCCAGTCTGGCTCAAGTACTCGTATCAAATCGACAGGGAGCTGCGAGAGTCTGCATCTTTCGAGAAAATTTGGATCTGTATCCTACTTCACTACATATAAGGAAGTGATGGAGATGAAAAGATTAGGCTGGAAGACTGATATGGGGGATCTACCATTGGTTCGCCAAATGATGGAGCGGTTACAGGCCTTGCTGTCTCACAGGATGTCAAAACTCCTTTAAGCTGTAATTCAAGTGCCTGGGATTTGTGCTATCTAAATCCTCCTCTAGGTAGAGCAACTCACTGCCACCTGTATGGACGATTAGGTTTGATATTTATCAAGCTTAAATGTTTTTATACATCCCGCAAACTTGCACTGTATACTCCTACTACGGGCGTGCTATATATGGTATTATGTAAAACATGAAGAGAACCAGTTCAAGGTGCAGATTGTTCTGCAATTTTTGTTATTGCCTCATTCAAAGAAACCCATGACATAGTTTCTTTGCAGATAGTTACACCAGTATACTCGGTTAACTACAAAACGTGTATACTCACAGCGTCCAGAATATAGGCCATGATTCAGGATGGCCCTAGCTGTGCAAAAGCGTGTTTCCTACATAAGACTCCAACCACCTGGGTATCCTACCGACAATTAAGACAGGTTACCCGGCCTATTCCCCCGAAGTATAAACGCTATCCGCAAGCTCCCGAATAACTCCAGGTCTAGTGGGCCGGATTTGTGCAAACAACCGATATTCGGTCGACATGAATTATAGGTTCTAATCGTGGGCAGAAGGGCCATTTGGCGTAGACCACGACGAAAAGTGCTCTCAAAATTGCAGTTAGAAGAGGGAGTGTGTGCTGCGAGAGGTTTTGGGTATCGTAGTTGATAGAACAGAAGAGCCAAGACTCTAGTTGGCATAGTTGAAGTATACGATGTCAATACCAGGGAGCGAAATGGCTACGGTCGTGTCATGTCGTATATAAGACCGTTCGCTGATATTGAGAGGATTGCTAGAAGGCAACCAGATGCGCAGAGGAAATGGCCTATCATACAGGTGGATAGGCACTTCCAGGTATCATGCCTCCCCCTGCACCTCCTCTGGCCGGGCTGCCTGAGCCTCCGCGGCGACCGGGCAGTTGGAAATCCGGATTGCTAAGAATGTTCACATCATTACGATTGACTGGCCTGCGTTGTGGGATTTGTTGGTTATAGCCCTGACCGGGAGCGGGGTTCCAACGAGGATTCACGCCTCGCTGTGAAACCGACGTGAACCCTGACCGTTCAGATACGGTAGGACTCCGTGCGCCAGGGGCGAGATGTGGATCATCGAAGCTCGTCGGCCCTTCTTGTGTAGGTTGCTGTACTCGTGGTGGCGGTTCGGCGAAGCGTGGATCTACATCCTCGTAATAGCCTCCTCCATTTAGAGTCACAGGCGGAGTTGACCGTGCCCCACCATTGATCTCCTGAAGGGGAGGCGACATCTGGTGAGACGGAGCACCAGGGGAAGCGCGGCCAGGTCCTTGGTTCCAAGCCTGCCGTGGAGGGATGTACGCTCTATGATAGGATTAGTATTGCTAAAAAAATCATCGGCGTCAAGACTTACTCATCTTGGCTATATTTACTCGCGTCACTGGTGACAGTATCGTGTCGTTGAGCTGAAGACGTCCTTGCCTCCTGTAAAGCAAGCATACCAGCAACGTCTGTGTCACTGTCTCTTATATGATTGTTAAATTGACCAAACCCTGCAGGCGGCCGAGCAGGGCTGCCGGTTGTAGCATCCATTTCCACTGCTTGACCTACAGCACCTAGTGTCGTAAGGTTGGATTCAGGAAGGGGTGGTGGTGATTCTGCACGCGGCAAGTCGTCGGTTTGGTCGGGACGGTATGGTTGATAACCGCCTGTGTTCGCGACACCGGCAGACACATTAGGTATAGAGGGGTTATCCTCATACGGAGCTCTCGGAGGAGCTGGAGAGCCCTGTCGTCCGGATCCATAGCCCCCGTAGGCCCCAGGAGGGGGAGTTCTGCCATCGTACGCGTAGCCAGGTGGTGGTGTTCTTCCGCCTCGCATACCGCCGCCATAACCTCCACGCGGGCCATAGCCTCCTCTTGCATTAGGTCCTGGTCCATACCCGCCCCGTCCTGGAGGACCGTAACCACCTCTTCCATTTGGCGGACCACCATATCCACCTCTTCCGTTTGGCGGTGGGCCATAGCCGCCACCATAAGCCCCTCTTCCGTTACCACCTCTTCCTCTGAAGCCGCCACGTCCTCTCCCATCCATGCGATCCGTCGAAGGCCCTCTTCGCATTCCATAAGCATCGGGTGCTTGTGTTGGTGGATTTCCATATTGATCTGGTGTCAACGCTGGCGTCGACCCTGAAAATGACCGGCGAGTGTTTGACAGGTCTGATGCGCTCATATCCAAAGGAGCATTATTAGGGGATCTCTCAGATGGTGTACGAGCTGTTAATGGGATTCTCTCGTCACTACTGCGGTCATCCCTTTTCTCATATGCTGCGAACGTCGGTAGCCCATCGGAGGGTCCATTTGCTCCGCTAACACTCGGAACGGTTGGTTGAAGACTGGAACCCACAGCAGAAGTGGCTTCTTGCTGAGCCTGGCGATTATAATAATTCTCACCGCTCATCTCGGCATTCTCCGCAATTCGCTTCTTTCTCGCTTTCCTACCAACGAGAGTGCGGCGCATGGCGCAAGAAACAATGAAACTCAAGAAAACTAAAATCGTGGCGGCAAGCACCAACCAAGAACCCCAGGCCAAATGGGGCACGAATAGAAGGACATCAATAAGGAACGCCAAGAGACACACAAGGAAGGTGAGAATTCCGAAGATGAAAAGACCACACAAGTAACGCGAGGAATGTGAAGGCGAATGTAGGTGAGCCACAACGGCCATGATCAACATGATGAGCGTAAGCAACGCAGCCACGGGATGGACTATTAGAATAGCGGACAAGGTCGTCCGTGTCGAGGATGGAAGGTCGAACTCAGAAGATGACTGGGGAGCCAAGATTGCTGATATATCATTAGTACTCTCTTCTTCTTCTTCTTCTTCTTTAACAAAGGACATTAATAGCTGTGAAATAGAGAAAACAAACACATACAGGTGTCATATCCTATCTCGATTGGGCTGCATCCACTTGCTTTACAGTACCCAAACACACCAAAGTTCACAACTCCATCGTCAGATTTGTAGACACCAAGGGGTATAGCCTTGATGATTGGCGTCGAGAGAACAGAGAGAAGCAACAACACGAATGCCACAAACAGCAGTATCGCCAGCGGCGTGGCTGGCCGCAGCATGGCGGCGGCTTGTCAGCGTGCAGGCTCCTGGCGAGCCGCAACGCTAGAGATGATTCCGTGTGCAGCGAGACAGAACGCAAATTTGGAGCTGGTAAACGTCGTAGTTAAGCAAGCTGCAATGTATGCAGGTTTTGAAGCGTGCGGGCGAGGTGGACGATGCTCAATTACGGCGACATGTGCAGCGCTTCCGTCTTCGCTTGTCTTACGGGACAGAGAAGTCGTATATAGTACAGTATCGAGTGATCTGCTTATTGGTTACTCGAAACAACCGTAACTATCGTCGTCAAAGAAGAATGAGGCTGTTCAATCTTATACATCGGCGATGGCGTCGTTACTGGGTACTTCCAAAGCTGCTGGATGATAGATAACTAAGAAAAGTTGAATGTTATACAAATGCGCAGTACCGGAAACGAATGACGGATGGCGAATGACGAATGAAGAGGAGGCGGCGACGGCTACGAAATAGAAGAAGCAGTGGGAGCGTATCACTAATTGGTGGCAGTGCTGCCTCTGTTCAAGTTAACTGAACGGAAGGTTGCAGGCGGGAAAGGGCGGTGGTTTGGCGTGAGGGATCGAGAGTGGGAGAAAGCCTGCCCACTACAATTACCTACAGAGGCAGATCCAGGTTTCGGGCGAAGAACAAGATGGGGGATACTGTTGGTCGTATTGGCTGGTTGAGGTGGACAAAGTGGATTCGAGATACCGTACACTGGGGCGCAACTGCCTACTGTACCTCGACTAGACTTATTTGGGTATATTAGCCCTGGTATGTGGTGCATTCACGGTTACTTGGGTTGGGGAAATGGAGCTTTTGGTTTGGCCGAGAGACAGGTCTAGATCCGCACTGTATCCGCATATATACTAGTACTATTGCTAGTGTGGATTATTCTGCAGACTGTAGATAACATTCGCGTCAGTGTATGCGCTAGTAAGGACGGAAGCAGGTGTTCTGCAGATGGCTTTCACGTGGACCTACCGTAGCAAGCACATCATCAGATCCTCATCAACTCTAATCTTATTTATTAGGCTAGGTCCTGTCTTAGTGTCTGTGTATCCTGTATATCTCGACGCTATATAAATGTGGATTACAATGCGCGTCGAAGCAATGATAATCTCCAATATCCACCGGAGGACTTAGTCAAGGGATCTGACTTCACTACTAGCAAGTCTCAATTAGAGGAGTTTGGAAAATAATAATAAGGGAGACAGATCTTTGTGGACCAGCTAGTAGTGCTGCTCACATTCAGTATCTCATCATCTAATGACTCAATTAACCTGCGACTTACTGAGTAGGCTGTGAGCGCCATCCTTGTGCATCTATCTCTATATTAACTACTAATCTACGATAAAGACTTTGGCGCCAATGGAGGTGCTCTGGAATGAAACGCTTGTTAAAAGGGGGAAGGTTAACTACTCAGTAGTACAGCTCACCCGAAACTGCGGGAGACATCCTCGATTGAGTAAGTATATTTTTTCTCCCCGGAGCTCTGTTTCCCTACCAATGAGAGCACAGGAATCCACGCATGCTACATGCCAGTCGCAAAGCGAGATTACCTAACCTCAGGTCCTGTATGTCTTTCTTTGATCATATATATACATGTACTTGATATGGCGCTTTGAGCCTCACCTGTCCTCGTTCTAGGTAACATTACGTGTAAGTAAAATGCGACCTATCGCTGCGACTATAAGACGGTCGATACTATCTCCCCAAAGTCTGACGGTATTTGATTGTCATACACATTACGCTGGCCGACTCTAAGGTCGCGCGACAGACGTTGCTTGTCTTCAGACATAGCAAGCACCAAGCCCCAAACCAAGCTTCTATGACATAACAGCACTCGATCCACGTCAGCAAGTACAGAGACACAATGCACCGAACTTTGCAGCGTCACGAAAACCCAGCCCCGCACGTTGCATAACGTCTGACGACAGGGTCCCGGGTCTATTGCTGAGACATGGACAAACAACAAACTACTGGCTATTGCCCCAGGTGGGCATGCCCATCAACGTGCCAAAAACGCGTCTAATTGGGGGCCTACACGCGCCAGTAAAGGCTTGTTATAGCATTCTTGTGCTTTTGATTCTCGCCTGATAGCTTAGTTCCTGTGTCGTGACGCCATCATGATTAAAGTCACTGCATATCTAAGTGCGTAGTTATACCCTACGTAATCGTACTCGTGCCCCGTTCCTTTAATTGTATGGGAATAGGGCTGGAATGGAGCCAATGTTTCATCGGTTTCCAGTGTCTCGGTCCAGTGGCTCAGACCCTAACGACTAAAATGACCAGTCAAGAGTGTTGTCGTAATACAAGCAGCAAAAGCTATACTATTTCTACATTTCTGTTCAACGCCATTATATTATAGTGTACGTTCAAAGTACTGGCGGTAGCGTAGAATGTGTGCGGTTAAACTTCGACCGACTAACTGGCCACGGATCAGTCTTTGATCTGCGTGTTATTAGCATGCGGCGACGAGTCGCGTAGTGTATGTACACGTCTCGCCAGGGTAAGTAGGAGCCTCAACCTCAAACATGAGTGTCATATTATTACAGGAGTAATCCTGGTATTGCTCTTATGCCGGATACTTATAACGACTCGTTTCCATAACTGGACGATTCAGGCAGATTTGTCGATCTCATCTACATACCCTCCCTTTCCACGAGTGCAATTAACACACACCGATTGCATCCTCTTCTCTCTTACAATATATAAAGTGATGGAGACGTGCGCCAGATATGCTAGTGTGCCAAGCACCGACTATGCGCCTGATAACTAATCGTATTCAGGTCAGTACGTCTGCACCGTAGCATCATTTGTTGAATATAGGAAGCGTTGAAAATGCTTGGGTGCCGGCTTTCAGCTTTTATTTAGTAGGAAGCGCTTTGTGAGCATGGCGACTGTCGAAACCATAGCGACATTCGGAATTCGGTCCGCCGAACTACTTTCTTGAGTATTGAGAGTTCCGTCGTCGATGAGATCAAACAGCGTACTTGTGTGTTGGATGCGGAATGAGGACTATAGTTCAGCTATGAATTCAATTCAAATGACAAGTGAGGAATTCGACAGATGACACAAACTATCATACTGCATCGTCAGGGATTATGTGCAGAACCTCGAGCTGTCAGCCGAGGAGAATAATTGTAACTTAATTCGACAAAAGTTAAGCCTTCCTTGGGTTCCCCCGAAATAGCGCGGACTTATGGCAGCAGCGGGCGTCGGCGCGGGCATTATCGGCCCCGAAGCCCAGGCGTCCCAAGCCTGTGGGACATCTACCTACTCGGACAAATATCGTCATCAGCCTCAAAAGTCTCCGATTTTCTTTATTGCTTCTTCTTCATACCATCTTTTTCCGCCACATGCTACGCTAATACACGAACGTTAAGCCAAACCTCGATACGCACCGCGTGATGCCGCGAGTTGCCTTTATGCGCTTTTCACGATAGCTACGTACTTTAGTAGATTCCGACCTATACCGCCGCCGCCGTTGCCTGCTTGTTGCACGATACGCTTAAGAGGCCGGAAGCTCTGCCTTCCACCTCATCTCAACCGCACTCGCCGGCGCTGGATCCTCATATCAGCACATTAGGCGGTGAGGTATGCTACGTGCGCCGATTGCGGCGCGCCACTGCGCCCGCCGTAAACTATCCAGATTCTTTCACCCAAACCATCTTGGCGTTCCGAACACAAGATCTCGCATAAATCTTTCCCGCGCGCCCATACAAATACACCCACGGCGGGGTGTGCAAACACAAGGTGCACCCTTCGAACCTCTCCGTCCACCATCTCCCTCATCTCTCGGAAAGCCCCAAGCCGCGCGACAGTTCAAGAAAGGGCGGAAATGGGGGCGCCGACTGCTGATATTCGGCGCCGTAACGGGGAGTCTATATCTGGTTGACCGGGCTGTATTCGCAGCGGGCGTTGGACGGTCACTCCTGACTTTTGGGACCGGCCTATTCGTCGCGCTCGACTATAAGCTGAATTTCCGGCCCCAACCTATAACAGGCGGCACAATCGAGGACCTGCATCGACGTAGCGCTGAGCGGCTTTTCGAGCTGCTGAGGGCTAATGGCGGATTATACCTCAAAATCGGCCAGGCTATAGCTATGCAGAGTGCGGTTTTACCGCCCGAATTCCAGCGCATGTTTGCCCGCATGTTCGATGATGCGCCTCAGGATACCTGGAAGGATGTGGAGAAGGTCATCCGCCAAGACTTCGGCGGGAGAAGCGCTGAGGAGGTCTTTGGTGTGAGCTTTACCGGCGAAGAGGGCAAAGGCCTCATGGAGCGACGTGCTCGTGCTAGCGCAAGTGTTGCGCAAGTTCATTGGGCAAGATTACCAGACGGTAGAGAGGTTGCGGTTAAGATACAGAAACCGGAAATCGCGAAGCAGGTCGGCTGGGATCTGTGGGCATTCAAAGTCGTCATGCGTGTGTATACATGGTGGTTTGATCTTCCGCTGTACTCTATCGTGCCGTTCATCACCGAGCGCCTGATGCTCGAGACGGACTTCGAGTCCGAGGCGAGAAATTCGGAAGTCATGCGCAAACTAGTTGACGCAGAACCGTCACTCAAGGGTCGGGTGTATATCCCTCAGGTGTATCCAGAGTTCACTACGAAGCGAGTGCTAGTCACAGAATGGATAGAAGGCGTGCGGCTTTGGGACAAGTCCGCGACGACAGGACGCTGGCTTGGCGGCTACGGGAATGGGTCAGCCGGCGTTCACGGCGAGAAGCTGATTTTTACTGCTGCGGATAAAGAAGCTGCGCGCAGGGAGCTGCGCCTGAATCCGTTAAAAGAGAAACTGAAGCCAGAGCGTGAACATTGGAAAGGCCGGAACGGAAAAGGCGGGCTGGGCCTTTCTAGCAAAGATGTAATGACTACGATGGTGGACTTGTTTTCAGCACAAATCTTTAAATGGGGCGTCGTTCACTGCGACCCGCATCCAGGAAACATCTTCATTCGCCGCCTGCCATCCGGCAAGCCCGAACTTGTTCTTATCGATCACGGCCTCTACGTCTACATGGAACCCAAGTTCAAACAGCAATATGCTCTTTTCTGGAAGAGCCTGATGACGTTTGATAATAAGACGATTGCCGATATATCGGAACAGTGGGGTATCAAAGCTCCCGATATCTTCGCGAGCGCCACGCTCCTGCGGCCCTATGAAGGAGGCGACGGGTCTTTCAAAGACTCGTTGACCAAAGAATTAGCGGGAAAGACGCAGGCCGAGCGACATTATGAAATGCAGCAGCGCATGAAGCAGGGCATCCGTGACGTCCTTGCCGATGAGGACAAATGGCCTAAGGAACTTGTGTTCATCGGCCGCAACATGCGTATTGTACAGGGGAACAACCAATTCATGGGGTCCCCTGTCAATCGCGTTAAGATGATGGGGAATTGGGCCAGCGCCAGCCTATTCCAAGATCCAAATCTGCCGCTACGCGAGCGGCTCTTTAACGCCTGGAAACATCTAATCTTCAAGACCGTGCTATTCGCGACGGACGTGGCGTTCTATACCTTCAAGGTCAGGCAATGGCTTGGCCTGGGTGGCGGAATGGAAGACGAGGTCGAAAAACGAATGGCGCTCATGGCGAAGGACTTTGGCGTTGAGCTGCAGCACGACGTATTCGAAGGCTAAATATGACGATAAAAGAGGATAGAGGGTTTTGTCATAGAAAGAAATCTCGGCTCGCTCTGTATAGAGGTCATATATACCAAAAGACTCGGAACCCTGGCTAGGGCCATGTAGATTTACAGTAATAGAATACAGTTCGGGCCAGGTGCGTGGAGAGAACACGCGGTTGGATTGGACCCCTGTACTATTCGAAAGCCATGCTTTGCCGTGCACTAGAAACAGGTGTGATTCCTGATCCCGGTCCAACATCGTGTGCTATGAGCATGAGTGATAGCGGGGAGATTCGACGACTTAGCTGCAAACCTTGCCTATCACACCAGCCGGATACTACTAGACAAGATATTGCCATCTCAACTCCAGTAGAAGCAAAAAGAGCACTAGATCCCTTAAGTACTTACCTGGGCAATATAAGTGCAACCGATGGTACTGACCGGCGCTTCAGAGCTAGCTTTCGGATGCGGTCTCATGTTCCCTGGTTGGATAAGCCCGAGCAAGCTAGGGTCGGTCCAATGAAATGGAATGCTCTGCCTATTTAAGTAGGTACACTAATCTAGTCCTGGTCCCCCTCCTCGATGGGAAAAGGGGTTGGATATGTCAGGTCGTTTTATGTCTCCAATGTGAGAACCATGCTGGCATAGATACTATGATAGACAAGATCAATTGGCAGCGCCCATGGCCACGCAACGAAACCAAGCCACACCAGACCGGACCAAACCAGCACCGTACGACATGCGATGGGGTCTCGTGTGAAAGTCTCGCTAACCATTGGGCACAATAGGTGTGTTCACATCGGTAGCTTGCACCTTCGTAACGGCCGGTAGCCGATCATCACAGCAAAATCGGAAGGATGGGTACGTACGTGGTACATACGATCGGTTCCTCATACATATCTACATGCATGCAGAGAATCTGACTATCGAAACGATAATCGGTAAACAAAGCATCTCTAATATAGGTGTAGATGTATACGCTCGACTCCCAACACAGGTTTTGTTTAAAGCAGAAAAGGAGAAAGAAAGGAGCGGATGGCTTTACCAATTTATACTAGTAAGGCTAGTATATGATGGTTGTATCAAGTCTTGTCTTTATTAGGTTGTTTCAAATCTGCCTTCGTAAGTGCTGGCGCTAAACCACAGGCGTGTACCTAGGTAGCAGCACTAAGAGGCAGTACTGTGCCTACTATCCCTTTGACTGCCCATTCGGCACCAGTACAAAAGAGTGGATCAGCGAAGCAATGTGCAGAGCAGTACTGTCCAATAGAAAGCCATGTTGATAAGAGAAATAGATTCTGATTGGTGTATGCATTGTTCCACAATTCCACCTTTTTGTACTGGTGCCGAATGGGCAGCCAAAGGGATAGGTACAATCGGCATCAGGCATCGTAAAGTTCTAGCGTAAGCCCACTACTACACCAACGGCTCCTAACTCCATTGGTAGCTCTCGAGGGCTCTCTGTCCCTCTGCACGCGATTCTTGTATCCTGCTCCGCGTCGTAGTTTGCAAGCCAGTACGGTACCTATTGTCTCTTGTCCTTTTTTCTGTCCTGAGCTCACCGGACTTGGATCGTTCATCGACTCTCTTTTTGCTGTGGCACGCCCATTGTGCTTTTTCTTCTACTAGTATCATCCCGTTACACGTCACTGGTGGTGTCTCTCGTACTTGACGTTGCTTCTATTTCTTTTTCTCGTCTGTTTCCACGGATAGATTGTTTCATGCGCCAGCAGAACCAGAGGTCCAATCGATTGGGTCGGCCGCATTCGCATCGTCCATCGTCCATTCGTCCCAACCCTACTGTAGCTCCTAATGCAGAGAGACCCTGAGCGCTCGACAAGGTGGACCAGGTAGAGCTCCCTTGCTGTATACATACATTATAATTATCGATCCCAAGCATCCCAGCATCAAAGGCCGACGCAAACAATCATCGTCCACTCCTTTTCCCACCAACACTGCAAGGCGAGACTCTGTCTGAGACCTTTGCGCCGAGACCGTCCACAAACGATCCCAATCGCACGACGCTTCTCGACGGCGGATCCTTGCGCGCGCTGCTCCTGTTGCTGCTGTTGCTGCTGCTGCCGCTGCTGGCACTCACCTTTTCACAAACTGCAAGGTTGGTAGACAGCTTTCTTCTTCCTCTTTCCCTGTTTTTCCGCATGCGCAGTCTGAGCTTGGCCCCCTACAATCCACCGCTCCGTTTCAGTCAGTGGAATTGCCGGTTGCATACGCCACGGCGCATGGGCGACCCCCTTCCCTTTGGGCATCCATTGGCTCGCCAATTTCGAAGACAGGAGCTGTGGCTTGGTAGGCAATCCTATCTATCACTTTTCGCGACAAGTAGGTTGCATCGGGGACTCCCGCAGAGCGAACGGGATCGTCAGGAGAATCCATTATCAACTCTACTGCCTCCGGTCCAGCGTCCCGACCCAGGTGGTAGAGCGATTCGTGACACTTCCGAGGAACGCATCCAGCTGCCACGCTGTCTGTATGTCCGTTGCTTTCGCTCGTCGTACCAGCAAGCAGGCTGTTTCCTTGTTGGGATTGTTCTTCGATGAACTGTATGGCGAACTGAGAGACGGGTGCTTTTCATTGTGTATTGCGCAACTGCAGGCCAATAAACTGACAACGAAATCGTAAAGACTTATAGGTGTTGATTCTTCGTGCTAGGTCGTCCTCTCCTACGATACGCCGTTGCAACTACTCGTCCAGTATAACATCAGCTACAGGCAGTAAGAAAGAAGCAAAGTCACACAGCGTCCAGGGGCCGGGGCCAACATATACAGACGACACTTCCATTACGCATAGGTATCGATAGCTTGAACAGTGCTGGACCTACCGGGCGATTTACCTTTCGTCAGCGGCGTTGCATGACGTGGAGCGACCCAGCCCTATCCAATCCACCTGTTGCTGCATTTGAGCGTCCAACCATAGTATATTTGGTAATCACACATCGATAGCTCTCGTTGAACTCTCTGGAGACCTGGTGCTCTCCCAATCTGTGCTGGTCCTGCAATAGAGAGAAGGCCTTGCCTGTGGGAACAAAGAGGTGCAACGAAGCGCGTCCGCCATAGCTCAAGCTCCTTGAGCTCCTGCAAATTTCTGGAACGCTTAGTCGTTTGGTCTATCTGCCAACATATCAGGTTTATCTGGTCATCGCCTGCATCGATATTGCCTGCTTGTTATAGTTAGGTATATGCAATCTGTGCCTTCCGCCGCTGCCTTGCCGGTAAACGCACCTACCTGCCTCCAAACCCTGACTCTTCACCCGCTTGCATCAAGACACTAGTGAAGATGAGCCAAGAAACCGCGCCTCGGCGGTCAAGCTTTGGGAATCTGCTTCGACGCAGCAAGTCCGGCGAGCTTAAGGGCGGAAGGAAGAGCTCGCAGCAGCAGAAAGAGCCTGTTCCCAATTCCCCGCCTCGTCTGCCGGCCCTCTATAATGGCTCTCAACCTCAACCTCTCCAAACCTTTGGAGGCGATACTCGTCCCGATTCTTTTGCTATAGTTTCTGGAAAAGCAGATCACTCTTTTCATCACTACCCGCCGCGTGCTTCGATCGAACCTGGACGTCCGTCTATGTCGTCCTCGGTTGCAAGACCTCCCGTCCCCCCGGTCCCTAACGGTGCCTTGGTCGATCCGTACGCTCGTACAGAAAGCATGACGAACCGTGGCCGATACAGCTACGCAAGCAGCGCCATCAGTACCGTTAACAGCCCTAGAAGGGTTCGTAGAAGGAAAGACCCAACTCCTTTTAAGTAAGTCACCACATCTCCTTAATTCCAAAAGGCTCTATTAACCAGGCCTCTGCAGCATTCTGATTGTTGGCACTCGCGGCTCGGGCAAAACTTCATTCCTCGAATTCTTGAAGACATCTCTTGCCCTACCACCGAAGAAAAGATCCCAGCGATCAACTGAGATCGAACAAGAAGTGACTTCCCGAGCAGCTCCATCGGGAAACTTCCTACCTCACTATCTTGAAAGCGAGATTGACGGAGAACGTGTAGGATTAACCCTATGGGATTCCGAGGGCCTGGATAAGAATGTCGTAGATCTTCAACTGCGCGAGATGTCCACATTTCTAGAAGGGAAATTCGAGGAGACGTTTGCTGAGGAAATGAAGGTGATTCGGTCACCGGGCGTACAGGATACGCACATTCACGCCGTTTTCTTGATTCTGGACCCCGCCCGCCTCGATCGTAACATAGCTGCAGCGAGAGCAGTTCCTGGCATGACCCACGGTGGAAAACATGGTATCGATCTTGGGCGTATCGTTGGTGGTCTTGACGAGGATCTCGACTTGCAAGTTATGCGCACATTGCAAGGCAAGACGACGGTGATTCCTGTCATATCGAAAGCCGATACCGTCACGACGGCCCATATGACTTTTCTGAAGAAAACGGTTTGGGCTAGCCTTAAGAAGGCCAACTTTGACCCGTTGGAGGGCTTGGGCTTGGATGACGAGGATGAATCTAACTCTAGTAGAATTGACGAGGGTGACGAGGCGGAGGCGGAGGACGCGGCAGCTGAGTCTGACGGAGACGAAGAAAAGGCAAAGACCGAGGAACACGACGAGAATAACACGGGCGAAGGCGAAGACCAATTATCTTCGGCTTCGAAACGAAGATCCAAGGCTTCGAATGAAGATAGTTCTGACGAGCTTCCTCTCCTGCCTATGTCAATCATTAGCCCCGATCTCTACGAACCCGGTGCCATCGATCGAAAATTTCCTTGGGGTACAGCCAATCCTTACGACCCAGACCATTGTGACTTCACCCGTCTAAGAGATGCTGTCTTTACTGAGTGGCGGAGTGAATTGCGGGAGGCTAGCCGTGAGCAGTGGTACGAAGGCTGGCGCACTAGTCGACTCAAACACCGGAGCCCTGCGAATCGACGCCGTTAGGCATTGCGACAGGATTCGCAAGGTCGCCCAATGTTCCATAAATAAACCACCACCACGCATGCTCAGCGAGTTCTGTCATGTTAATTTATTCTCGCAGCCCTTTTTCTCTCCATTTGCGAAACTCGCAACAATACCCCTTGATTGTTCTCTTTTTCTATTACCCATGTATTTCCCGAGACGACGATGTACTACGTACAAACAAAATTTTCTTTTACTGATGGTCTTTGATTAAGCAAGAGAAAAGGACCCCGCTGGTGACAGATTTCCTTCGAAGTCAAGTTCCAAGGAAAGGGCGAAAAGATACAATATGAACGACCTTTTTGGAGCTGATGCTATAAAACAAACCTATCTACCCAACACAAATACCATTGATTTGCTGTGGAGCGAGAATAGGGCAGAATGAATAGCCTTCAGGGTTGGTGAGGGATTACTGTGTATCTATCTTACATATCTTCAGAATCCCCAGAGGAAAGGGGACGAAGTAATGGTTGAGTGTAACTAGGCATTTTGTCCTTATAGCTGGAGGTCCTACATACCCTCTAGTACTGTAGCCTCCCTGGGCCTCCCTGGGTCGCATACTCATGCTTCATCGCATATATTCTTGTGTCGGTCTAGGTACTACACTACCGTAAAATGTTAGGATTCTTTTCACCTTGCTCTGCGTTTATAGATTGAGTTCGCTTTGTGTCTTGGTTGATATTTGTATTGTACTTAGCCAACTTCAGATTAACGTCGATTTTCTCACTGCCTACCTAGGTAGGTAATGACTTCGAGATACTTAGCCAGCATGTCTTTAGTGGTGTACTAATAAATATGTCTAGTATTTGAATGTCGCCGGCGCTTATATCATTACCCATATGGGTATTTATTTAACAACTTCTATTCCTACTGCAGAGGAACAAGGAGCATCGTCCCTAACCAGCGGCAAGACGAAGCATGTAAATCAGGGTTGGAATCAAACAGTCACTACTACTACGTACGTGACAAACCCTCATGTATGGGCCAACCCCTTGAAGCGTAAGTCCCCCATGTTTGAATCGTCCCCAGCCTAAGGGCATACCGCAAGCCACCCATTTCTAATCGTACCGTTTGAATCATGCCACGATAACTCAACAAAATTCTAATCAAGCGTAACTCGTATTCAAATTCTTCTCTATCCTTCATTTTAATCAAGCCATAGCCATCGCCTGCCCAGGCAGCTCCGAAAGCCAGCCATCAGTGTCCTCCTCAACAGTATTCTTAACCGCGCAGGCATTCATCTCCGGGACGGTCTGCGTCTTGAGTATCCCTTGCATGCCTGGGCTCCCGCACGCGTGGAACATGCACGTGCTGTTCATCGCCCGCTGTAGGCTGTCGCCCTTCCAGCCGAACATGTAGTCTGCGTGGGTTCCGTAGCCCTGGGTGATATTGTTAGAGCACTCTTAGCGATTCATATGATGTTTAGAGAGAGGGAGAAATTAAAGCAAAGCGCAAAGAACGGCCTAGACTTACCTTGCCATCCATAAACGACCAGACGAATGGTTGCGATCCATCCTTGGGCCACATGTCGTCGAAGGCTGTGGTATTCCACAGCGTCTCGTAGGCTACCTGAGGGACGCGGACGGGGTGGGAGGCAGGACAGGGACCTGCCTCCTGGAATTGCCCTTTCGTCGTGCTGTACATGTGAGATTGGTGATCTGGGCTATCGAGGTTCACGCCGTCCCAGCAGGCGGGGAAGTGGTGGATGGCCATTATTCCTGCAGGGCATGGCTGTGGGAATCGAATTAGTGATTGTCGCTTATAAGGTGATGATATATATGAAAAGCTTCGAGGTCTGTAGAAAACGTAGTGGTAAAACGTCATCTATACTCTGAACCCTGCTCTATACCCTACACACATCGAAGGAGAAGTAAACAAACACCAGAACACTGACCTTATCGGGGAAATCTGGTGTCTCGAAACCTCTCGTCAAGATGGTTTGTAGACAAGTGTATCGGAGCCCTGGCTGGGCGCTTGAATTGGATATAGAGGTCGTCGTGGGAGAACCGACCGTCATGCGGAAGCCCTGAGCATCATGTTAATTGGAGCCATCCCTCGCTGAAACATATCCCAATTAAAAAGGCGCTACCACATACGGGTTTGAAAGCGGTGATATACTGGTCACCATTACCATTGAAGTCCTTCTGGGTATAGTAAATCGTCATCCCGCCCCTAATATCCGGCGCATCTTGACCCTCATAACCAAGCTGGGCATTAGGGTACTGCGGCACCCGCTTGTAAGAGCCATTCTCGTGTCTAAAGTAGAGCAACGCCGTCCAGTAATTCGAGAAGTCCTCTGTGTATGCGCATGTTGTACAGCTGCCTTTCTCACCGATATCCCCCTGCATGGTCGCGTTGAAGGCATTCCCGCCGACGATCTGATGGACGTGGGCCGAGGGGATATGGCCCGGTTCTACGACTGGATCTAAGCGTTGGACTGATACGGAGGAGCATCCGAATCGGAGACCGGCCTGGGAGAACCCGGCTTGGGCGATTAGGAGGTAGATGGCCTTCATTTTTGCGGTAGCACACCTAATCCTCCTTGATATGTGTCAATTTTCGTGTACGAAGATCGTGAGTTCCGAGTGATGATAAACATAGTTTCAAGATTCAGTACAACGCCGTACCGGGTAGAGGGTTATTAAGGACTCAGGACCTCCATCCTCACAGGGGGCCTGAGATATGCCGCCTCTCATCGTTGATCACCCTGCCAAGGCAATATATCTCTTCGCAGCGACTGGCGCCCAAGCCTTACGACCTAGAAGCGAGATCTTTATAGATTGGAGCAATATGAATAGGCCTATCTGGGCGCGACGATACTAGGAACTGGGGCCGGATAATTTACACCGAGGACAAACACATTTGCCGATTCGCTAGTTCGTCGCATGCATATTCAGGCACATGAATTTGACTTAGCACAATGTGAATCAGATACTATTCGTTGCGCCTTATATGTGAAGGGAGATAGCGCTGAGGAAAACTCACTGTTCTATGTTCTATGTTATTTAAAGAGTTTCACCTACCTCAGCTTATCTTCGACCAGTACCTAGGAGAATATGAGGCTCTCATATTGTAAAATGCGACGTATCTCTGTATACGAAATGGCTTGATGAATGTGATTACCGACGATTGTCCGGCAATAGATTAGATGTTGGTCCTGGAGGATTTGCCATGGGTTTGTTACAGCGGATACAGCACATCATTAACAACCTTTGTGAATTCTGAGCGTATATCTAGACCTGGACTTTCTTGTCTGATTATAGTAAGCTCTTACATTCTTTATAGGGCAAGTTAAACTCATAAAAAATCACTCAGAACTAGGTTTATTATTCAGGCTATAGTAAGTACTTAGCTATATCGCTTTTCTGTAATATTACTATATATAACTGGTTGTTGTACATGCTACCTACCGTTAAGCCACACTTTAAAGTAGTAGGCGGCTACCTAAGAACCAGTTTTCTAATAGATACAAGGACTCTGTTACCACGCGATACAGTGATTGTATCACTTCTCGGCGCCTATACCCGCTTTGTCATATTACGCCACAGAGAATCCAGGGTTGAAATCTCACGGGTGACACATAATGTGAATAAGGAGTGATATCTCCAGAGGAAAAGAAGGTTTGGCCAACAAGGGAAGCGAGCCCCTAGTGGCCAGAGTGACGATATTAACGCTGATCAAGGATATTATGCTTCGTTATACCGTACCGCACGGCCATTGGTTTCATGTAGTGAAATAAAGGTAACTAACTACTTAGCAGTAAGTACAGTTGCTTTCACTTTGATAGGTAAGGTATAGAATTTGCGCATAGAATTTACCCCACTGACTTGCCCTCAAACGGGATACTTGAGCTAGATACACATCGGGGTTTGATCTATACATATGTATGTCCCTTTGATTGCTAGCCACACAAGACGGATGTCGACCTATTAACAAGCTCCTGATAGCTCAGTTGGTAGAGCGATGGACTGTAATTGTAATAACTATGGAAAATCCACAGGTCGCGTGTTCGACTCACGCTCGGGAGACTTTTTTTTCTATTTTCTAACTTTAGTTTTTAACAATATCATTATATTTTACTGTGCTTGCATGACTGCGCAGTTTAGCCAACAACTGTGCAGTTCATACTCCTTCTAGTCCTGTCTGTGTATGTCCTTTTCTAGCTGTGTGGAGTGGAGCTGTGTATGTAGTGTAGTGTCCTTTTTTCACTGCACAAACCTAGGTATCTACAGGTCTCCAGGATGATAAAGCTATACTATGGGGCCATTGTAGGTCATTTTCCTAGCATAGTTAGCATGTATTTCAATATGGAAATTTATATGCAGAGGTACACATGGTATAATTCGCCACTTGCAACTCAACACCACACTACCTACAAAACTAGGTAATTCATCAACATGAAATAGCTTCAATTACACAACACCAGATTATACCATTCGTACCCTTCCATACAAATTAGGTGAAGAGATACATACTAACCATATTGGGTAAATGACCTACAATGGCCCCATAGTATAGCTTTATCATCCTGGCGACCTGTACTGCATCCGTTCCTTTGTTTATCGCATCCATCACTACGGCTAGCATACTAACTAACTGCTAGGACAGAGAGCTTAGACACGGCAATCTGCGATTGGAAGATCGGTTAGGGCTGTTGCTGTTCGCACTGAGATTTCTATTTTGACGTCTGCATTCTCGAGCGGCATTTGCATTCGTCATGGACTCAACACAAAACACCTAATTTGAGGCGAGTTGGCCGAGTACACAGCCATGGAACTGAGTGAACTCCATCGCTGCGGAAGGCTCATTGGCAGCCCAAACTTGCCAGAGCAAGCGGTCATCTCACCCTAATACAAACCATCCGCGATACCACTGCATGTCTTATGCTAATTCTATTCTCTATCTGGCACTCTCTAGTCTTGGTATTGATGACTATCGATACACATTATAAACAAGCCCGTTCCATTCTAACTCAGGAACATGCGACTTCTCCCCACGAACAACTACTAGCCATCCTAAGCTTCACCCGTCGATGGTGTCGTAGGTGTAGCCCTAATCAGCTTGTCGCCCGTTGGCTGAGGTGTCAAACGTTCCACCGCGCGCGTCGACTCCCAGTGCACCGTCCCGTACCTATATAACTCGCCAAACGTGCCCGGTCTATGGTCTGCGTCCTTGAAGCCATCTTTCTTGACCACATCCCCGAGAGCTGGTATACCGCTCATCGAGTTGTGATAGACCTTGTACATGTGGCTCTTCTCCAGCATCTCTACAACGAACGCCTCCGCGGCCTGTCTCTTGCTCTCATCCGGTTCATCGAGTGGCGTCGTGAAGAGCTCAGCCTGCTTGTACCCGTCGTAGCCGGTCCTGATCGCCCCGAGAATACCATTTGGTACCCCGTCGACCATGAATACCTTGTTCTCCCAGAACTCGCGCCCGTTCCAGCCCGTGCTGACGTCAAGCAAGTTCTTCGTGCGGTCGCCCAGAAGCATCTGGGCCACGTAGTCGCTCATCCAGAACACCTGGTCCTTGAACTCCGAGTCGCCCAGACATTCGGCAATCCCGATTTCCTGCACTAGAGGAGATTTGTGGAAGTCGGTCGCGTTGGTACGCCCTCTCCACAACTCCTTGTACGAGTTGTGCCAGTTCTTGATGAAGACGCAGCCCTTGCGCGCGGCCAGCATGAAGTTGCCGAAACTGCCCCATTGCTTTCTGATCTGCCCGTTGATGAGCCACACGCCCATCTCGTAAGGTGAATCCGGAGTTGTTAGAGCATTCCAGAATAATTGGTCAAGGTGGGTGTGCAGCATGTTTCCAACGTCCATCCAGACACCTCCGTGCTCGTATATCAGCGGTAGCCGTACGAGGTCGGCAGCGTGTTGCGCCGCATGTTTACCGTCCATCGTCCGGTTCACGAAGCAGTCTGGGAACCAATCCTTGCTCACATAGTTGTAAACATTGTTGGGCGAGTCCTCAATGAGATCGACGAGCCGAACCGTCCAGGAGCTGCCGAGCTTTCTGACCCAGTTAAGTACGGTGAGTCGGTAACTCGGGTACATTCGATCCAGACCCTTGTCCCAGAAACACCACACGTTCTTTTCTGAGGTGATGGGTCGAAATGAGCGGAGATCTGCTGCAATCTCCTCTTCAGGCCGTAGGTCTAACTGCGACTCAGGCACCACGCGGAGGCCAGTTGCCGACTGGGGTAGTGTAAATTTGGTCATTTGGGTTTGGGTCTGGGACGTTGTGTTCAGACTATCCAAGAACATGAAGAGTATTGTGAATTATGAGGAGTATCTCGCAATGCTGCTATTAGATGTGTGTCGCTTGATCGCTGTGAGTTGATTTTAGAGTCCTTGTTGTGATTCTTTCCGGTCTATATATATATGGACAACATGTGGAGGATACTGGGCGGGCCATCGACACTTCCCCCCGGTCAACAAATATTAACCCTTGGCCATGATTCATAGTGATATCTCTACGGTTTTCCTGGCTAAGCCCCTGCGCACCGGCGAGTCCGCTCTGTAGAAACGGAACAGGCACTCGAGGGAACTCATCTCAGGTACGGCTTCTGGGCAGCGTTTGAGATAATTTGCAACGAGATGGGCCGTGATGGCACTGCAAAAGTATCAGAGACGGCTAGCGTAGAGCCGTTTGGAGTATTCTTCTCCTTGGCAGGGTACCTGGTCTAACCCAAGATGGTTACCTCCAGTATGATTCATAGTGATTATGTTCACGTAGGGCTGAGCCACCCATGCTCCTACTTGCACTGCTACTCTGTGATATTGTATACAGGCTGACTGGACCTGCTCAGCTACTCTCTACTGTCAAGTGAAAAAAGAGAGTTATGTCTCATAGTGATGAGGCTGGGTTGAAGACCCGGCTACACTTCGTGGTCTGAGAAAGCATAGTAGTCAACTTGTTGTCGCACGGCATGAACTCCGCACCAACCTACGACCCCTTTTGGCTAAAGGGTATGCGTCGTCTTCTCGTGATCGGAATGTGAATAATGTATAAGAGTTCGTGATGCGCCCGGCAGTAGGTTACGTCCTCATCTCATCACCACAAACAGCCCGGGCGCCGTATTACAAAACACCAGCAACTCACAATGATCGGCCTTAAAGATAAGCCGCAGTACGTCGACATCGACCCCAACTTCAAACCAATGCCAAAGTATGGCCATCTGTCCGAGAAGACGCCAGAGTTCCTGGAAGTCGAGGATGCCATCGGCGCTGCTTATGAGAGGCTCTGGGCGTTACCTGATATGCCCGCCTTCCGCGAAGCTGCCGGCGACGCTGACGCTGCCATGCCTCCTGGGGGTCCCGATCGATACCGCGAGGTGAAGACCGAGCTCTTGCACTTCCTTGCGCGTGACGGCCACTTGATTGAGCTGAAGGTTTACAAATCTCCAAATGTCGCGGCAGACGCAACCCTTGTGTATCGCATGCACGGTGGCGGTATGGAATATTGGCCGTTACATCTCTTTTTTACGTTGGAGTTGGCATCCTAACTTCCTCTATTTAGGCTTCTGTGTTGGTGGACATGAGACAGATGGCGCTGAAAACGTCTATGCTGCCACAAACACCAACATTGTCGTCGTCAGCGTAGATTATCGATTGTGGGCATAATTCTGCATTCGATTTACATCTTGAATTCTTACTAACGTTGTATAAGGGCCCCTGAGCACCCTTTCCCTATACCACTCGAAGATAGCTACGATGGCTTGCTATGGGTATGTGTGCCATTGCCTAACCTCTCTTCTCACGCTCTATTTACTAACTTGACAAACAGTGTAAGAAGAATGCAAAGACTCTCGGGATTAACCCCGAGAAAATCATCGTTGCAGGTAGCAGCGCTGGTGCCAATCTAGTGAGTTTAACACCTCAACTCGATGAGTCGCTTCTCACTAACACATCGACTAGGCTGCCGCGCTGTCTATACTGGCTAGAGACGATGGTGTCTCAGGCATCATTGCCCAGGTGCTGCACTTCCCATCGCTCTGCCATACCAAGTTCCTCCCCTTCGACAAGTATGAGTTCGGCAGCTTCATCCAGAACGCGGAGAACTGCGTCCTCAGTCTCTGCAAGTTCGACGTTTTCGCCAATTGCTACATACCCGACCCCACGCCTGATTACAGGCATTCGCCTCTGCTTACTCCCTCGTTGGCAGGACTCCCGCCAGCACGTAAGTCGATCTTTCCCCCTGCCTAAATCCAAGTCTCGTACGGTTCCCAGTGGTGTTCAAGCCAGTTCCGCTAACGATTGACGATATTTTTCGATACTTTGTAGTGATACAATCCGCGGGTGTTGATATCTTCCGCGACGCTGGTTTCGCTTACGCCGACGCCCTGAAGACTGCTGGTGTGGACGCTGAGATGTACTGCTACGGAGGTGTGCCGCATTGCTTCCCCGCCGTCATTATTAATCACCCTCTTACACCGGTTTTCTACGAGAGGTATAATGCGTTCCTGAAGAAGCACGTAACGAGTTCGAGCTAATGAGGCTGAGTTGGTATGCCACATCGATTTTGGGATACTGCGATTATTATACCCTCCTGTCGCTTGTAATTACTCCAGCGTTAACGTACGCGAAGAATATCACAACTAGTTTGTATGAATAGTATCTTCCTTTTTTGATAATGCATGCGGTTGGCGCCAACAACTACTGTGCTTTGCCTACTCTGGTTGGTCGTGATGATTATGCATGTTGGCGGTTGTTATCTTCTGTGCAGAGGGCAGAGGCCGGCTATAATCTCCCGAGGGTGGCTCTAGTCTAGAAACTCGAGTTGGATAATGTTGCAGAGGCTTTAAAATGCTATCTACCAAGTGCTTATACGGGCGAGCCAAAAAGCCGGTCAATTCATTCATCAAACTCAGAAGACCGTGGGATAATTAGAGAAGTCCGTTTGCGATAATCAATCATCACTCTGCTGCTCAACCAGCTATGGCGTGCAACGCAGACCATGATTTTGGACCGGCCTTACCGCTTAATGATCCGCAATGTCGCATGTTCGACTTTACCCTGTTCTTTGAGCATCTCTTCTTCAACCTGATTCCGAGCCTCATCATTACGTTCCTGGCTATCTTGCGATCTTGGCGATGCAGAAGACGACGCAAGATCATAGCTTGGCCGTCACATAGGGCCCGGAAGAGTGTAAGTTCTTTCTAACCCTACTTAATTCTAACCATGTAACATAATCAATACTAAGTGATTGAAAATCTCCGGCAGGTTGTTCTCATTTTACTAGGTGCTCTTCAAGTTGTTCAGATTGCCATACTCGCGCGCGACTCCCGTGGCGATGCTAGGTTCTACTCGACACTAGCTATACAAGCTGCGTCTCTAGCCTTTGTTGCTATTCTGACTCTGATCGTGCTTAGCTGGCTCGAACACTCACGTAGCCCGGGCCCTTCTCTTCTCATCCAAATCTACCTATTCGCAACACTACTTCTTGACGCGACTTGCCTAAGGAGTTCATGGCTGATTACAGCCTCGACGAAGTCTGGTAGCGCCCTTGCCGGTACTCAAGGTGCTGCGATTGGATTGAAGGTCATATCTTTGGTAGTTGAGTCTTGGAAGAAGCCTGCATCGAGATACATCAAGCCTGAGTCATATGACCTCTACTGGTCTGAGCAAAGGACAGGACTGTTCGGTCGCACGTTCTTGTCTTGGCTGTACCCTATCTTCAGCTCTGGCTACCGCAGACCCCTTACCCCTGATGATTTGGGGGTTCTGGAAACGTCTCTTTCCGGGACAGACCTGACGCTGGATCTAGAAAAGTCTTGGTCCGCTGCGAGATCTAAGGGAAGGTGGCGGCTGGTAGTAGCACTGATGGCTACATTTTATCAGGATCTCCTGCTCATTCATCTACCACGACTGGGCTTGGTAGCCTTCATGATCACGCAGCCCCTATTAGTTCGGACGACGTTGTCATACATCACAGAAAATACCTACAAGCCAGCATATTTTGGCTACAGCCTTGTAGCGGCATATGCCTTGACTTACTCAGGGGTCGCTGTACGTCGCGCGCCATATTCCTTTGCTATGGACCCGAGATTTATAGCTTATATCTCTCTTGACAGATCATGACCTTGTGGTCACAGCACCTCACCTTTCGCTTATTAACGAAGGTGCGAGGAGCCTTAGTAGGGATGATATTCAAATTTAGCTTGAATGTTCCAGCTCAGGACTCTGAAAGCAGTGCCAGACCTGTTAATTTAATGAGCACTGATGTCGACAGGATATCTCAAACCATGCAATGGGTTGTGCACATTATTCCCAACATATTACAAGTCGGCCTTGGCTTGTGGATTCTATCTTCTCAGCTCAAAGCAACCATAGTTGCCCCGGTTCTGATCGCAGGTGGTACGTATAGATACTATTCTCGTCAGGGAAAGCGCTGACCTTTCTACAGCATGTGGCATAGCCGCAAGTCAGATTGGGCAGAAAACCCCCGTCCGCCAGGCTCGATGGATGCAGTCGATACAGACACGGGTCAAAGCGACGACGTTAGCATTAACACATATCAAGGCCATTAAAATGCTCGGTTTAAGCTCTGTCATTGCCGCGCGGATACAAGAAACTCGGCGCGTAGAGATGGACTCACAGAAGTCGTTTCGCCGATTGCAAGTCTTGGTCACTGCTATCGGTATGTAGAAGTAACACTACCTCGCAATCAACATCTTGTGTAGATCCTAATTACATGAAGACTGACCATCAAAAGGAAATATCCCCGCAATGTTAAGCCCTCCACTGACGTTGTCGGCTTTTGCCATTGCACAGGCTGTCACGCATCAGACAGATTTTGATGTCGTGGTTGCGTTCAGCACGCTCTCTCTCCTCTCCATCCTGATCATGCCGATTGCAGAGTTAGTCAGTGTCCCAACGAACCTGCTCTCGGCCCTCAGCTGCCTTGACCGTATTCAAGCCTTTCTACTAGAGGCAAAGTACCAAGATCCGCGCGTTACTATAGCCGATCGGCCGCTTCCACCTGTATCGCAAGGAGGCAATTTGAGAAGAGACGACGAGAGAAATCAGGCTGTTTTGAGAAGCCCTAGGAGTTGTCTAGAATCTACGACACCGGCCTCGATTGAGCCACATAGTAGCGGAGCTCCATCGGGAATTACTCTCGTCGATATACGTAATGGCTCGTTTAGTTGGGAACGTGAAGATCCCCCTTTCCTGCGGAATATCAACTTTCAGCTATTCTCCTCAGATGTGATTATGATATCAGGTCCCATAGGCGCAGGAAAATCGATGCTACTTAATTCGATACTCGGCGAAACGACCCTTACAGATGGTTCGCTAGCATGTTTGTCTACGAAGGATATAGCATACTGCGCACAAGAACCTTGGATACCGAACGTTCGGCTCAGGGAGGCAATTCTAGGATCATCACTCTTCATTCCGGACAGGTACGCCGAGGTAATCCAGCTCTGTCAGCTAAGAGAGGATATCGATCAGATGCCCGACAAGGACGAGACCTTGGTAGGAGATGGCGGCTCTCGGCTCTCGGGAGGGCAGAGGCAACGACTTGTAGGGCCGTCATTCTTTTCTTTTGTTGGAACTACCCGATATCTGACTCATTACAGGCACTCGCAAGAGCTGTGTATAGCGAGAAGAAACTGCTGCTTCTCGACGACCCCTTTAGCGCGCTCGATACGAGAGTCGCCCACGTCATATTCCATTCGCTCCTCGGCGAATCTGGATTTCTCCGTCGCGAGGGCCGGACCGTTGTTCTGACTACGCAAAACCGTGAGTAAGGCCCCGTCAGTGAATGGGAGAGAGCTTGCCCAACTAATCTCTCCCAAGCTCAATGGCTGCCCTATGCGAATAAGATTATGCTGCTTGAGAATGGGCGTATCGTGCATACGGGCTCTTTCGAGAATTTGAAGGACATCCTACAGCCGAAAACTTTGCTCGAACGTGCTGGCGAGAGTGAGAATTTCGCAGGAGAAAGCCATGTAGCAAACGCCGTGTCGATCGCAAAGGCCACTGCTCAGACGCCAGCGCAGAACCAAGTTAACAATGAATCTATGGCTGCCAGCAAGCCGCGCAAGCAATCGGCCCTGGTATTCTACATGAAGTCAATGGGCACCCTTCGACTATTCGTCTTCATGGTTTTGACGGTCATCCTAGTTAGTTTGAACACTGGCCAAAGTACGTAGATATAACCCGAAGCATTCTCTATCAAAATCAAGTACCAATCAGTATTGGCTAACTCCCATCAGCACTCTGGCTTAAGTTCTGGGTCAACCAATATCCCCTCGAGCCAAATCCAAATCCAGGGTACTGGGCAGGTATCTACGTCTTACTCGGAATCCTCGCTGTGCTCGCAATTGCGGCCGAAACAGGGTATGGTGATGACGCCCATTCAATTAATAATGGATTGAAGCTTCGTGGTTAACTATATTCACAGTTATTTCTTCACGCAAATCCTTCCCAGATCGTCTCTAGATATTCATAAGAAGCTACTGATAATTCTACGGTACGTCAATTCCCATCGTGTATCGACAACAATAACAATAGGCGGTGGCACTGTATTAACGTTCTTCAGGGCCCCAATGTCATTCTTCGCCGAACACGACACTGGAACGATATTGAACCTGTGAGCTGACTCCATCTACCAATAAGGCCAGAATCTACTACACTTAATAACCGTAAAGCCGGTGGACTTGCTTACTAACACCCAGAACCCTAGCTTCACAAGCGACCTAAACCACATGGATCTCCCCCTATCCCTAAGCTTCCTAATGACAATCGAGAAAACCGCCGCGGCCCTCTCAGAGCTCGCCCTGACTTCCATAGCAAGCGGCTACCTCGCCGCATCAATCCCCCTCGTAATCCTCACCGTGTACGCCATCCAGCGCATCTACGGACGCACATCGCGCCAACTGCGCGTCCTCGAGCTCGCGGCCAAAGCCCCTCTGTTCGCGCACTTCCTCGAGTCCTTCGACGGCCGCGTCACGCTGCGCTCGTTCGGCTGGACCGAGGCCGCCGAGAGACGTAATATGGAGTACCTAGATGCCTCACAACGCCCTCACTACCTGCTCTTCTGCTTGCAGCGATGGCTGACGCTCGTGCTTGATCTCATCGCCGCAGGGCTCGCGACATTGCTAGTCGCCGTTGCCGTCGCTCTGCGGGATAAGATTGATCCCGCCAGTCTTGGCGTCGGTCTTGTCAGTGTGATTGGTTTCGGCCAGGTTCTCACTCAGTTGGTTACCAATTGGTCGAATCTCGATACGTCCCTAGGTGCCGTTAGCCGTATAAAGCGCTACGTGACCGAGACGCCGGTTGAGGAACGTTCGGATTATTGTGGGCTTGAGATACCGGAGACCTGGCCCTCCAGAGGGGAAATCGTACTAAGGAATGTGTCGTGTTCATATGGCACCACAAGAATCCTGAAGGACATCAATCTGCGCTTCGAAGCTGGCACCAAGACCGCTATCTGCGGACGTACGGGCAGCGGCAAATCGACTCTTATAAGTACACTTGTCCGACTAATAGAGCTAGACAGTGGGCGGATTGAGATCGACGGCTTGGATATCACACATATTGCCCTTGATCGACTGCGTAAAACGGTTGTTGTTGTTCCACAAGACGCTCTCTTCATAGATGGAAGTGTACGCTTCAACCTCAACCCCTATGATGACAGTGAGTTAGATTATGATGCGCTACTGTCAGTTTTGAAAGACACTGGGCTGGAGAACATCATTTCTAATCACGGCGGCCTCGAAGCAGAAATGCGGCCAGATTGGTTCAGTACTGGTCAGGCGCAACTATTCTGTCTCTGTCGCGCCATGCTTCGGGCCAAAGGGAAAAATACAGGTGTTTTATTGTTGGACGAGGCGACTAGTCAGTAAGTGGAATTCATTTCTTCCTTTTTTGCTTGCCAATTCTCAAACATACCCCTTCTACGATCAAAACACAAAACGCCCATGCTTCACTTTACTCCAATATTTCCCAAGCTAGCAAGTTCTGACAGCAATGATTCGCAATCAACAGCTTGGATTCCTCCACCACGGAGCGAATGAACACGATATTAGACTCGACATTCAGAGGCTGGACTGTTCTCATGGTGACCCATGATACGAAATCAATTCTCAAGCACGGATTTGATCGTGTCATCGTCCTCCACGAAGGTACAATTGCTGAAGATGGCGAGCTAAATGTGCTTCTCTCGCGTTAGGATAGCCGTTTCAGGGCGCTTTGCAGAGCAAACATCGACTATTAATTAGCGTTCTGGACCCGAGTGGCAGGATCCGATGATTTACACGAGCACAGGTGGTATAGCTTGATGATAGTCTCGTATAAACTAGTATTCCGAAGGCCTCAAGATCCGATGACCTTTCGGGAGTCTCCCTGACTGCCGGAACCAGAATCCTAGGTCTACAGTTTACTACTTTTATCGGTCCTAAGAAATTGCAGAAACCGTCGATAATATTTCCTATTATTCTGAGCCTTAAACTCCACAGATTGCGGTGCGTGTGATTAAGTATTGCACATTCTTTTTCGGGAAACGATGTGCTTCTTTTTATCCTCTGATATTCTATCAAAAAAAGAGCGAGGGCTCACAACGCGAGTCTCCAACGTATGACCAGAAATTTCCTTCGGGACTGTACAAACTCAAACGCAGAAGCAAAGTTGTTGCAAAACATAACTTATAAGCGAGAGCTACTCAGCCAGATCACTCCATAATCCATGACTTGCTCCTAGGAAACCCCGAATGGGATATGAAACAAATCGTGCTATCGTTTGACCAAATATCGTTAAACCCCCCTGCTGATGTGTTCTGAGAACTCTCTTGCGTAAGCTGGGTAAAGGGTGTACTTAAACTTTGGAAGCTTGGTATACCGCGAAATTTCCGGCCGACTGATGATAGCTTGGAGGGCCATTGACAGCAGAGGCGCAGCACTGTTCAAGATCATAAGTTAGGGATGTTATAATAAACTTTCTGTAAGGCTTCAGAACTTTTTAAATGGGAGGAATAAGAATGTCAATAATAATACTTACTGTTCTGATGTAGGCATAAGCGATGCTTCGCGAACTTGAAGTTGGCGGTTCGCCACCTTCCCTTCGTGATTCTGTAGTTCCTTGAAAGGTCGACCAACCGTGTGAGCTACGCTGTGGTGATTGTGCTCTAAAACGGCCATATGGAAAGCCTTGCTGAACTTATTGACTCCGCTATAAAAATGATTGTCCACAGCTCGTTTCCTTTCGGCCGCGAACTTCTCTGGATTTTTCGCCGGGCATGAATCAGACGAGTGCTTGAGCTTTTCGAGTCGTTCAGATACCCAATGAGGGGAAATAGGCTGCGTCTGGTGGTTGAAGGACTGAGGTAGATGGTTTAGAAAGTAAAGACTCGCCTCACGCGCGGTAAGGGTATCAACAATGGGGTTCTTTTCCTTGTTGCGATAGTTTCCGTTGCCATCATCCACGTCATCTTCCTCAAAATCCTCTACAGCAAGGGCGGAAGAGTCGCTCTCGATTTCGAAAGACGGCCCGCCAATATGCTGTCCAAGGGGCATGTGGATATACGGGTTCATCATTGGATTCTCATCGTCGAACTCCCTGGCTCTCTGGAGGGTCTCCTGCTCGACTGTTGTCGGCCTGAGTTGCCTGACACCAGGTGGTCCCGCAGTCAATGGTGCAGGTGCACCACGAAAGTACATTGGAGCCTCTGACAGCGAAAAATATGGCTCTGTCTCGGCACTATAGTGATTCGAGTGACTGTCCGATGCTTGAGCCTATAATGTGTCAGTCATTCAACTACTAGTAGACCAGGCAATTCTCTTGTAGAGGGGGGCTGGAGGGAGACTCACGCCAGGGTCCGGAACGGGATTTGGACGATGGGAGGCCAGGAGTTTCTGCGCAGCTCGTTGCATTGGGTTGGGGTAGGAGGCTAAGTTTGTTAAGCTGTTGAAGTTCATGGAGGATATAGGTTTCGTGTCGGCTCCGTCACTTCTATTGTCAGAGTCTGCACTGGCACTCGTAAACATTGTGGAGTTGTCGGCAGCGAGATGATGTCCCGCGATAAAATCAACTGTGCGGTTGCCAATGTATCGTGCTGTATTAGAATCATCAGATGTGGGCGATTGCAGAGAGACCGGCGCGTTTGAAGCTGAGTGTGCGCTGGGAACGGCTACACCAAACTTCTGCAGAACATGTCTTTGCTGGCGGCTAATGTTTACAGTCGAAGGCAGGGGGTCCGAGTCAAAGCGGACCGGACTGACAGCTCGTTCGGAATTCTGTTGTAATGGGGTGTACTGCAGCTGGCCGGCTGGCGAGTCGCTCTTGTAAGGAAAGAGAGACTTGACAGTACGGCCGCGGCGGACGGGTGGCTGGAGAGGCTGAGGCTGCGGGTTGTAGACAGAGCCGACAGTGGTATACTGACGAGGAGGCGTGGACTGCGACTGTTGAGCAGCCGACAACTGCGGGTGGCAGGTAGGAAGCTGGTGTGCTGGAGGGGGATGAGAGAGTTGGGGAGGCGGTGGCAAGGACAAATGGGGTGGAGGGTAATAACTGGGAAAAGATGCCTTTAGGCTTTCATTCTCGCGGTTTTCCATCTTAGCTGAACTATCTGTACGGTCAGCACGTTAGTTCTCTAGCCTTGTTAGAGGAAACTTTCCATCATGATAGCGGGAAGACTGCATGAATTGAGGCAATAGGAACGACTGACCAGGATGATGTGCTTAGGTGGTAGGGGAGGTAAGGTTCTTCTCTTGCTATGTTTATTTAGTGGAACAAACTGTAGTTGTAGGTAGGTAGGTCGGTAGGTATCGAGTGGGTGTTGATGGACGATGCTCTGGATGATGATTGATGACGATGTCGAGTGGGCTGCAGGAGAGAGAAGAGAGAAGGGATGAGGATGATGGTGAAAGAGGAACAACGGTGCTGGGATGGAGACTTGGTGTGAAAAATTTGGGTGAGAGGAAGTGGTAGTCGCCGAAGCGAGACACAGGTTGCCCTTTCCCTTGCTCTTGCTCCGGCTGCTTAGTATTTCCTTAGCAGAGCAATCGCGCCTTGAATGAGAGCAGGTGCGAGGAGGTGAAGCAGAAATGGACTCCCAGCTTGGATCAACACTTAAGTTAGCACCATCAAGTCTGCCCAATTAGACTCGGGGAAGAAAAGGTAAATCGTAGCTCTGGGTCACTATGTCGCCCAGACACTTCAAGGTGTTAATTAGAGAAGGAGATGGGAGGGGGGCAGGGCGAGAGTTGGTGCTAACAGTCTAAGATGAACTATATATACCTCTTGTGGCAACAGATTGGACACTCATGGTAGGTGCTCCTGTCGTCGATCAGTGATTTATATTGTTTCCATCGCCTTCCGAGCCTTGTTCTATGATGTCGTCTAGCTCGATTGCTGGACAACAGCCTTGGTACTTAGGTACTCCCGCTTTGCCCTGACGATGCTGTGGGTGATATTTGGTTTTGACGGCCGACGGCCAACCTACTTAAGTAGTCTTCCAAATCAGAATGATACTATCGTCGCCTGCTCTATTCTGCTCAGATCACTTGCTCAATTATTTAGAGAAGTACCAGAAGCAATAGTAGCTACAACATGCAACATGAATACTAACCTCTTGGCTGCCACACCATCTGGTGGATGATAAAGGAGAATAGAACATTTACATAACCGGCCGAACGTGACTCTCTGGCTTGATGTAAAATTAGTCACGTGTATAGCAGTTGAATAATCATGCTTACACTGTCCAGATGTAGATCCTAATAGAAGCTACTTACCGTAGGGCTGGTTCACGGATCCGTGTAACGCTGATAGAACGCATAAGTAACGGAACAGTCTGTGGGTGGCTCACAAAATGTCCAGCAGACATCGTGGTACATACTTTGGCTTGTCACTGCTGCGCATCTATAGAGAGTTGTTGTTTGGTGGGAAGTAGATCAGCCCAAGGCCAGTTCAGTTCTTAGCACAATCCATGATGTGTACTATCATTGAGAAATAGGGTATAGGAATCAAGGAATATTCCTTAGAACCTGTGAGGATCAATGAACTTTTCTTTCTTTTGCCTCAGTTGATTGCTGCTTAAAAAGACAATTCACAACTTTGCACTCAATATTACCTATTAGTAGAAGGTTATTTCTTTCTAGCTTTGAAAATTAAGGCTTTGATTATCTACAAGCATTAGTATCAAACCTTGCTAATATTGTCTTTGTTTATCTATGTAGTCAATATTTGGCTGATGGCCTCAGGCAGAACATAAGTTGAATCAACTTATGTTCGATGATTTAATACTCATTCTCAGTTCACGTATAAAAGAAGTTCACTGTATGGCTTTGTAAACTTTGTTGTCATTTATGTTTACATTAAGGAGGATTGGAATGTAAAGCGAGCCTTAAAGACCTAACCAGCTTGGCAATTCTACCAGAGGTTAAGATTAAAGAGGGCAGAAGAAATACTTAGGTGTAGACAAAACCTGATTCTCTCCATCCGACAACCTAGTTTCCATATAATATATCTTGAAAGGCCGAGAGTAAATGATATTAAGCCTCTCCATTCACTACGACTTAAAGTAAATGGACCACCAGTGACCTGAGTTTACTTTGAAGACGAAACTCTCTCACGTATTGTCTAGATCTCCACCTTCGAGTCGAGTATCTCCGCGCCTTCACGTGCTTGCTTGCTGTGGAGCCAATTAGATCTTAAGAACAGGAAGGAAATCAGAAATGGCCGGATTTGCTTTTCAATAAGTCAAGTTCTGCGTGGCTCGGCTCTGGATATTGGTCTATCCGGTCGAGTCAGCTACTCGAGCAACTCTATTTTGATTATATGCTGATCGAATTCCCTTGGTACTAATACTGGGTTGCGTCTCATGCCAAAAAGCTTTCAAAACTCTTAGTCTGGTTATTCGTGATTCTACACATGTGTCTATTTTCGCCATATTGTAATATGTCCATGAGTCGAGGTTATGCGGGAAGATCCTCGCTAGCTGTGAGAAATAGTACTGCCACTTGCGTATTACCTGACTACAAGGTTCTGAGAAAGCTGGGTTTCATCCTATATGACCTAAGATTACTACCTTGCCAACCACGGGGTCACTAGCGTCTACGAAAGCAGATAGACGATCTTAAAATCGAGATCGCGGTCCTACAAAACAGCCACGAACTGCCGTGGAGATAAGTTGAAAGACATGGAACGCCGAGCTTCTAACAAGCGGAAAGAACCGACTGCAGACTAGTTAGGCACAAAATCGTGTCCTCTCAAGACACCCACTTCCCGAATTCATTTGTTCGAGTGTCAGACGATGCATGAAAATCTGCCGTCAGCTATGAGGGCGGATTCGCAAGCTTCACGAGCCAATGAGAGTTACAGATAATTGTAGCTTGCTGCATCAAGTGATGCGTCCATATGGTCAGAGACGGCGGCCTCCTATGTTAATCAATTGCCTGTATTTAGTTTTAAGTATCGTCTATCATTTCCCCCTATTTCCTGTCATTATCATGTAACTATTATTAAACCAGCCCTTCGTAGTATTCTCCCTTGAAAGATGAGGGTAGCAATCGCTACACTCCCGGCAAACGCTTAGTTCGTAGAAATAAAAGCCGAACGACGACCTGGTTTCGGGCATTATTAAGCTTGACTGATCCGTCCCCCTTCTAGAATGCCCCTTGGAAGCTTTGCCCTG
The DNA here is from genome assembly GCA_022578765.1 of Xylaria sp. FL0933. Taxonomy (NCBI): domain Eukaryota; kingdom Fungi; phylum Ascomycota; class Sordariomycetes; order Xylariales; family Xylariaceae; genus Xylaria; species Xylaria sp. FL0933. The sequence goes on from MU389746.1 coordinate 274,892, forward strand.
CTGGGCGAAGCCAAGCCTTTGAAAATCCCGAGATGCTTGCAAGAAAGGTAATAGAAGGGGGTGTGTGCAGTTCCTGTTGGGGGAAACGAACCACTGTTCCCATCCTCGTGTCAGTCGAAATGATTGCTACTCTACCAGAGAAGCCTCCACTGCCCAACACCCGCCACCTTTGCTCGTTGGTGTTGGGGCTTACGGGTTTCGTTGAGCTGTTCTACGAGTTGTCGTATGTGGATTTTGCGGATTGCTTTCCGCCGTACCGCACTCACCTACAGTATTCGCACCAAATTGGTTGGTCGATAGTGGTTGGCCCACCGACAAGATGCTGACCGCAAGTTAAGAATTGGTCTTTGCATGCTGTATCTTGAAAAAATTATACCCTATAGAAAGCAATCATGATAGACGAATGGGATGTTAGCAGGCCACGTGAGGGTCTCGGTATCCTCACGCCGAGCCGTGTGCCGTGCATCGGTCTCCGACAAAAACTCGGGACATCTCGAAGGACACACAACCGGCGAAGGTAGGATATGGATGTGTGCCATTCGTTCAAGATGCTACGCTGGGGGTAACTCGTAACAGCCACAAAATTGCCTTTTGAAGTACGAGAAAAAGGACGAAAAAAGAATGGGGGTGTCGAGTGAGCGCGCCTATCACGAGGATCCCAGGTGGGCCAATGTGGCGGATTCGTGCAGATGAACTCGTGGATTGACCCCCGCTGAACAGGTTTGAGGATGTGCAGTGCGGCGCTTGAGCCCATGGCATGGGTTCTGCACATGGGAGAGGGTTGGGGCATGGTTTTGGTCCCGCCACAAGGGGGGAAAAGAAGGGTTAAGAAAATAATCGCCTACTTAGGGCCATGCAGCAGCCTCCAGCTCCTGCAGTCAGACTGTCTGTTTGTATGTCTGTCCATGCCGGAGATCAGCCATGGCTACACCCACTCCCACTGAGGCGGCATCGGGGCTCACGCACTGCCGTATGGTTCGACGAGAGGGTGCTACTCCGTAGACGCAGACCTATGCGCCTGCCAATTCCGGACAGGATATTGCATCGAGGCCTGGCTCGGGGCGGCTTACCATTGGGGAGGCGGGCTTCGGCATCTCTTTCTCGCTCCAAGTGCTGCCAGGGCTGCCTGCGCATGCTGCTCATGTGCAGTCGATGAGGTGACATCCAGGCCCTTTTTCGGCCGGCTCTGGCAGTCCCGGCTCGCCTGGGTGGCGTTGTTCTGTGCTGCGTACTGCGTATTCTTTGAGCGCACAGAGAGCAGAGTCCCAGTCCCAGTCCCACAGCGGGAGAGCACTCGAACGGGCCCAAGGTATGCTGGGCGGCGGTCCGGGGTCGGATGCTCCCACTAGACTGCCAGGACTATTCAGTACCAGGCACAGACGCACACTATACACACGGACACACGCACGCACACCTTGAAGTTCGTCAGTCTCCGAGACGGTCTCCACTTCGATCACAACATGTTCGAGTATCTGACGTGTGCAGGAGGTAACGAGAGGTACCTCCGTGCCACCCCAGTTTGAGCACCGTGACACCGGCTGGTTTAGCGAGGCACTGAGCGATTAAGAAGTCGGAACCGAGCTTGGCAAGTACCGAAGGCACCATGGGGCAGAGCTTGGGCGGAACATGGGCTCGTAGGCGACGACGGCAACGGGAGGGCATCTCGGGTTTTTGTCTACCGCTGTGATAGCTTTCTTGGTTGTGGGGTTGCGTGGCATGCTTGTAACAGCACCATACTACCTACCTATAGGCAGTCAGGAGATATGTCGTATAGGTAACATAACCCCGACGTGTGTCTGTCTGTCTGTCCCCAAGACACAGACGCGGCCGCGTCGTGCTTCCAGCGGCGTGCAGACGCAAGCCCTTAGTGTGTCCCTGACGCAGCAAGGCACGCAAGCTCAGCTAGGACCCTGGGAACGTGGTTGTTGGAGTACGGTACTTAGCATTGGCTCTCTCTCTCGTCCAATGCGACGCGACAAACTTGTCCTCGAAGATGGGTTCTCATAGACTATTTGGGGCAGCCTAGACTGATGCAGATCATTCGTTATACCGTTCGAACGATGCAACAATATTGAGAAGAACAAAAAAAGGGGGGCAGAACTGGTCAAAGCTGGGTTCCACTCCCATGCACCCAGCTCTTTCCCGATACTGTACTCGTTCAATATTGGCACTCACACTCCAGACTACCTAAATACCTACCCTAGCTATCTTCCAGCCTCCAATCTCCAGCCTCCATCATACAACATACAGCATACAGTATACAGCCTCCAGTCGAACTCATAACATGACTATCGTGACTTCGCCATCGCTCCCTCGTCACGGTTTTAAACTCGATTGATGATGTGACGCGTCAGCAATTCTTCCAGTGCTTACTCATGCTGCATACTATATCTCCCAAAAATATGTCTCGTTCTTACTGTCCGACGAAGAGTGCATCATTGGCCTACGACCATCAGCATGCTCGCAGGACCTTACATGCTCGGGTTATTGAATCTGTCCCCATCGTCTCAAAGTAACATTGGGGCTCACATGATCGGGGGAACAGAAGTATGACGCAGTTGATACTACAGAAAATTACCTACCTACCTTAGCTACCTACATCTGTTCGTGAACCGGCCGCACCACCAGCATGCCAACCCTCGGGGTATCTATGCGAACCGACCGACGAGTATTCTTTTTCTTTCTTTTTGTGCTTGTTCCGAAACGCAGACCTTAAGTTGACCTATCTATATTTACCAGTAGTAGGTATTCATAAGCACACTTGCCCAAACCTGCATACTTCAATAGGTAGGAGACGCGCAGTGTTTGTAGTATCCTGGGTTATACGATGGTGAATTATACATAGTGCGGAGATCCAGCCGATCACGTATTGTAGAGATGCTGCGCCACGGGTCACTGTCCGGTTTAGGTTTGTATGGGTTAAGAACTGTAGGAAATACTGAGGACTGTATCCGGCGGGCTGACCTTGGTAACGCAACCGACCGAAGTTCCATCTGGGACTATCTGGAGATAACCTCTCGCTACTATGTACCTTGGCGCTGGTGAGTCTTCTATCTACCCGCCTACCTCTACCCCTCACCGTCCGCGTTGTTGTTTACTTGTCCTCTCGGTATCTGATACAACTTGAATGTTTATCGGGCGTATTATTAAGCTATGATACATGTTTTGCCAGACAGCCAGTCTATCCAATTCGCCTCGATTCCGAGGTCTGTTTCTGAGTTGTGTTTTGTACTCTCGTGTCGCAAGTACACCATGTACCCAGCTTACCTAGTCCTCGCTATAGGAATCTTACTTATGTATAGTATTATGTAAGTAGGTATAGAAGGTAGGCCGTTGAGCCGTACTAGTACGCTAGAAACAACTTCAATTCACGGCCTTACCCGCTGAACGCTACCCAGGAGGATCCGGTCCGCTAACTAGATAGGGCGGCGCCTTAAGGGGCCCCCCTGTCTGCAGCACGAATTATGCGTTCGTTGATTGGCAAAGCGCCCGGCGTGGGACTCGCTTCTTGATCAGGTTAGTCCGGCGCTCTCGTGATGGCTGTCACACTCCACGACAGCATCCAGGGTGCAGGTTCAAGGACTGACGGCTCTGTCACGGCCTAGAATAGATCAGAGGGTGATCAGTGGAGCGCCGAACACTCCCCAAAACCCCAAAGGACGCTCTCGACCCTCTACAGCACTGAGAGGTCGTACCCGTGTACTTGCTTCTCTCTCCTCTCTCCCATTCGCTTCACGACTTCCACATCCACCATCCACATCAACCCCTTCCACTCCCCCATGCGCCGCTGCATGTTGTATACAGACCGGTAGTGTCAACTATCATCGCACCTAAGCGGCCGAGCTAAGACTAACCAGACCACCGGATTGCAACCTTAAGCACTAACTTAGCTAACACTTGGACTACATCCTTACCTCCTTACACAAGCACCCCGCCTTCTGCGCTGCTTGTACTGCTGGCTTGACCTATGCGTACCCGTTTTCTGTTTCGTCCTTGTGAAAGATATAGAAACCACTACCAGTAGGTGCTTGCATCGCTCAGCCAAGGTCGCACCAAGAGGAACAGGAGGTGTATACTATACTTAGGTAGACGGTGACGAGACGACGATACACGGGCACATACACCTACATACACACACACACATATACACACACACACATATACACACACACACACATATGCATGCATATATACGTACATCAAGCCAACGTCTTATTCCCTTCTTATACTTAGTCGACCAGCCCGATCTCCTGTTCTCCTGCCAATCCCCTTCTTCCTTGGACTTCGCCCCCTTGGAGCACGACCACCATAACCACCACCATCACCACCACCACCACTACTTCTTCTCATAGCAACAAGACCAAATCGACCACTCCTTATTATACATACAGCCTTGTCGGCAGCCTCTCCTTTAACTACAATCGTGTCTCCATTGCCTGAAAGATTCCAAACCGTCGACATTACATCTTCGCCATGGATTTCTCTCATGCTTACTTCGGTGGAGCCCAGCCCTACCAGTTCATGGGCATCCCTCCTTTGACGCCGTCTCATTCCAACTCGGCTACTTCGGACGAATTCGGCCATGGGAATAACCACAACCATTCTCCGCATGTTCGTCGCCCTGTGTTCCGTAGTACCTCTTCTCTCCATCTCCATCTCGGCTGCTCCCTATCTTGCGAGCAGGCTGCGCGCCGCTCACACGAGAGATCTAGGCTAACGTTGTGTCTACTTCCATGATATAGGAGATATATGAGTCTTTTCCCGGCCATGAGCAATTCCCGCAGAGCTTCGAACAATATTCCCAATTCAACCACAGTCAAACTTTCCCTGGCCCGCCGACACCCCCCAATCTCTCCCTGCATGGCCAGAATCATGCGGGTACCAATGGCACACATCAGGCGAAAGGCGGTCAGACCGACATACTACCCATGGCGAAGTCAGACCCAGATACGAACCGGGCAACCGGTTCCAATTCTGAGGAAGATGACCTAAGTCCCGCCCAGTCACGCCGTAAGGCCCAGAACCGAGCTGCGTGAGTCACCCAGCTTCCTTTGTCTTTATAGGGTAAACGGATAGAAGACAGATATGCGTACTCGGTGACTAGGGAAGTCTGGCATCGCTGGCCTGAAGCTGACGTGTGTTTTATTCTAGCCAACGAGCTTTTCGCGAGCGGAAAGAGCGTCACGTAAAGGATCTCGAGGCAAAACTTGCTAGCCTAGAAGCAGCTCAAAGCCAGACTGCGTCAGAAAACGAGAAGCTAAGGCGCGAAATGCAAAAGATCAGCACCGAGAACGAGGTCCTGCGGGCGACGTCGAGTGTGCACGCGCAACATAATGGTTCCATGTCACCCGTTGCCGGTATCACTACCGGACCCATGCAATATAATCCGACCGATTTTTATTCCGATTTGCTACAAAACCACGCCAACAAGACCCCTAGCCATCGCATCGTCGAGTCTGGTGGCGAACGTCTACTGGCTGCCGGTGCCACCTGGGACTATATTATCAATCACGACCTGTTTAAGAAAGGCTTGGTAGACGTCGCCGATGTGAGTGAGCGACTAAAGTGCCAGGCCAAGTGCGATGGCCAAGGGCCTGTCTTTGAGGAGCGCGCCGTGTTAAAAGCCATTATGGACAGCGTTGCCAGTGGGAGCGATGAACTCTTATGAACGTTGACGGGTTACTAAGATCGCCGCTGGATGGCTTGATGATGGCCCGCAAACAGTCGGTGCAAGCAGGAGAGTGATATCCCTAGGATATGCATATCCTAACACGCCCTTACCTATGCACTGGTGAGGGTTCGCGCGACCACACCAAGAATAAGTCAGAAATCGTAGCTGGATGAGGTTCAAGAGTTCGCAAGTGCGGATATACGTTTTGGTTCGGTGCACTTGAATTGATGTCGACGTTGCACGAGTATACGAGTAACAAGCTTTTGGGAGGCAATCTGAGTTTCGCAGATACTACTACTGATTGGCCAAAGATACAGACAAGTAACTGTCGGAATGAGGAATTGCTCCTCACTGTTATATCATAATGTACAAAGGGCGCATTTAGGAAGGACGAGAGTGTATTTTCTTATGGAGTACCTATGTATCTGCGAGTTTTGGGAACGAGCATATCACTTCTGGAGTTTGCGGATTTATAACCGGAGCGGAATCTGCATCGGATAGATCTTTATCCAATAACCAGAAAAAGAAAGAAAAAGGGGGCCGGAGTGAAGGGGGAGGGAAGAGGGACGTGGGACGGAATCTAGGTATACTGCTGTCAAGGAACGCATCTATCTACGCTGTCATTACAGGTATTGTCGGCAAAGCAAACAACATATTCTCTCAAACTCGCTGTTTCCTCGTTTCTCCATTGTGTCTAGATGAGGCTCCTGAGTAAGAGAAGAGAGAGGCTTAACACGTCATACGTGAAACGCGTAGAGTAACAATATGGAACATTTCGATTTCAATTCATTTGTTCAACTTGCCTTACTTGGAGTCGAGGGTCGTTTGATTTGACTCATTGCCACTACTACGTATCACATGGCTATATACTCATAGGTAGGTAGTATCCGTCGTCGGCCGATAGACTTCGCTCACACACAAACACACATACTCTCTCTCTCGCTGTGCTCCCTTACATTTACTAGCACAAGGAGGAAAGGGGAAAAGGAGGAAAGGGGAAGGGACATATAGTGTGTATTTAGATACCTGGTACTTGCCTACCTACATACTCGTTCGATTATTACTGGCCTACCTATCTACCTCAAACCCGGATTGACAATGCCCCTGAGTCACCTAACCTAGTCCAACCAGCTCGCAACACACTTACGCATACATACGTACGGATAACTAAACTTCCTCGCCTGGGTACTACACTCCCACACTCACTCACTTTTACTCACTTCCACAGTCACACTTACACACTTACACACTTCCTCGCTCGCTCGCTCAATCATCCATCCATCCGTCCGTTCATACATAATCCGGAAAACACAATAATTCTCCCATGTACGACCATACCCTCTGGAAAACTCGGGATCCCGTCCGCTCTCCCATAGATAAGCCGGAGAGGGCCAAATCAGTAGTCGGGTCGGTGACGACCGGCGAATCCTTGGTGTTGTACATTTTTTCTCTTTTTCTTTTCCCTCTTTTTTTTTTCCTTTTTCTTTTTTCGTGTTTCTCCTTTCTACTTGGTGTTGATGTTAAAGGGGGTTTTGGTGCTGCGGCCACTTTGAACCATCAGACGTGGACATGCGTGCATGTATAGTAAGGGGCGCGAGGCACATTGGATGAAAGGGAGACGCTGGACATTGGATGGGCAGTGGTACCAATGACAGGCGACGAACTATTTTTCTCAATGGTGGATAGGTAAGATATGCGTAATAAACTTGTGTCTTGACTCTCTTCATGTAGTGGTCAAATGCTTCATTATAAAACAGTAATTACCATGATACTTCCAATCATTAAAGCAATCGTAAGGCGATTAAATGTGTAGATGTGAAACCCGTGTCTTTATATCATAACACAACCAGCGTGATATCCCCTAGTTCTCCTAACCTCTTGAATATGTCCACCTGGGTATTTCTGCCGTACTCCCAAAACCTTTGCCCTACCTACCTCGCGCCCGTTTGTATTAAACCCGTGCTCATCACAACGCGAGTTGTAGAGAGCCATTGCACTCTAAAAGCTCGTCCACTGTTTCGGAAGCTTCGATTCCGTCATACGTACACCATATATACGTAAAAAGCAAATGTTGGGTCTTGACAATGGTATCTGGGTCCCAGCACATCCTGATTGTAGTATCGAGTGTCCTTGATACCTTTCCAGATAATCTTATAGCTGTTGGTTAGGTCTAGTTGACCTTCTTGTTGCCATTCTCATTGGCGTGCTCTTCCACCTCGACGTATGGATGCTTGATCGTTAAACACCAAATATCGAGATAGTCACAGATCGTCACAATGACATCAACAACGAACGAGCCGTAGACGCCGATAGCCGCGCCTAGCATGCAGAACATGAAAGCAACCTGGTAAACATCGTCGCCAAGAGCGCTGGGCCACCCGGAGGCCCAGCCTACGTGCTTCTTTAGAATGGGACCGAGGGCGTCGATTATACCGAAGCCAAGTGGCAGGGTCAAGATATTCCAGTACGGGAAATCGAGCTGAACGAGATGCGCCGTAATCATCTGTCCTACGCTGTATGCGTTCACAAGGCCGGCGAACATGACGAAAGGTACGAGATGTTGTGTGCGGATTAGCGGTTGCAGATAAAGGTACGCGGTGATGAGGAACCAGGTGCCGAATAGCGGAACGAGACCAAGTAGAGCACCGCGGCTACGGTCACCACGAGCGCGACGAGCCCTAATGACGTTGCGAGCGCTCTCGATCGTGTTATATACCATGACAACGGTGCCTTGGACCAAGTAAAGGTGCGTAAATGACAGCTCATACAAGAAGTCAGGAATACCGAGATCCTTAGACACTCCAAGTGTGGCCAGCATAGATTGGTTCCAGAACGAGGCGCCACCCATGTAGCCGGTCAAAGCATAAACTATGACTAAGGCTAAGATGCCTTCGACTGGCCCATTTACTATGCCCAAGGTCAGGGTTTTGGTGTGGTATTCCTCCCAGGTCTGAACGTAGAAAGTTCCAAGTGCTGCGAGCATATTAGTAAGACAGGAATGGAGAAGCAGTACAGAAGCACGTACAGGCAAAAACGCTGATGACCGTAAACCAGCTTTGTCCCATATTCTGCGAGGCCGCGAAAATCAGAGTTTCAAGCGAGGTATTGAGCGCGTCAACCCCGTGGTCGAATAGCTCACCCAAGGGGCCACTCTGTCGGGTTCGTCGCCTGCCATACAACTCGAGTCAGCTTGCGAAATGCGACAAGTAAAGCAGTGAGAAGAGGAGCTATGGCAGCGTCACGTACGCCTGTGAGCCATCAACGGCATCGAATGTCTGGTATATGAACAACCCAGCGGCCCATGAATAGTAGACCCACGGCGGGCAGTCCTGGTCGAGGGTGGGATTGTACCAGAGCAGGGTGAGGAAGTTGGCGACGACGAACATGAACCCCGACAAGGTGATCAGGTTCGGGGCCATCCACATGGGAAAGCACTTGATGACGACATTGGTGTAGAAGGGCTTGAGGATGTACTTGGACGTCAACGAGTGGTCGACGCCGCTGTACTTGTACAGCTTGAGGTTCGGCAGATACTCCTGCCGTACGTACACCATCTTGAATGACGCTGTCGCTGTTGCGAGTGCGGGCGTGGGCTTGATTAATTCGCAAGGGTCCGTCCGGGTGGGATGAGATCGGTGGTTAGGTGGAGTTCGTCAAGATGTACGCAGTTAGGTGCACCAGGATAAGTTGTGCGCTAGCTGCCGCAGTCTTTGTAAATTACCTAGGTACACAGGTCGTAGACAAAGATCCGGACCTTCATAACACTCGGTCTCAGTCTCGATCTCAACCTCTTGACTTCGAGATTCAGAAAGTGGAAAAGTGAGTGTGGGTTATTGGCAATATGCACATTATCGTTTCAGTCACATACTAGAATACTTGGCCTTATTTTTTTGTTTGATGCGCTGGTCAGGGTTTCCCACGAATTTCATGCCAACAAAACGTCATTAAAGTGGATCGGCGCGCGTCGAACCGCGTGCTGTAGATAGTGCATGCCGCACACAATTAAAGCGGACAGGACTTAATTAAATCTTGGTACGTACCACTACATCCCAAGCCAGTAGCAAGCATCCATTGATGGCCAGGGGTGCATGTACCTACGTAGCCTACCTACAGCAGTCAGTCGATCCTTCATGCTGAGCCGAAAATAAAACATGGACACAGGGGCACACCGAAGCCTCATAGATAGAAGCTATACAAAGTATGAATGCATTGATCGTGTGTTGCTTACTTGATACTATTAATGCCAAGGCAACACCTCTTTTTAAGTGTAGTCTTTGTGATGCTTTTGTCTCTGTTGCAGTGCTGGTACGGCTTGCTAGTCCTCTTGGAGACTCGCCAGTTACGTCACTGTATCTGACCCCTTTAAGCCATCATGACTGAATGCAATGTTGGATGAAGGGTCGTTCCCAACCCCGACATCTCTACTATGCATATGTCCTCGAAATCGAAACAAATCTCGCTAGCCAGATTTTGCAGAATGATAACGCCTCCAACTCAGGACCCCTCATTACGCAACTGATGCTACAATCATGGACGCAACATTTTCTTCCTCGCTGCGTACAGTGATCTTGGTCGTTACCCCGGACTTGGAAGAATATGCCATCCGGATATTCGCCACCACCCTGCCACCATTGACTGTCTTGCCCAACAATTTGAGCTGATGTGTTGTTTGGCTTATTGGCACGTCTGTGCCCTCTAGCGGCTGTAATGAGAGGGCCTTGGCGAGTTGTTCTGTAGCATCTGTTTCGATTGTGTCAGTCATCTAGCCGAGAAAGCACGCCACTGGAATGGAATACATACCTGCAATACTCTTCATGCTGGAGAGTTGCAATGTCTCCTCTGCTTCTTCACCTGCTGCGCCAACTTGCTCCCAGATGTGATTGAAGTTGCCGGCAAAGGTGGGTATTACGTAGTCACTGCCAGCGAGATCAAATTCTGCCACCTCGTACTCATCGTCATACCCTGTCTCCTCGGGCTCGTTCGTCGTAGGGTCGATCTCCTTGCTCGTGAACTTGAGGATGTTGGAAAAGGAGCTGGTAGGCATAGATCCCTCGCCACCCGTCTTTTTGAATGCTACGTAGACCTTTCCAGGCTCATCCGTCTCGAGCTTTTCCGCGGGTATAATGAAAACTTCCTCAAGCTCCTCTTCGTCGGATGGTGTTGCTACCACTGAGACATTCTCTAGAACAGTTGCGGGTAGAGTGTTTTTGATCTCATACTGTAGAACAATGTGCTCTTTGAAAATGTGCTTGACCACAGTTACTACGTATTCTGTTTCGGCCTCAGTGAGCTCAACAACAGGGGACGACTTGAGGAGACCGCCGAATTCCTTCATGTAAGATATCGACATGAGCTCCTGGGCGTATTTCTGTGCGGCCGCAGCAGCTGACGCTTGCGCCTCGGCCCCGGTTGATGGAGCCTTGGACGGTCCGGTCTTGGGAGGCTTGAGCAAAGGTGTTGTTGCTGTGAGCTTCTTTGTTCGATCTTCCGCGTCTGCTTGCTCCCGAGTGACCACAGGGATTTTGCTAATGTCGAAAGGAGTTTCAAATGCCGACTTGTCATCTGAGGTCACATACGTGACAAGTTGATGCTCGAAGTAGGATAGTGAGTACATGTTTTCTAATCACAGAGTTAGTATGAAAAAGGAATTTTGTTGTCGCGCTATGCCTACCACTCTTAATGAAACGCTCTCCCACATCGTCTTCCTGATGCATCAATCCAAGATTGAGGGCCGCACGGTCACGGACTTCATCATCAACGTCATCCAGGCATCGCGTAAGGAGAACATCGACACTCCTCTTGACTTCTGGGTCCTTCTGTCCCACACCGAATTTGGCCAACGAAGTGACAGCAGCAGCCCGAATGATGGCATTCTCAAGCACAACTCTGTTGTAAATATAGCGAATGTACTTGGTTGGCTGAGATGTCTTAGGGCCCTCGAGACCGATTAAATGCAGGATACGGACAGTCAGCTGGGTGAATTCGCAATCTTCGATAAACTCGCAGAGATGAGCAAGAGCATCTTCCTTCGAATCAGGAACAAATTTGATGAGATCAAACATGCTCTCCACGACGGCTCGTTTAAATTCATAGCCTCCTTCGTCGCGAAGCATTCCACTGAGGAAAGACAGCATTCCGGCTTGCTTGCTGGGGAACTTGAGGCAGAGAGTGCGGATCGCTTCGACTATAGTAACCTTGAACTCGTCTGTGATTTCCGACATAAAGGTGGAGATTTGTTTCATCAACCTGTCAACACTGGCTTCGTTACCAGTCTTGAGAAGTGTAGTGATAGCAAACGTGGCGATCGATCGGTTGCTATTTGAGATGAGCGCTTCAATATCCGGGTTGCAAACATTAACAGCGTTGGGTTTGAAAGAGGCGAAATTATGAAGAATACGCAGGGCAGCAAATTTTGTGACGGCTCTTGGCGAAGACAAGAATAGCTGCAGAACATGAACCGCTTGCGTGACCTCAGCATCCGTTACGTCCCTCATGTCGCAAATTGCCTTGGCAGCTTCAAAGTTGACCATCTCGCTCTTGTGTCTTAGCCATCCATCAAGCAGTTGCATCATGGGTTTTCTTAGTGACTGATCCTCTTCAGCCAGCTTGGCAGCCAGTCTCACCAGCATTACTATAGCGGCGGGGCTTTTCACGGCACCGGCAGCGCCGAATTGCTGGACCATCTTCACCAAAGCCATCCTGTCGTGCGATCTCATTTGGTATAGCAGGCCAATGGCATGATATTGTGTCATCGTCGAATTGTTGACGGGGAGCGAGCTGGACGAAGAGGAAAATCCAAGGGAGAATCCTCCAGAGGACTTGGTTGAAGCGGCGGCTTCTTGGGTCTCGGACTGCCACCGCCGGACAACATCCTTGGCAATTGGGAGGAGATGGTAGGAAGAAACGAGGGCTGCAGAGGAGACGGCAGGGTTTTTGTCGACAATTGCTGTCTTCATGACTCGTTCAATTGATTGGACGGTGGTAGCCTACAATCGTCAGCCATTAAGTGGTGAGAGGGAACCTCAGCTGCGGGTAGACTGACATCGATGATACGGCACAGTGCCCTTATCGCGTTCGGCCGGTATATGATATCTGTGCTGCCCCCTGTGTCCTTCATAATTGTGCTCGTCACCATGATGATATCCTCTGCCGAATTGGCGAGCTCCTTGATAACAAGGTGAACCATCTGGCGCAAGCTGGCATCCTTGTTCTGGAACAGCTTCGAAATACCGAAGAACAGGGTTGTAGCCTCGTTGGTAGGGAATTTCTCCCCCGTGTAGAGAAGGAGAGCTATCTTGGTGAGCAGAATACGGCATCGTCTCGGCTGGATCGGTGAACTGTTGAACAATCGGGCTGCACACATCTCGTTTAGCTGTTATCCTGGAAGGTGACCTCTAGAAGTGTCTTCGGCGACGGATCGAAGTTACGCACCTTCTTGGAAGACCTGCGTGCGATCGACTTTGACCAAGCCGAGGTCGGCATCTTCGTCTTTCTTGCCGTAGCTCATCGTGACGGCGAGACGGCTCTCCGAGGGGCCTGGGGAAGTCGAAGATGTGTGTTTTTAGTTTGTCCTACGCATTCAAGCGGTAGGTTTTGGGGAGGTCAGGACAGCCTACACATAAACCCCCCATGCTCGGTGCAGACTAGCGGCCCCAGAAAGCAGCGACGTTGCAGGTCGGATAGTGGGTCGGTCACGTGAGAATCTAAGTATATAAGTGTGCCGGCCACTGAACCACTGGCTTGTTTCCACAGTTAAAGCACCTCCGTGCATCGTACAAGCCATACCTAGGTTGATATCCAAATATCTAACAGTGAACTGCGCAAGGCTGAACCGTTTACGTAGGCTATTCAATTACTCTTTCATCTCTTACTTGTTGCTCATCAATGTACTGAAGTCCAACCTTCGGGTATCTTGTGTCTCGTTTATTCACCGTGGTTTTTATACTGTACGGACGTCTTCGTTAATGACCTCTCGGAGGGGTCTTCATTAGCTTCATAGCATTTTCTACATATCCACCGGTACCACCGTATTTTCTCAATATAGCCGGGATATCGACAGAAGCTGCACTCTCTACCCGGCGTCTTCCTACTATCCCTGTGTTTCGGGTGCTTGGTATCCTCAACATTTCTGTCTCGACTTCCCAACCGCAGTCTTGAGCGATCTCCTTTACCCATTCCACAAGCGACGAGTATGCCGAAGCTGATTTGTCCTTATCTTTCGGTGCGGTAGCCCTGAACTTAGCTCCTGACAAGTTGTGACTACAACATGGTATCATCATGAATGGACAGTCCGATATTGTAGCAATAATGGGTGTCCACGGTGTCAGCTCATCTGCATGATTAGAGATAATGAAGGTTCCCTTTGGAAACATGCCATCGTGCACCCGCTGGGCAAGCTCTTCGTCTTGCTGATCCTGATCCTGTAGGATCGCTGGCAGGAGAATTAGTTGACGAAGGCTTTCATCTGTATCATCCTCGGAAGCTGGATTGACTTTGTCTGTAAAGTTGTCCCAGGATTTGCGCCTTCGGGCGTCGAAACCCCATCCTGAGTAGCCCTCTCGGCGCAGAATGTGAACTAGTAGGCCATTGCCACACCCTATATCCACAAAGCCTGGAAACGAAGAGTCTTGATACATCTGGGCCCATAGTTCGATGAGGAATGCTGCGATCCCCAAGTCCTCAAAACAGTGTTTTGTTGGATCTGTAACCTCGACCCATCCCCCTATGAGTTTGCGCGCATACTTCTTCTTGAGTCTTGTGTAAGTTGATTGAACAGCAGCTTGAGGGATAATAACATCATGCTGAACTCGCTTGACGTATCCGGCTTTAACCCCTTGGCCATGTTTATGCAGTGTCGATATCAGATGAAGCCCAGTCCTTACTAACTTTGTAGACGAGCCGTAATCTTCAAAGAAATTATAGTGAACCGAAACAACGCCTTCGCTTGTGCTCGAGTTCCATTGGTGAAGGAATGCGATGCCCTTCACCTTGGGGTGATAGAATGGCACTTCGGAGTGGGATGTGATATGAGGCTTGTAGACAACCATTGACGACGTAGTCGCCGTCTCACCTGTTTCAGAGCTATGATAGATCAAACATGTTTGGTCCAATGGTGAATCTCTTTCAGGGTTCCTCGGTATCAGTCTTCGAACAAGCAATTTGTCTAGATGGAAACCTATAAATTGGACGATAATGGGCCTGGGACTTGTCCCGTCGACTTCGAGATTCTGCGCAGCAGCCTGCTCAGAGTCTAGCGTGACTAAGATGTCTGCACGGAAGAGCCAGGCGGAGTTAATATTCGGGTTGCGAATGAGATTATCCATAACCGTAGAGAATATCCCTGGGTCGAACGAACATCTCTTCCGGTAGAGTGGTGTCCATATGGCGCCTGACACGTCTGTAATGAGGCTTGGAGAGCCTTCTGCAAACAGTTCTGGCTCAGAACTCATTTCGCCTGCTTGACGCAGAATAGAAGCTTCTTCTATAGTATGTAGTTGTGGACGGATGTCTTTCTGTCACCGCAATGAGGTACAATACTTAAGCTACCTACTACGTAGGCGAAAATAATGCTGTCAGGTAGGTACCTATTTAGGTAAATTCCCACCCCACAAACGGCGCTAACGGTCACTGGAATCCTGTTACCTAAGTATGTACCTACCCAGCTCCAGATGTCGCTAGGTAGGTGAGGCTATGTAGATTCGTTATGCCATATAAATGGCTAGTTTTATTTTCCTTGGTTTTAATGAGCTGTATCCTTTTGGTAGAAGTCTCGCGCCATCCAATTGAACATTAACAGTAATCCGTTATGTAGCAGGGCGTTTGGCAGAGAAAGTTATCTACTCTAATCTATTTCATTGCTTTTTGTGCTGGCTGTGAAACAGCCGGCACCTACCAGACAAGCTCTCTCATCGTTATTGCGCCTTACTATAAGAAGACTTCTAAGTTAAGCTCAAGAACACTCACGGGATATCTATAGTTATCAAGTTAGCGTTTTCATAAGTGAAACAGAATCTGGCGAGGACTGACTTAATCTCAAATTTTTCGAGTACTTCAGGGTGTAGTACACCGATCTCTCCGATACGCTGGCTTTCCTCTCCAATCTTTCCAAGATAGACACCAGCGCCGCGTCCTGGGAAAAAGGTTGAATCTGAAATTTCTTGGATGAAGTAATCCTTCACACGAAGCATGAGGAGAATCCTATCCAGAAGTCCATGGACTACCTCGAAACCGCTGGTCTTACCACAATAAACTGCAGCCCAGCGTCTCTCATTTCGAGCCTATTAGGTTGCATTAGCGTCTTTGCCACAATGCTCTATTTCAAGGTGCCAACGTCACTTACACGACGTTCGAGAGACTCATCCTTCAACACAATATCCGACGTCTCAAATATTCTCAAAGGAAGCCGCACGGTCAAATTGTCGCGAATGGTCTTAAGCAGACCCGGAAGAAGTGATGTACGCACAACCTGATACTCAACCGTCTTGGGATTTGCAAGCCTTACCGCAGTGGTGCCATCATCATGCCTGTTCAGCCAGCCGAAGTTCTCGTCGTGAGAGCAGAGAATGAGCGGCATGACTTCAAGCCAGCCAGCCATGGCACACTCTAGGCGTACAATATCGGCGAGCTTATTCATCGGCAAAGGTTTGCCAACGGTAGCGGACTTGGTTGATACCGACCGCGGTAGTTTGTTAAAGCCATACGCTACGGCAACGTCTTCCATCTATGCTCATGATTAGCATTGATATTCCTTGGGTGGATTGGGACAAAACATCTGATCTTACTATATCACAAGGGTGTAGCACATCTGGCCGTGTGGGAGGGATGAACACTTCGATCTTAGACCCTAACGGGCGAGACGTATACGCCATTTTCTCTAATAGTTCGCAGATAGCATCCGCAGAAAGGTCCAAACCACAGCATCCGTTTATATAAGCGACATCTACCTCCATCCGGACTGGAGTAAGATTAGGCGATACTCTCGTCGTTCCATCAGCCTCCTTAATCAGCACAGGTTCCACCACAAAAGGCTCCGAAGCATATTCCGCGAACATTGTCACCATAGCATTGCAGATGATTTCGAGTTTAGTTCGATCAGTGGCCGTTAGCTCGATGAAGATGTTTGTCGTGTTCAGCGTGATCTTGGAGTGGTCGCCGTTAATAATTGGAGGCAATGAGCAAACAACTTCCTTCGCATCGTATATGACGGGGTACCGAGGCGCATCGCGGATTATATGCAGATATCGACTTAGGTGCTTGTCTAACCCCACCAGTAGTAAGCGCGCTGAACGTGGGAGTGTAGAGGAGGACGCATGATTTACCGTTCTCCAAGTGCGTCATCAGTTCATTACCATCCATCTCCTTTTTCTCGTTTAAGGGTGCAAATCGGATGTCCTCGGGTCGGCGAGCTTCGTAGGAGAAGGGTCCCTGTAGCGTGTCGAGATCGTGAGTTCCAATCGCAACCAGACTTCTTTGGCGTGCCAAGTTCTGATGGAGCTTGTCTTGCAGACCGATGAATGAGTCATATGAGGCCTGAGTAAACTTCACACCGCGAAGAATAGCCGCCGCGATGAAGGGTCGCACGTCGGCCGTCTCTTTCTTTACCACGACATGCTGCATGCGATCTTCAGGGAGATCGAGCACTTTGTATGTCGGCGCCGACTGCTTGCCGCGGAAGATGTTTAAGCTTCGGGCAAGGCCCTCGAAGCATAGCAGGTCGCTTCTGTTGGCAGGCACCTCTATCTTCAACTGGGGCTTCTCATCGGCAGGGCGAGAGGGGTCATCTTCCGTGTCCTCGTCGAGCTCTATGCCGTAGTCGAAGCACAGGGCTTGAAACTCGTCGGCTGTGAACCTAAAGGCGAATGAGTCGATTGCGTGGCGGGGAAATAAGCCGAGCTGAGCTGTCTTACCGCTGGCCAAGCGCCGCGAAGAACTCTTCCTTGTCTACGCCGATCGTGGGCATTTTGGCGGCTCGTGAAGCGTGCAGTCTTGTTTGAGTCACAATGCTCGACCTGGCCGGCTAAGGTTTCTCTCCGGAGTAAAATGCTATGTACCTACCTTAGGTATGGTGCTGCTCGTACGTGTAGTATCAATACTATTGCCCCACCCCCACCATGCTTGCTACGTCCCTGAACTTATCTTCCCAGCCTACCCTGGAGAGGCTGGCCTTCCATCGGAGCTGGGTCGGTTCTTTTTTTGTTTTAAATTTTCCACAGTGCATTGTTGCCCCTCCATTATTCGCTCCACTCAGGGTCGGCTCAGTGTGGGGCCTCATTCTTGATTGCCCGCCTTCTGCCCGCCTCCGCTAACGTAATCCCGTACCGTATAGAAAATGGTTTGCGCACTATGTACAACCTGCATGCCCACTTTCCTGTTGCGGGTGGCCACCACTTGTTTTGGGGGCTCCCTCCCTGCTATTTGCCATCCGTTGCTCGCTCGCATTGAGTTGGTACAAAAGGCCTTACACTTCCGCCTCCTTCTCTACACCAACCAACACCAACATCACACATCACAACCCGCAACACTCTGTCTGCATCGCTTCATCTGCGCACAAGACTCGACCTTTCATCTTCGTCTTCTACCATTTCACAGATTCTACCTATCAATCTTCATCGATACCTTAGCGAGACAGTAGTCGGTCGCTCCTCTTCCGCTCCCTCCACCTAGAAACCCTTTTCCCAAGGTTACCCGGAAAACTCGAGTTTATGTCCATCGAAAATCTCAAGTCCTACGGTACGGCTCCATACCACATCCCCACCGCCTACTGCAAATTGCGCTTGCTAGTCGATTTCGTCCCCTTGCGGCGCCTTCCTCTCGCGCAAAGGCCACTTTGTTACCCCTCCATTGCTATAATGCCAAGAGGAAATGATGCTAATTCGCGCCCCCTTTAGACCCCTTCGCCGAAGCCGACGAAACGCCTGGCGTATCCAAGCAGGCACAGAATTATATCCATATTCGTATCCAACGTACGTTATCACCTGCTCTCCCTACGCTCTCAGTCGAATCATTTGAGGCACATGCTCTCGCGCGTCATCTGCCGTGTTCCACACCATGCCACCCCACATGCATCGCGCACTTGACCACCATGCTGACAATACTTCTCCACCAACAGAGCGAAATGGACGTAAGACCCTGACCACTGTTCAGGGCTTGCCTAAGAAGTTCGACAACAAGAAGATTCTTAAGGTTATCAAGAAGAAGTTCGGTACGTTGCTATGGCTTGTCAAATTGTGTAGGGGCCTGGCGTAGCTAACTAGTTCGTCATATGTAGCCTGCAATGGCACTATCGTCAACGACTCTGAAATGGGCGAGGTGATTCAGCTTCAAGGCGATCAGCGCAACGATGTGCAACAGTTCCTCGTGGACAAAGAAGAGGGTCTTGAGCTCGATCCCAAGACTATCAAGGTCCACGGTTTCTAAGCTGGCCATATCCTAGCCACCTCCGTTATACCGGTCCCTTCGATCATATACGGACTGTCTCACGGAATGGACTGGCCAATCATCTGCGGTGTCTATGTGAAGGGTGACTAAACAGCACCGCAAGCTGTCCATCTATCTAGTGGACAGGCTTCCTTTGGTCGAGGCGTTATACGGAATGATACCCTTTTCTTGAGTTACTGGAGTACCCCCCTTAATAGGTTGGGAAGGAAAGTCGATGCTAAGGAGCATTTTCTCACGTACGGACTCGGTCGGCTTGGTGCGGTAGAATAATAAGGATGGTCAGCTCTACAGGCAAGACTTTCGTTATCGATGCTGCAAGCATGATTAGGGACTCAGTAATCGGAGATCTTGCCAGAAATGTTCATGCGTCTTATTGGGATCGTGACTACGTGACTTCAGCTATGCTCTGCCGCTTTCGTGATACTCTTAACAATGATATTGCTAATGCTGTATTGGCATAGACAGGCAGCCATTTAATCGTCTACAAGTATTGCAAACCTTCGTGAAATTGGTCGTGTATTATGAGTAGTCCAGATATTTTGATATATGAAATCTGTTCCTGCGCTGCTAAAACCGCAGTCGTTAAACTCGTACTGTGGAGACCGCCAGATTTCACAGTCCAACGAGCTCGGATATATCCTCCCATTGTTCTCACTATACAATTATTGGTAGCTTGAAAGCGGTACATCTTAAGAAAGATAATTTCAGAGTTACCCTGTCTCGAGGCATAATAATTGAACCGCTTTCTCCTGGCGCTCGCACTACCTCCATTGCGATCCCACTTATTTAGTACAGAAGTCCCGATAGTAACAACGAGGAACGTGGAACGGAATATTAAGCTTTCCTGTCTGCTCTCTCTTTTCTCCCCATTTATTATTCTTCCAAGTATCGAAAGTTTTCAAGGAAGGGTATGAGAGCCCCGTCAGCACTACCGTCCCCTCCCCCAAATTTCTCGCGCAGGAAAGAGCGCATCCTCGAGCTCCTCGCCGTCCCGGACGCCGAGTATAGCGATGCGTCGCCCAAGGGGTCCGTCGACGCGGGAATCCGGGACCTGATCGGGGAGATCAATGCCCTGGATGGGTTCGTGACGACCAGTAGCTGCGCGGGACGCGTGAGTGTTTTTGTGGAAGGGCGGAAGGCTGGGAACGAGGGGATGCTGCTGGGTGAGCAGGAGGAGGAGGATGCGGCTAGACCTGCTACGCTTGCTGCTGTTGGTGGGAAGGGAGGCGGGGGTACTTGGTTGTTTGTTTCGCATGATCCCGTTGCGCAAGATGCGGGTGATGGTGTGAGGAACTTGCTTGGGCTGTGTGACTCTACGAGTGATGAGGGAGGAAGAGGAGAAGGCGATATCGCTCAGCCCCCTAAGGACACGAGACTCATCCATTTCAAATTCGAGCCGATGGTAAGTCGTGTCTGCCCTTATTGAGAATACCTCGCCAATCTCATACTTACATCATATCTATAGATCTTGCATGTGCTCACAGCATCTTTGGAGCATGCCCAACTCCTGCTCCGCTGCGGCTTACAGGCCGGATTCCGTGAAAGCGGCGCCATCAACCTTACCTCGACAGCTAGCGAGGCTGCAACGCCCATCGTGGCCATCCGTTCGATGGGGCTTTCGCTTGAGTCGTTGGTTGGTATACAAGAAGCTGGCGTGACGAAGTGCACTGTCTCTGATGATTATCTACTCGGTCTCCTACGCATCGCCAATGAGAGGTTCGAAGAGAATAGAAAGAGAATTGAGCGATTCCGCACCACTGTCTTGGAGGCCAGCAAACTGCCGAAGAAGAGAGATGGTACTGAATGGGAAGATACGCAGGCTAGACGTGAAAGAAAGAGGGAAGAGGGACTTCGGCGGAAGGCTGAGCTTCAGGGACAGAGTCAGAAGGAAAGGGATACAGGGAAGGATGGTAACGTGGACGTAGATTTCATCATGAATACAGATTTCACATAATAGTCCATTCTCTTCAGCGAACAATGATTCAATGCGGCAAAATGATATGACTTGGGCGAAATATGTCAGGAATGCATTGTCTATACAGCTGCTCTCTTGCTCTCGGCGCTCTATGTCATAAAATTACAATACGAGGACATTGGCTATGCGCCCGCTCAAAAATCGAGCAATCGATCCATCAATAGTCTGGGGGAACTCCAGCATCGTGAAGTAGCGAAGTCAGTCCCCCATTTACCCAAGCCACGCGTCCGGATCTCAAGCCTTCGAGACGCCGGGGCGTAAGTGGTTTCTAATCGGACTTCGCAAGGTATCACATGATGACAAGTCGTGTCTTTCTTCTAGGTCCTTGATCATTTGCCATCCAACTCCCCTCATCGCACAATCTTATCAACCCAGTTCTTCTCCAGCCTGCGCACCTCCTCCTTGAAGGCCTCGACCTCCTCGTAGCAGTTGAGCGGCCGGCGGTCGTTCTCGAGCAGGCAGCGGACGACTTCGCTGCGGGCCTTCTCGACGCTCTCGGGCACGGGCCGCACCTGTTTCCTCTTGTCGAGGCGCGCGCGCAGGGCCTCGACCTCGGCCGACACCGTCGCCCTGTCGCTGCCCTGCGTGGCTGTGTCCTTGTCGGTTATTTCGGAGGCTTTGGCCAGCGCCTCCTTGAGCGCGGCGCTTTCTTGGGCCGAGAGCTTCTTGAGTTCTTCGGATACGCGGGCTTGGATTGCTAGCTCGAGGTTCTGCGCGCGGGATACGTCTGACTGTGCATAAGAAGAGAGCTGCGTCAGTCCAGGTCTTTTGGTTCTCGTTGTTTCTTCATATTGTTTTTTGTCTTCGTTTCTTCTCCGTAACTTGGTCGCATGGGGATAACGTTTCAGAGAGTCGACGGCTTCGATATGTGCGAACGAGAGGTCTGCTTGCTTGCCTGCTTACCTCGCGGTTCGATTGTAAAGAGTCGACGACATCTTGGGATACGCCTACAGGCGAGGACCTACGCACGCACGTGTTGTCAGTTGCGAAAAACGCTCTGCGCTATTTTGGGGGACACAATCCAGGGCCCAAGAGCCGGTTTACTTACGCCTGCCACGTAAGTGAGTCCCCGGCGGGCTTAGACGAGCTCGAGCCCATGGTGTTCGCTGTCAATTGCGGTTTGAAGTGCTGCGTGTAGCTTGCAGCAGCTGTCACGGCCGGCCGGCCAATTCGAGGTAAATATTTCCGACCCCGGGTTGGCCCGAAAATCTATACCGTGTGGCTTTTGATTTTAAACTGTATCTACACTGTATGTTCCTGTGACGTCGTTGGGTTGAAGAGTATCGGTGTCCAAGAAGAATAGGTAAGAAAGCAAATAAAAATAAATCGAAACGAAACTTATGAATTCAGTTCAGTCATTCCTTTTATGCAGAAAGGCCTTCATTTGCTATTTTTCATCTTCTATTATCCCAGAATTAGGGAAACTGGGAGATCTAAGCTCAAACTGTATGGCTGTCTTCAGGCAATGCTTTTCTGGATGCACCTGCTTCTAGCACACGGTCCAATACAGAATAGAGTGACATGGAGTGAGAACCGTGATAATTCCAGGAAACGCAAATGTTGAGTATCACGATCGGGCCATGCCGGTCACATGTGATCGGGTGACTATTCTGCTCGTGTTACCCCTGGCGGCCCAACCGGAGATCGCCAATTAACTCAAGCCGCTATTGGCCGAGCAAATATATACGAGAAATGGACAACTAATTGGCAAGACTCGCTGAGCTGACCCGCTCAAGGCAATTCTAATGTGATGCGGTTTTTTTTAAATCGATTCTTGATATGAGAGAATATAACTTTACCTCAAGGTTCAGAGCTATGCATGTCATTATCAGTCAACTTCTCATAATAATAATGTCTTCTCAAATTCCTAGAGTCGTGTAGATGGCTAAAGGATCCCTATATGGCGACATCTGCTCGAGCAATCTGCAATACAATGAATGCTGCTGTCAGTTGCCCGCTTCCACAGCACACTCATCACCTGCCTAACCTACCTAAGTTAAGCAAATC
Organism: Xylaria sp. FL0933; assembly: GCA_022578765.1. NCBI lineage: Eukaryota > Fungi > Ascomycota > Sordariomycetes > Xylariales > Xylariaceae > Xylaria > Xylaria sp. FL0933. Next base: position 297,982 of record MU389746.1, read on the forward strand.
TGCTAGGAGTCTAGGGACATGTCCCGTTATTAGCCAATTATAAAAATTCTATATTTAACCTCACCTCTTTCAGTGAGGACAGAGTCAAACCGTCATTAATCTGATTTGAGGATTTTTTACACTTCAGCATCTTTCAAAACCGAAGATTGATTCTCTAGACCTATATCTAAACTACAGCATCTGTAATACAAACCGACGTCTTCCCGACAATTTCATACCGAAACGTGGGCCTCATCACCCCAGATTCGTCCACGTTGAAATTGTTACCAATGATAGCTGTTCATTGTGAGCATACCGGGGTTAAGAATTGTGATATAGCATTTCGACGTTGTCTGGTACTACTGTGACTCTTCTGGGCCTGTGGTACCTTCGTAATGGATAACAGAGGTGGTGTTGAGTCATATCGTAGGCGAGGGTGTTCGAACAACTACACCCGCCGGAAGTTCGCACAGCTGGTCTAGCGAAATCGTTAATAATGACCTTTATTGGGTCTAGTTACTGAACTTAGCAAGAGAACCTTAACGTACTATCTGTGGTAGAGCGATATCCCGATCTTCGAATTTCCTTCCAAGCTTTCTTCCAGGGAATCCTAACACCATTGACGTAGATTCCGGTCTCCTTACCCCCACGGCCCCGAACATGTTGGTATACAGTTGGCCAGTCAGATTTTTTGAGCTTCTTCCGTAACCCCAACTTGTCCCGGAGTTTTGTCTCGTAAGTAGAAAGCCTGCAGGCACTTGAGTTTGAGCTTCGTAGTTGGAAGAAATGTAATTAACGCACGGAAAGGTTGGAAACCCATGTTGACTCTCCAATATCTCTTTAACTTGCTTTAGGGTTTTCCTCTCCGATATATATAGTTCCCTTATGAGTGCGGCATTCTCAGTCCAGACATCATCCCCAGTTACAGGAGACTGAACATCTGAGCCGGACATGTTGATGCAAGATATTAAATGTCTCAAGAGTGGGAGTTTAAGATTCTGTGTGTGCTAGCTAATCTGGGTCAAGCCTTTCACTGGGACTGCGTTCAAGTATGTTATATAGTTGTCCAGTTTTTGTCGAGTTGTTAGCAATGCTAAGTAGGGGGCTGAGAAGACATTATAGCTGGGAACTGATCTATCACTACTCTACCTAAGCTGAAGCGGGGTAACATGAGGCTCCGAGTGTAAACGGAGGTTAAACGAGAGACTATGACTAGCCCAACTTATCGGAATAATGGGCAGAGTTACTGCAGTATGTCGTGAAAAGTGCATATATTTTTTATGTAATTCTGTGTGGGGCGTACGTACAGCCTCCAATAGTAGGTAATTCTATGTTTCTGCCTTGATGTAACGTAGGCGTTGCGAATTACAGATTGGTTCTCGAGTGCATGATACGCATGCGCCGCGTAAGCCCCAGCCTTCGCGAAAGTCCCCTAAAGGGAAGGCAAGGCTGCGCAACGCCCCTCAAGCTTGTTTGAAACCGGCATGACTAACTTCGGACTACTTCTACTTTAGCATTCCTACCGTGAGGCTATGTCACCTGAAAGCGTCATAGAACCATGTCTTGCGGGAACTCCCGCTCCCAAGAGCCCCGTGAAGAGGCGCGTTTTCCGCCGTTGAATTTGCGGTATATCTACGTACAAGCAAGCCGGGGGGTCTTAGCTCGTCTTCTTCCTCTGCTTATTGACAGCCTGCGATTTCATAGCCTGATGACGATTGGCTTTGGAAATAGCATAGGTCACATATATAAGTAGTTCTTTTGACAGCTGTCATGATGCCAAATTCATTGAGTCGAGCCTTGATGCATAGTCCTGACATTGCTATTAGGTTGATATTCATTGCTTTAATTAGGGAGATCTAATAGGTAGTACGTGAGAGATATTATTCTCCAAGCTCCCGCTGATATAATGGTGGCTTTGATATAGATGACTGGGGCTAGTCTTTACGGAGTGTTGTATGAATGATACACGCGGTTTAGAAGATTCATACAATGAACCGTAGGCGCTGAAATCGATCGATCTCGACCAAACTTTCAACCCTCCACTATCTGAGACATATCGGCGGCTTTCATATATGCCGGACGCCGATGGAACTGTATACCGTAGCCCAGACAGCTTCCAAATAGCGAACAAACTCCTAGAGAACATGTAATGTTATTGTAATTATCCTTAACTCTCCAAGCACTTATCAAAGCACCTTTTGTGTGTGGGTTTGTATGGCTATTGGATGCGGTCAACCACACTTTAAGTCCAATGATGGCAAGAAGATAATTTTCACAAAAGACTGAACTGTTCCCGTGAAGTGCCAAGACTCCAACTCTCTCCCAGGCCTAGAGGTGGTTCCGCAGCACTTTGGCTCCGGTTTCCCCGAAAATTGTTTTCGTCCCTTGTAATCTGATAATGCAATCTGATAGTGTTTCAAAAGATTGCATATGAAATTTGTAATAAGTAATGACAGCAAACAGTGTCCTTCTAAACACGTGACCTTTTCAACGTCATGTTCTCTTTTAAGTATTGCCCCTTTCTTTGGGTGACAGTAGTTCAAGACTGGTTGACGCTACATATATTTCTCACACGGTGACAAAATACCTCATTGTCTAATAACAAGCTCCGCTGATGAGATAAATTTCCAGGAATACTTGTAAATCTGCTTAGAATTAGCCGCGTACTTGTTCTGTCCTTTGATGCTGTTCACAGCCGTGAAGAAACAGTCATCGCACTAACAAATTGGGTAGTAACACACAATACTTCCGTTCATTCAAAGATCTTCAAAGACTCCGGTTCTTGTCCTTCTTCACTTGAGATATATGGGAAACTGTGACTGCTAAATATTTAAAGCTTGTCAGAATCAGTTAACATCTATTCTTCTGGCACTGCCAGCTGCCTCACAGCTCTTTCACCAGCATTTGGTTGAACATCTTCTCCCACTAGCGTCTCCCAATGATGGTGATCCCCCTTGCCTAGCAAAAATTCTCACGTCCTCGCTGTATCCTCAGCTTGGTGGGCAGCTATGAAGTGTGTCGCTAAGAGCATGTCTACAGGTCTAGCCAGTCTCCTTGGCCTCCCTCGTGAACCCCCCAGAACCCGGGAGACTTAACCACTGATCGCCGAGGGATACCTACCCAGTGGCCTCCTGCCCTCGATCCTCGCACATTTTAGACTCTAGTCTAGTCTCCGCCTTTGCGCGGCAAATATGCGCGTTTTGCTGCGGTCGACCTGCGGCAATGGGGGTACATTGTACCAGATGAGTAGAATCTGTAGATGGTCAATAACAAATCTAGGTACCCTGACTGTATCTTTTTTCTGCCTTGTTGGTGATACTTACTACCCTACTAGAGCATATTGTGGGAAAGCTCCTGAATCTTTGGAAGTCGTGAGCCTCAAGTTGCTCGATCACGATGCCAAGTGCTTCTACTAGAACATCAGCCATCTCTAGAAGACTTGGCTCCTAATTTCCATGCTAGATATCAGCATCTAGGAGTAGTGACTATATCACGATACTAACCGGAGGGTCCTGCTTAACTTCGTGGGATCATATGCTGGTCCATACCTTTTCGATAAACAAGCCTGTAAACAACTCTTTCCACGCGTTGCCAACGAGTCTTATTTGATATTGACCGAGTCGCCTGATTATCTTTGACGGCTGGTGGAAATTTTGAATCACTCACTTAGCCTGCCCTCCTCTTAGCCTCTCTCCAGCACAATATAAAGTCTGCCTCTCTCAGACCTACACTCCTACTCCTTCTCACACACCCATCCCGTCACTTTCCACCCATCCTCCTCGTTGTTATCTTCACCCACCCTCCGAACAAATTCAACGCGAACCATCAACACCTCACTCTGGTAAGTCATTTTTAGCTTTTTATCCATCTCTTATACATTCTGTCTACCCGGGATACGCGATTGTGATATATCGGCGGAGAAAGGAAGGTGTGTGTTGAGGTAGCCGCACTCCCGTACCTTGCGCCTTCTTCTCATGACACGTTCAGATGGCAGCTTCCATCAAGTCTTCCCTTCCCTCTATCTTGACATGTACTGTCTCTTACTATCCTGCCCGCGAGTTACAAGAGGATTGACAGCCGCCAATCACCCACGCACATACAAGTCCAGCCCGCCTATTCCTCCTCGACCCATTGTGTACCCTCCTTAACACCTGCGCTCTTCCTCTCCCCCTTTCCCTCTTCTCTTCCACCACCACCATCTCGACCCTCATTTCCTACCCACTGACGTGCTTTTCGTCAACAAGCCGAGTTCTGCATTTGCGCTTGCACTTGCGTTGCAGTTCATGATAGCATAATAGCACCGCCATTCTCGGTGAGCCCTTCTTTCTTTCCTTCTTTTTGATCGCCTTCCCGCCGGATTCGAGCGCATCCGCGGTCAGTCGGCGCCGTCGAGAGTCCTCAGTCCCGTTTACGACACTCGCGACTAGACCTAGAGTCGGCACACGGCCCAAAATCTGAACGGATCGTTGAATTCAGCATTGTTAGATATACAGCACTCGCTATCACCGTCGTCACTACAGGCCTCCCCTTCTCCATCTTCCTCTATTCATTCTTTCTCTATCCGCTCTGTTGGACGCTACATTGACAGCCGGCTGTTAGTGTCTCTCGTTGTCTAGGCGCACCACATCATCATATCTTGGTAAGTTGTATCTCCTGGCTGGATTTGCTACCCGACGTCCCTTTCCTCTCTCGATCAGCATCTCTGCGCTGCAAATCTGCTGTTGGCCTACTTCCTGTTCTCTTTGCCGCTGCTTTCTCTCCCCTTGGGTATCATGATACCGCTCCCAAGTGTTACCTCCATGTCGTCTCCGTCAAGTCTATCTATCTTTCTTTCTCCCCTCCTTTCCTTCTGATACTCTTTCAGCTGGCATCCACCATTGCCATCATCCGCTCGATATCTTTCCCACTTTCATTACGCTCAAAATTCACTAAAAGAAAGGCACTGGTGCTCAGCTCTCTTGAGACCTGCGAGTCTATGTACCACTTCTCCACCCAATCTTCCTACCTCCTCGTACCTGAGCTGTGTCCTAGTCGCATGGCGATCATCTGCTTCCTCTCACCACAAAATCCTCAGTTCTCGCTCTGAGGCACCCTCAACCCATAATTCGGCTTAGTTCACAGTGCCTCATTACCCATGCACAAACATATCCTGACAATTTAGCGTCAGTAGAACTGAGCAACTTTCACCTCTAGGCTACTCGGTCTCCATTCTTCGCGCCTCTCTGCCCTTTTCCCAACTACACTCTCTTCCACCAGCCTTCACCACTGACCATTTTAAGTAGACCGCGCACACATACCTCACAGAAGTTGCAACAACAGATTGAGTAAGTGAAACACTTTTTCCGTTCATTTACCTCATTGTCATCATCACGAGGGTGGCCTGACAGAATCACTGATCCTGCGCTTGGCACATCTTGTATCCCAGATGCCTTTATCGATCCCAAACGCCCTTCACCTACGCCACATTCTCCTATTCATTACATAGTCCCTCCCAACATACGCTCTTAGATCTACCAGAGGCGATATTGACTGTGCTTATTAGGCTTTGAGGTTTAGTTCTCGCGATGGCAAGCCTTGGTCCCAAGGGTGGTCAGGCCGCCTATGGCAACTCTGGTCGCCGTGCTCGTTCAGCCTCGTTGTCATCAGAGTCATCTGGTGGTGAGTGTTATACTCTCGGGCTCATCGTACTCGCTGATAATATGGATAGGAGGTAGTGCTCCCCTCAACGCAGGATTGAGCGATTTGTCTGTCAACGATAATACCCATCATCGGTCCATGTATGTTGTGACACGTATCTTGTCTATCACATTAGCGAGCTAACTCGGCAAAAGCAGCGAAATGGGCCCTTCGCGCATGTTTAAGCTGGCTCATCCAGCTACTAGTTCCAATGACTCTGTCGAGAACATCAGCGACGAAACTCGACAGCAGAATTTCCAGATTGGAAAACCGCCTCACGGCGACGAGGAAGTCTTCGATATCGGCGAGTCTATGAACCAGCATCAATCTACTGGACCGGCTCCCAAAATCAATCAGCGAGTGACCGCCGAATCTCAACCCGTGGTCCCGGTTCAAACCCAACCATCTCCCGCCGAGCGACGACACCTCGTTCAAGGTGTCGATGCGCAGACTTACTACCCTGCTGAAGCTTGTATCTTTGTTGCCAAGTGGGTATACGTACATTCGCATGCGATCGACTTTTACTGATCATGAATGAATAGCTTGCCAGAGTCGAAGTCCGACACAGTGTTGGAAGTTGCTGTGACAAAGGCCTTCTCCGCATTTGGCCCGGTATTTGTCAAGATTCGCCGTGACTCCAAAAACATGCCTTTTGCATTCTGCCAATATACGGTCTGTACTCCTGCATGTTCTTTTGATCTAGACTAACTATATAATCAGGATTCTAAGCATGCCCAAAAAGCGCAGGCGGAGGGCAAGGGATTGCTTGTTGAAGGACGACCCTGCCGAACTGAGATGGTGAAAGCGAACCGTAAGATTGAATGTTCTATCTCCTGAGGTCCTCGGCAGAGGGTTCTGACTTAGTATCAGGTTGCTTTGTGATGTTTAATCGCGAAAGCCATCAGGTGAATGTTGCCGAAGCTCGCAGTCATCTTTTGCAGTTTGGAGAGATTTCGAAGCTAGAGCCGCTTCACGAAGAAGCTGTCAATGCTATGAAACTTCCCGGCGCAGTATTTGTTGAATATATGAATTTTGACCCAGGCCGTGACATTATTTCGGTATGTTTTCCTTTTACATGTCTCATACCTATTCTGAAGCTGACACGGTGCAGGCCTACCGATACCACGACGAGTATGGTGTCGTTGCATACGATCTCAAGAAGGCGAACCCTTCCCAAGGCAATCACTTTTCAAACTATCTCGCACGATATGAAGTCGATCGTCGATCAATCTATGTTGGAAACTTACCCAGCAATGTCGAGAATATTGAAGAAGTCCTTGGCCATGCGGCTTCCAAAGCAGGCGCAGTTGACAGGATTCAGGTCATTCGCAAAGAACCTCGCAATGGTGAGTAGAAGCTGGGATTTCTCGAAACTACTGGCTAACCCGGTGTGCAAATAGAGGGCGGACGCCCTACAGTATTCGCATTTGTAGAATATTCTCGTCCTGATGAGGCGCTTATGGCGGTTGATCTCCTAGTAAGTCCAGGTTCCCGTTTACTAAAGCGCTCGAAGATGCTAACACTTAACTTAGCGAGGAACAATCCTAGTCAATAATCGTCTTCGAGTGGAAAAGAAGAAATGTGCAGACCAAAGCGGTCAATTCCGCGGCGCTGAGCGTTTTTCTGCCAACAGGGGCGAGTCTGCCATCTCCAATGGAACCGGTGGAAGCACGGAGGCTGTTCCCGCCACACCTGCTCGTCCCACTGTAGTCGGACCCGACGCGATTGACTCGGGAAGCAGTACTCATGTCAAACGGGCAGCATCTCAGTCCATGACTCCAAATGCCGATTACCAACCCGCTGTCTACTCTCAACGACGAACTTTTGCAACGCCAATAGCTTACCAGCAAAGCCGCGCATACACCAGTCCCAGCCAGGGTTACCCAGTCAGCACCTTTGCAAGCCCCCAAGGATATGGTCAAACTCAGTATGTCAGTCCGACCCACGCATACCAGCAGAGTCAGTATATGAGCCCGAACTATGCCCTTTCGCCTAGCGACCATCACCGTACCCAATACGTTCACGGTGCCTATCAGCCTGCCACGCCTCAGATCGCAGGAGCAACTCATACTCCTTATCACGGAGGTAATGGAGGAGCTTATTACCAAAGCCAGTCTCCCAATCCATTCTGGCCTACACCATATCTTCAAGATCAGAACAGTGGCTACCAGTACTATGCTGGATATGGCCATTACCAGCACACCCCAATGGGAGCGTCAGTACGAGCTGTCAGTGCAATCAGTGCGGGCCAGACGCCTACCCGAAGTGCTGACCTGGCTGCGCAGCAGCACAACAACTTGGAGAACGGCGAGCAAGCTGAAGAAGATGCCGGAGAGACCAATGGCGAAAAGGAGTAGTCAACTCTTAACAGCCCTGTGCGGCGACGCACCTGGTTTAGTACGACTTTGCTGTCGACTTTGCTGCCCTTGCCTTCTCTCTGCTTACAAAACAGTGTGGATGCAGAGTATTTTCTAACCTAAAATCAGTGTGATGTGACATTTCGTTGAGCTGATCAATCGTGTATACTACTTGACCAGACAGGCCGATGTGTCTTTGATGTTATGTCCGAAATGGATGGTTCATATTGACTTTGGGCGGTCCGAGGGCAAACGCATAGGATAGCTGCGGTGGATCTGGCGTGACTGCTGGTTAAGCATATTCCTTCGCCGTTGTTGTACCCCGATCGTCCAGGCTTCAGTTCATAGCTTTTGCAGGTAGAACAAAATAAAAATGTCGTGCTTAACCCCGAACCCGAATTACCGTTGATAATAAAGATTGACGCTTGTGGTGCATTTGTTTTCCATGCGGAGATTTGCTCGGACCGGGCCTCAGATCTCTGAATATCTGCGTGGCGGCATATATACTATAAGATCCCATCAACTCGAGACTTGTCGCGAAATCCTTGCAAAATTATATACAGGCATTAGATGGTATGGACGCTTGTTGAGTAGGGAGTCCTTGAAGCATTACCATACACCAACGCGACTGTTGAATCGATCAACTGCGGATGATATACCGTAGCAAAAGCGCACACGGCGATGATGTACATTGCACTAACTCGAGTAGGAAATCGCGAGTCGTCGCGCTAACCCTCTTCAGTCTCTTAGATCACGATGGTCCCCCACGCCAGTAATTAGCGTATCTGGCAAGGTGCGTTACTCAGGTGCGTGACCCAGCCAGATGGAGTTCCACATAAACCAGTCGTCGTCGCTAGCACTGCTTCATGAGCTCGCAATCTCGGAGGTGGAAAATTTTGTTCTTGCTTTCATATATCAAGTGGCCTGCCATCACTCATTCAGTCATTTATCTCTCAAAACATTCGTTCCTGAATTGTATTTTGGTCACTTAAATTGATGAGAGCGCTTCGGTCATCATGGGCCAACCATCGTTTGCGGCTTCGAACGCCATCATATACGTAACATATGGCGCATTTCTGTACGTTCGGAGAATAGGCGAAGCAGTAGCATAGAATCAGCCTATGAGTCTTTGAATTTGAAGCTATGCTACCTGTTTTACTCCAACTCTATTTACCTAGTGGGCTGGTCTAACCACGTCTTTGATTCTTCTCCAGAATCATTGGGATAGGCCTCGCCTTGAGGATTAGGAACCAGTCTAAAACAGACTTTCTTGCTGGAAACAGATCGCAGAAGGGTCAGAATCTACTTATGGAGCGCGATGCGCTCCTGATCGTCACCCCCTGTCCCGACACACGTGCTAACTATAGAGCAGCGTTGCCTCTGGCACTCAATTTCATCGCCGCTGGTGAGTGAAGAGCTATTGTGCCGCTCCGGCAAATGCTTTTTCGCGTTTTCCAAGAGATCAGCCCAGAGCGGCGGCACAGAAATACCAGCGGTGGGCACACTAGACGACACAAATGGGTATAATATCAGCCCGCCAGCCAACCGGTAGCATGAGATTGGAGTAACAGGTTGCACACGCAAGACTGTAGGTTTATACCCAAGTTCAAACGGTCGTCTGTCCCTGAAGCAAGCATGCCCCGATCTTTGGGGCTGTTGCTGCTTCACGGGCAGATAGACTGCGGCTCACTACGGGCGCCGAATTGAAACAGGCCCCCTCTGAATCCAACCATCTGACCCGGTTCACCGGTAGCCAGGGAGGAGATTCGTGAAGGTACTGCGGATATGAAGCTGAGATTGTACCGTAATTACTCGATCAAGTTAATGCTTGCGTGGGAAATGTGCTGCCGCTTCGGTCTCCCTTTCTCCCTGACCCCTCTAACGTGTGTTCTTGCTGACCTTCAATCCTTAACCTCTCAGCCATGGGATCTGGCATTTTGTTCTCATACCCCCAGCTAGCTACTCTTGCCGGTCTCCAAGGTGTCATTGTGTACGCCATCTCTTCGGCCGCACCGATCCTGATTTTCGCCTTTCTCACGCCTATTATCCGCCGAAAATGCCCGGAAGGCTTCGTCCTCACTGAGTGGACTCGTCAGCGGTATGGGCTTGTCACGGCGCTCTACCTGAGCGCTTTGACGCTCCTGACACTTTTCTTGTATATGGTCTCAGAATTGTCTGCCATTGGCCAAGTAGTGACAGCGCTAACCGGGCTGGATGGGTTGCCTGTGGTTATCGTGGAGGCTGTTGTTACCACCATCTATACGTGTAAGTTAATGAAACATATTGATATGAGATCTTAGCTGACATGTGTTATGCAGCACTCGGAGGTTTCAAGATCTCCTTCATCACCGACAATATTCAGGGTACCATGATCGTTGGCTTAATCATCATTGCGACCATTACCATTGGTGTCAAGACAGAGATCAAGCCGGAGCTCATTGAAAGTTCCGGGTTGCTGAAGCCGAGCCTAGTCGGCTGGCAACTCATATACATCCTACCCATAGCCATCCTTACCAATTATTTCTTCCTCGCCAATTTTTGGTTGCGCGCTTTTGCTTCTAAGACGGACAAGGATTTGTGGATCGGCATCTCGATCGCCACGGTCTTCATCACCATCGTTCTGACTCTAGTCGGCGTAACGGGCTTGATTGCGGCCTGGTCTGGTGCCTGGCCGGGTGATCCGCCAGATGAGGACGGCTCCGTCGCCTTCTTCCTGCTGCTCGAACAGCTACCTAACTGGGTCGTAGGCATCGTCCTCGTCATGGCGGTGGCTCTCAGTACGGCTGCCTTCGACAGCCTGCAATCCGCTATCGTTTCCACAGCGTCTAACGATCTTTTCCGTAACCGGCTCAACATCTGGTTCGTGCGTGGCGCCGTCGTCCTCATACTCTTCCCCGTCGTCGTGCTCGCCCTCAAGGCCCCGGGTATCTTGCAGATCTACCTAATCACGGATCTGCTATCCGCTGCCACGATTCCCGTGCTCGTATTCGGGTTATCTGACTATTTCTACTGGTGGCGCGGCTTCGAGGTGGTCGTGGGCGGCCTCGGCGGCATCCTGACCGTCTTCATCTTTGGTACCATCTACTACGATAGCGCCCAAAAGGGCGGAGAGCTCATCCTTCTGGAGCAAGGGTTGTACACCGGCGACTGGGGCGCGTTTGGCGCCTTTGTGGCGGCACCGGTCGGCGGTGTGATTTTCGGCTTCATTGCGCTGGCCGGACGACTGAGTTTCCAGTACGTGCAATCCAGGATCCGTGGCACTAGATTTGATGCCCTTGACCGTCCTCTTCCTGCTGGACTTCTGTCGGAGGAGAATGATGCCATCAACCCGGTTGATGCTGAGACTGTGTCTACCAAGTCTGGAGGCAAATTCTTCTAAGGGCGGCTTGAGCTAGCTAGCGTCTGTTATTTCATAGACTAAAGATGCATTACATGCGACCAGCCGCTCAGATTTGTGGATTATTGGATTGCTGCGAGATGAGGAGATGATAGATAGATGTTTTGGACCTGAAGATTGAAGCGGGGATGAAGAGTTAGAGAGTCGATATCGAGCAGATACACTATTGGATAGATGATGAATTCAAACGCTCAAGTCGATGGTTCTACCCATGGATTCTAGCATTTTTAATATCACGAGCTCATGCCTCAGGCTGTTGAATGTGCCTGCATTGACGCAGTTTTATTGCACATATGTTAAGATCATGGTTTGCTGTTGGGTTATACCACGGAACTCCATCGGCTATGTTCTCAAATGTCGTTCGAGTATCGTAATAATTCGAAGATATCCTTCAGCGTTAGCCATGTGATGTGCAGGCATACCAACATAATTGCCAGCCCCCCTTCTCTCTCTCCTGCCCCCAGCTCTTTACGTATGAATCCTTCAGTACAACATACCTGAGAGGTGGACAAAACATAAAATGCCAATTTTTCCATCTCGAATTCTTGGCAGTGTAGAGTACAGATTATATACAAGTTGATATTTTTATTTCCCCTTGCGATAATCGATCATAGTAGAGGCGTTGAGTCATGCTTGATGTACAGGTATATGCCATATATGATACAAACGGCCCGATTCTCTTCTCTACGCTCGAACCCTTTCTGTATCAAACAACCACATGCGCGCATCTATAGATAGACATATCCGTCCGCAGATCAGATTACTCGAGAAGAGCAAGAATTCCTTGCTCCGAGATCTACTACTACCTATTACCCGCCTGCCTGCCAGCCCGCCTACCAAACTACCAAACTATCTCCGCTGACCAGCACCCTCTATAGCCTCCCGCAACAGGGCCTGATCCTCGACTATCGTCTCGTACGACATCTCAGGCAGCGTGCCCCAGACCCTCCAGGGTTCAGTGACGAAGGTCTTATCGTGGACCTCGGCCTGCAGGACGATATGCTCGACCATGTGGCGCTCGCGCGCCGCGCCCTGGCCCTGGGCGTTATCATCGTACCGCGTCAGGCGCTGCACGCTCGCGATGCTGACGACAGCCTGTTTCACGAGCTTCGCTTTAGGCCCGTTCTGGTACGTCACGCGAAAATCAGACAAGCGCGGGTAATACCACCTATTCACGTAGCGCACGAGCTCCCACTCGTGGCGGACATTGCTGGGCCGCGCGTCGATGGCGCCCGCGAGCGTCTGGAAGAGCTCTGGCATGCAGATGCGGCGCAGCGTCTCCTTGTCGCCGGACGCGACGGCCTCGGACATCTGCACGTGCAGGGCTTTGGCGGTCGGTATGGCGGCGCGCTTGCGCGGGCGGAAGATGGGCCATTGGTAGCCCTTTCCTGAGGGCTTCTCCATCGAGACGAAGTAGACGCCCAGCTGCGCGGCGAGGGAGACGGCGCGGTTCCGGGCGAGGAGGTAGATCATTTTGAAGAAGGTTATCGGGTTGGACGGGAAGCGCCATAAGGGCGGGGGCACGATGGTGTCTGTTGCGCATAGCAAGGCGGGCGTGGTTAGTCAATCATTGTCCTCTCTATTTCTCTTCTTGATTCCTAAAATGTGGAAGAGAGTGAGGGAGGAAGAGGGAGAAGAGCTGGGGGCGAATCGGACAGAGAGACGGAGTACTACTCTGCACGATTACCACCGACCAAAAGTCGTGGGCAACTGCAGTGATAGGAGACGCAGAAGCAGAAACGGCAACTCTACTCACAGGGAAGTAGAAACGAGGACATCACTTCGGCCGCTTTCTGCTGGTCCTGTTCCCGAGGCCGACCCTTACGATGCGTCCCTCGGGCCTTTTGCTGTCCGTAGCTGAGGGCGCCGTGGTTGCCGCCGCTACGGCAGGCCGCCGTCGCGCTGATGCTACGGCTATGGCTATGGCTATATCCGAGGCCGAGATGTAGCGGCGACTGTATCGCGGACGTCCGGGGCGCGAACAGCCATGGTCGTGCTATTCGTGTTATTCGTGCGAGCTCGGCCATGACGTTACTATAGACTTATAGACGGTCGTGGGAGGGAAAAACGGGCGGGTTCGAATGTGTGTTCGGGTGGAGGCTCATGTCTCCCTCACTCTGGAAGGGAAGCAATTAAGTATAGCCCGTCTGTTCGGCCGTTTGTTTCTATGTAACTGATTCGTGTTCGAGACACCGATTTCCCCTATGCGACGGTGACTAGGTGGATGAGGGAATCCCGCGATCGTTAAAAGTTGAAGCTCTCTGCAGTCTTTCCGATAAGTTGGAAAAAATAAAGTGGAGACCGGCAGGGTCCCGTCTCCAGCTATGCAGCTCCGGACCGCACCTGCCAATCCACTCTCCCGCTGCCGACTCTACATTTCCATTGCCTTAGGTAAGTGCGAATTAAATAATAATTGATTGAAATCAGAAACCACGTGATGTTCCTATTTCTTTCCAGAAATATCTTCAAGTTAGTAGATTTAGACTCGTGATCTATGATAAGACATACATTAACTAGTTGTAATGTCACGGTCTCTCCTAATTGATTACCGTGTAGCACCACCCAGATAGCCATCAAATTACGTGCGAAACGAATTGGTCACTTCTTATATCAGACTTGCTCAAAACCAAAACTTGGTACATTGGATATCGTGAACCAGAATTAGCCCTGCCCCCTTTTAATGCTGAATCACCTATCGACCCGGGGTATATACAACAACAATCACCGAAACGCCAAACTCGTTGCCTCATCCCCTGGGGTTTTTTACGCCAGGTACCTGCAAGTCTCGGCTTCATCTGTCCTTCAACAGGTTATGAATGACTCGGCCGCGTTCGTCGATGTCATCCTCCATCCTGTCAGGATTGCGTCCTGAAGCAATGACTTCGGCTTTCTCTTTCTTGCTGAGATAGACTAAGTCGAATCCACTCGGCAGGATTGCGTCCGCGCAGAGGTACCCTTTCTTCAAATTGCGTGCCTTGTCACGAATAGCTTGCTGGTTTCGGTATGTTTGGAAGCCCCCTTTTCTCTCCATTATCGACCAGGAGCAGTTGAACTTCGGATCGGCGATGAGGTCAATGAGACGATCCGTATCGGCGTCACTCCATCTTTCACGAACTTGGTGGCCCCTGCCTTTGTTTGCAAGTTTGTTGGCGCGTGCTACCCGGCTTAACGTTGCAAGGTCATCACCCGTAATGTTGGTGGCCGGCGGTGTGCCCTCTGGAGACCGTGGCCTGCCTCCACGCCTGCCAAGGTCGACTGAGAGCCGAGACCGTTTTGGAACTGGCCGTGAGACGTTGGAGCCCTCGTATTGGTTCCTCCTAGATTCGTCAATCACCTGCCTGTTGACTTCAAAATCATCATCATCGTCAGGCACATAGTCCTCATCTTCCTGGGCATGCGCGCGCTTGCCCGTCGCTCCAAGTTCCTGAGAGGCAGAACGAGAACGAGTTTCTGAAGCTCCCGCAGCCGGAGGAACGATGTCATCATCAACGTCATCGCCCAAATCGCCCAAAATCTCAGCTGGGTCTAGCCGACGAATGCGGTCCTTGATTTGTGACTCTGTCATCTTTCCTTCTCCGGCCCTTTGGTTTGACGGTGGTTCTATTCTAGAACGTTTCGAACCGCCTCTTTCACTCTGTCTCACCGCAGCTAGCGTAGATGGATCTTGGATAAAACTAGGCCTATGGGATTGTTAGTGAGATTCATGACAAGAAAGAAGCGATGTAGCAGTGCCAGTCCTTACTCCTTGGTGTGCGTCTTCAGCTGGTGATATTCCTCGGGCTCGCTGCTCGATTCTGGATTTGAACCGCCATTTGACTCATTATCATCGCTGAGAAATAGGCCTTCTGACTCCTCCCGTTCAGCGACATTAATGTTGTCTCCCTCGTTTTGGTCACCTGGTGGAAGATCACTCTCGTCCACCTTCTTGGTCACCTGCTGATATGTATCTACAGCCCATTTCCGCAGATCTTCAAGTAGCTCGTCCTGTGGAAACATTCCATCGAGAGACCGTACTATTTCGGCCCTTTCTGGTAATGAGAGCTTATCGATGAGCTCATTCATTTGCGCCTTAAGCTCTGCAGAAAGCGTGAATTCCCCGCCCTGCCCCACGCCACCGAGCATTTTGAACGGTCCTTCGCGCAGCTGTTGCGCAGCTCCTTCCACTGCGCTGGCAGGTGGTTCACAAAAGACTGCACTTGCTACAGCGAGTGGCTCATCCTTCGTTATTTTGAGCAGTTCCACTAGCCGGCGACATCTGACACGAAACGCCAGGCTGTAGTATTCTGATTGTTTTGAGGGATCTGAATCTGGGAAGAGAGGATGTTCATCGTCCAGCTCCTTAAGAAAAGACGATGCATCCTTCTTAGAACGCTTCAAATCAGTTATTGAGAGCAGGAGAGAAGCCGAGTTTGCTTCATGCGTGAACCTCTGGATTGCGGCGTGAGCATTTGGATTATCTTGATAAGGCAGATCAGACGTCCCCAAATCGATGTAGGCCGCACCAGCTGTGGTAAACGGGCGGCGCGCCATTTCGAAAGATTTCCTCGCCGTATTAAGGCGCTTACGCTCTTCCATTGCAGGCTCGGGGTACGTCAGAGAACACAGAACCTCATATACCTTCTCACACCAGCGGGAGAGCTTAGGTAGATCAAAGTCGAGGATGTCCTGCAGTCTCGCAACTCTGTCTTCATACGAGTCATCTTGGCTCTCCGTGTCCGAAGCATCACCGCCCTCAGGACTCATAGGCCCGGGGGCCTCCATCGTAGCTAAACGGAAGGTGAGTAAGGTATTTACCTTGTAGCTGTTTACAGTGAGATCAGACATACGGTGTTCCGGACTAGCGTGCTCGGCTGAGCTCTTAGGAAAGTCATTTGTCGCGACGCTCTCCAGACTCCGGCGGCGACGACGACGGGTGCCGCGCTGCGGGTAGTGGATCGACTTGGATTGGGGTGACGCATCTGATAGTTCAGCGCGTTTGGAGCCGCTCCTGGTCTGCCGAGTAGTAACAGGACCCTGCCGAGTAGACTCGGGTGTTTCTTCGCGGCGAGTAGTTGCGCGAGTTCGCCGAGTATTCATTGTATCATGTTCGAATCAGCAGATGTGGTGCATACATACATGCGGGTGAAGCTAAGTCACACAATCAATCGACAAGTAATAATGTTTATGTCGCAGAGGAAGTAACCTCTTGCAGCCTACCCACCTACGAGGTTACCTGAACTTCTCTCTGAGCGCAACAGGAAGTAAACATTAAACTTGGAAAGGACCCACTCGTATATCAATAGACACTAACTTACTCAGGCTAAGGGTAGATCTGTGTGGCTTGACCCAGATTTGTGGAGGTGGCTAATGGAAATCGATGAGAGATACATATTCCTTCTTAATTACCAAACGAAGCTCACTTAGAAAACCAGTTTAGTTCGAAAAAAATACTGTTCCATCGATCAGGTGCGATTGATGCCAAGATTATTTAAGTAAAAAACACCCACTCGCCAGTTGATGTGCTTGGGAGCCTGGTCTACACAGCACATGCTGCGGGTACTGCTACATACCTCAACAGAGTGCAGCCTACCTACAGTAGGAATAGTGCTCTAAAATAATGGTCGCCCAATTATATTGTTTCATGCAACAGTCACCGGGACGGTTTTTGAGACCGCGTTTTTTGATATCGGGACCGCGTTTAAGCCTAATTAGGCTAATCAGCCCCATTGATAGCAGGGGTATTTCCGTTTTTGTACTAGCCCAAGGGACTAGCCGTATCTGTAAGGCTAGCAGGGTAGCCTCCCCTGTAATTGCAAGGCCTAACAAAAAACAACAGTGCTTGCGGCTGCTAGTAATTAGACAGCTGTTTGACAGCTGTCTAGAGGCTTGGCAAATAAAAGGCAGCTGGCTTGTTAGCTGTACTGGCCCGTCAGCTAGCCTGCCCTTTTATTTCCCCTCAACCCAACCTTCTCTTCACCACTTACCTTTAATTACCTACCTTTAACTTTACCTCTTAACAACACTAACGCGCATCGCGATATCCTTTAATTACTTATTGTTTTCGGCTTTACCTTTGAACACTCTGTCGATTGGTGTTTTTTTTTTAGCTAAATAGTTAAGTTTTCGGCTGCATTTAACAACAACAAGAACAACAACAACAGAGTGTCCGACCGTTAGTTTTACTGGTGTCGACGTAGCGTCTTACAATTACCTATTTTGTATGGGAAACAAGGGCGTGTGGAGACACTTGCAGGACCTTTGCCTAATCTAGTTTAAACGCGGTCCCGATATTAAAAAACGCGGTCTCAAAAACCGTCCCGAACAGTCACTTGCAGCAGGCTCGATACAACATAACCATGTTCCTCTCCTAAAAATCCGAGTAAGATAAAAACAAGTTTCTAGATATAGCGCTTTGCGTGCCTACATTTTAAGTAATAGTAGTAGTAACACATCAATCAATATCGGTAGGCTGACGACCTACTATATAGAGTAGCCTGCATGCGTGCTGTTGTCATATTGAAGGCCTTTACATCATCACTACATACCTAGGTACCTAAGTATACGTACCTCAGGCTCTTACTTACGTATGCACCCTGCACGGCCCCCTGAATGCGCACCTAACCTAAGTGACCATGTCCAATTAATGAACCACTTGGCAGAAGGTACTTTTAATATTCATTATTGCTCGTGTCTAATCTAGCTTAATATTATTCTTATAGTCATCAGGATTGGCTAACTATCAACAGCCTTTTCCTTCTCACTTTTTACGATATTTATTTCAACCACTGTCTACCTCTTGAGCCACGTTCATTATATACTACGCACTATACTTCACGCACGTATCCTTTCTTCTTTCAAGCCTAATCAGCAGTGTCTTTTTCCACAATACTACCTCTGTAATTTTAGCCAATTCACCTTCCCCCTGCTGCTTTGTAACCCAACGCGCGGCACTTCACCGGTATCGTCATCCAACCATCATGAGGTTCCGTCAGAGACACGCGCCTCTCCTGCTTCTCGGCTTGCCCTCACTCGCCCTCTCTTCTCCGACCGCCGATACAAAATCTTCCAAAAGCAACCGTGTCATACATGTCGATTCAACCCTCGATGACTCTGTTCCATTAGATTCGACTATCGCCGGCAATGCGAAAGCACGGGTCGATGTCGGTACGAAGAACGCCCCTGTAGATGGCAAGGATGGCATGCCTCATGAAGGCCCCTTCGTCTCTCTCTCGGACAAGGGTCGCCGGAAAGGAGGCGACACCGACGCAGACGAGGACTCGGCTTCCGACTCTCGAGATCTCCCATCCCTGAAGAATCGCCCTGCAGACCCCACCATCGTCGACGGAAAGAAGATCCCGGAGTCAAACGACGGCGTTATGGATGACCCGCATCGGAAGCCGCCCAAGAGAGGCACCACTGGCACGGAAGGAGGCGTGAGCGAGAAGGCCAAAGCAAGGAAAGCCAAAGAAGGAAAGACGGGCGAGAAGGCAGAAATGGTTCCTGAGACGCCAAAGGAGAAACCTCCCATGCCACACAGCGAGCAAGAAAAGATGCTGAGCGACAAGGAAACCAAGACCGAGAAGGACAAGAGCAAATTGGAGAAGAGTAAATCAGACAAGAGTAAATCGGAAAAGACCACGGACGACATTGCTGGCCTCGAGGTATGCGACTCTTCCTAGGATACTTCCACCAGTCCGATATACTAACCTGCACAGAAACCCGCCGATTTGCCTGGAAAGGTATACGACCATCCGAACCCGCTTCCTGATTCGGCAAACAAGGACCATCTAGATCTCAGCAAGCCGTCTAAATCGAGCTCGAAACTCTCAGTTGACGAAGGCGAGGCTAATGAGGGCATCATCCAACCTTTCCACTCTTTTATTCTCTCACTTACCATGATATTGGTCTCCGAGGTCGGGGACAAGACGTTCTTGGTTGCGGCTCTGATGGCTATGAAACACGATCGCATGGTCGTTTTCACAGCCGCTTTCGGTGCTTTACTAGTTATGACAGTGCTGTCAGCTGTGTTGGGGCACACTCTTCCTGCCCTGATTCCCAAGCGCTTGACGTCCTTTCTGGCTGCTGGGCTCTTTTTTGTCTTTGGTGCCAAGTTGCTCCGTGAAGGCCTGGCCATGGATCCGAACGAGGGTGTCACAGCCGAAATGGAAGAGGTCGAGATGGAGCTGGAGGAAAAAGAGCACCAAGCATCAAAGAAAGGCAGACGATCGTCTGTCTCTCCATATGCTTTGGAAATGGGTCTTGCTCATGATCGCAAGCCACGACCTCAGTCTCGATTCCCGACACCGCCTCGCAGCCCTTCGATGTCGCCTGCCCGAAGTCCTTCGCCACGAGGAGGGTTCGTAAGTGAGGTGACTATAGGTCTCTCAAACCTTCTCTCCCTCCTCCTGAGCCCTGCCTGGGTGCAGACTTTCGTCATGACCTTCCTTGGTGAATGGGGAGACCGGAGCCAGATTGCTACCATAGCCATGGCCGCGGGCCAGGACTATTGGTGGGTAACTTTAGGTGCGATGCTGGGTCACGCATGCTGCACCGGTGTGGCAGTTATCGGCGGCAGGGCTATCGCTGGCAAGGTTAGCCTGAAAGTCGGTGAGTAACATCTTAATGAACATCCACTGTACTCTATTGATGGTTTACTGACTTGACTGTCCAGTCACTGTGGGTGGCGCTGTGGCTTTCCTGGTGTTTGGCTTCATTTATCTGGTTGAAGCACTCTATGCTTGAAAATGCTGGCATATATTTTGGAACTTCGCAAGCTGACCAGCTCGAGTTGGCATTGTACTAATTCATGGCGCTCATGTAGTTAGAATCAACTACAACCATTCTATCAGGCGTTGATACAGGGGGGCTCTGCAGCCAATGGTATATTTCTATCGCTTTTGGACGATGGTTTCTGATGTACGACTATATATATGGGGTGACAACATCGTGGGAACGGTCTGCCAGTACCCGTGGGACTGGGCGTACAGCAGGTGGAGTCCGGGACAACACGGCGGTACATTTCCCAACGAGATGTTCATTGCTTCGCCTCTGTTTTGCTAATTATAAGACAAGCTGCGGTGGGATAGATCACTCAGAAAAGAGGTTGTTCATTACACGGTCCACAGGAAGCAGGTATAAGGACCAATAAAACTTGAAAAGTCTACCAGCAGACTCTGCCTACATTATCAAACCTTCTAGAAGCTGGTAGGCCGTGGCTACGTTGCAACCCCATTGCGGTTTCTGCCGGGTTCGCTTCGCGGCCAAGATATGAATGTCAGATAGGAAGATGTAACAGCGAATCTCTGAATTGGACGCACTACGTGCCTCCAGTTATGTATGGCAACTACCGGTACCATGATAAAATGACGACAAACCTATGCATAGTATGCGGTACCTACTGCGCTGTTCAGTTCACAAGAATGATAACTAATCGCCTAATACATATTATTTGTGAAATGTCCTGCCTGTATTTGAGTTCTCATTCTGGGTTAGCTGAATAGAGTCAACATATAATTTTGTCATACATATCAAGAAAACTATCAACTTTGTCAACCTATCAACAGGGCTTAAAGAAGCTCAATCAACCAAGTAGACCGTTGAGGTTGTATATATTCATATATACATATATGAATACATTTGCTCGAAAAGAGACAGAGGGACAGAGAGAGACAGTGCCTCGCTCGGAAAAGCATGTGATTTAACACCGAAAGATGGAGAAAACCTGCCTTGCCAGCCAGCCCAGTCTACCTACATGTAGGTAAGTCTAGCATGCAATGCAACGCGGCGACCCCGCACCACATCGCGGGTAAAAAGTCCATACTAGTATGGAATGGATGGATGCGGGTGGAGTGGGCAGGCGGGCAGCATGCGTGAGGAGATCCTACTGTATGTATGCGTATGTATGTATGTAAAGTGATATCGAAGTCCGGACCTCCCGCTCTCACTCACTCACCGTAAGATCGTGGATGAGTTTGAGATATTTATTATCTTGGTCGGGTATGTCTATATTTATAAGGAACGCTGTTTGGTAGCTTTGCTGTCTCCTCACTTGATTCTTTTCTTTCTTTCTGCCTTTTGTGAAAGGGAAAAGGAAGATTGATTTGGTGTTACTGCGATTTCTACTCCGCTACCGCTGAAGCTTGGATCTCGCGATAATTAGCGAGGTGAATTGGACGAGCGGTATAAGACCGAGTCAAAAGGACCTAAGACTAAATCAAGAATCAAGAAAGTAAGTATTACTAGGCCCGGCCAATAAGACATCATCGCATCCGGTTCTCTCTTCTAACCACCCAAGTAGATACCTACCTACTCCAGATCGACAAGGAACATCGAATAAGAAAGATGTGGAAACCAAGTACTTCCCCACCCCCACCACCAACGACAAGCACAAGCCCGGATCAGCAACTGCAACAGCAACAACAGTCGGAGCAGCAGCAGATCTCGGGATCACGGCCGAGACAGGAGTCGCTCCGGCAGCCCGTCGCCGGGAAGCGCATCGCGCAGATCGTCAAGCTCAAGCCTGAGTTCGTCGACAAGTACAAGGAGGTCCACGCTGCGGTGTGGCCTGAGGTGTTGAGGCAGATTAAGGTTTGCAATATTCGGGACTGTAAGTTTTTTTTTGTTTTTTTTTTTGTTTTTTTTTTTTTATAGTTTCGATATATGTGCAGCTGTACTGTTTGCTTCTATCTATTTGTTTGTTTCGTCGAATTCTCTTTTGAGTTCGTGAAGAACCGGGAGAACTGTCTCCAAGGGGGCCATGGCTACCCGGGAGTTTGCGAGACGGGCTATATCTAGTACACGCCAAAGTCGTATCGGCACCATTAACGCAAATGTCTCTATGCTCGATCAATGGGATTACAGCTATGTTGGAATGGACTTAGAAAGGCACCTCTTTGCATGACTGATAAGTATACTATATGTGCATATGCTAAATTCAGAGATACAGACAGCATCTTCCATGATCCTGGGACAGGTATCCTGTTTGCCTCGTTCAAGTACGTCGGATTCGACTACGCGGGTGATATGGAACGCATGCGCGAGAACCCCAAAGTTCGGGAGTGGTGGGCGATGACGGATGGATTTCAAGAGGTAAAGTTGGGGTTTTCTCATCTCTTCCTTTCTTTTACTAGTTCCGTCTCTCACTCTGACTCTCATCCTCGTCCAATCCATTCCGATTCTCTGCTTTTCCCCTTACCCTACACTCGAAACATTGTCATATGAGATCCGTAATATCCCCCTACGTACACCCGTGCTAATGTTATAATAACTTCAGAGTCTTATTCCCGGCGCGAAGAACAGCGAGTCTGGTGACCCGGCCTGGTGGCGTGAGCTTGAGGAAGTGTTTTACACACCGTAACCCCTTGCTTCTGATGACGAACCTGGTGTTGTTAAGTTATGAGAACTTAGTAGTTGGCGTATATACTACTTCGTTCAACGAAACACTTGGTTTATCACAATGCATTTCTGCTGCTTCATTACTTGAATGATCAACTGCTTTTCCAGAAATGTAAGATGGGTAGAATCCATTGCCTAATGACAGCCTAGACCTCTATAAATGGAGATACCTGCAGTGCCCTGCAACAAAACCGTAAACTCTTCGAGAATGATCACATTAAACGCCTGGGGATTAGGGGACCACTGATAGCTGCGTATATTACATCAAACTCTTCTTCGTTCAAGTTCTACGTATAGTTGACCACTACGAGCGAACATTACTATATTCGATGACATCGAATTGAAGATCATCGACTACTAAGTTCAGCCTCGAAGTGATAGGGCGGGACCGCCCGCCTTCCTCTTCTTATATCGCAGCCCAGATCAACGGAGTGTGGGATCGGAAATCCTAGAAGTCTCGCGCCAAGATAAGAGAATGGACACCATATGCACCTTGCCGCTCCTATGATGAACGAGGTTAGAGGCGAATCGGAATCTTCTTGGCCTTGTAGATGCTGTTGCGTTTGATAGCTTCAAGAGAATTGCATACCCTACGCATCGAGGGACTTTCGTCAGTCCGGCATACATCTGATGCGGCGAGTGGCGAGGAGCGAATGTCTCTGACCTAGTCCGTCTTTGTGTCGATGTCCAACAGCTATACCCCTAGTTCGAGGCCAATAGTATGAAATGTCCGCGCAGCTGGGTAGACTCGCCCTATTCCTGATAATACATATTTGGCTAGAAGTGAAACGACATGGCATATTGTAATGTCTTGCGTTATCTTGGCGAAAGAATATGTATAGTTGAGTCAATCTCTCAAAGAGATATCGCGAGCCTCGTAACTTCGCCGAAGCACTGATGTTTCTTGACAAGGAACTAGTAACAATAAGGAACTGACGTTATTGGGCGAGTAGTCTGGATTCATTCAGTGGCTAACCTAACCCTCAACCGCAGAAATGTCGCAGAGTAAGACAAGACAACGGACAAACCCTTTGACCATTTTAGCTGCTCTCATGGTGACGACTAAAATTCAGCCACAAGGGAGACTATGATGTCGACCTACTGTATCATCTTGAATCAGAGAGTGGCCTATTCCGCGACGTATAGCCAAAGGAACACCAACGGCAAACAAACCGATACGACCACAACGTCACACAAACTTCCACTGTTTTCCTCCCCTTATTTCACCCGCGCATGATTGTTCCCTTTTTAAATGGTCTGCTGAGGGGCGTATCACGTCGGGAAATATCACAAGCTTATCCCTACCACAAAGTCTTTTTGTGACACCGAGACACGGCAGCTTGAAACGTGTCAGTAATGGGTGGACGACAACGTATTGTTTGGATATAACCATAAGTTAATTTACTATAGAATTGACATAATCTGAATCACATTACTCACCACACAGCAAGCAAGCAAACAAGCACACTCTAGTGCCTAGACCAGACCAGACTACACTAAAATCATCTGGAGATCCTAGTCATGTCGAGTATTCGTTGACCTATGTTTTCGCCAATTACGCTCTCTGAATTCGTAATCCTCATATCGACTGATATATCGTAGAAGTATCATACTAATATAGTAGTATCTACGAATACTACATATCATCGCGTCTCCACTTGGAGAATGGCTTTTCATCTGGTTGATTTTACGTACTGCATACCCATTGTCCCAGGGAACCGGGAGCCACGAACTGCTGTTACATGGCATGCCACGCGATCGCCAAGACACGCGCGGAACCGGACATCCCTCCCTTGTCACTCGAAACGGAGCTGAGCTGGAGCTACACGGCGCTACGCTACACTAAGCTTCAGTGGCAACCTACAGCAGACTACTATAAATATGAACTAGATAACAATGCCGCCAATAGATAGAGAGGTAGATAGGTCCGGGAGTTTAAGTCGGTTAGCTGCTTTACACTAGGGAATTGAAAAAGAGTGGTCGAGGGGCTCCCTGGATAGGTTTGTTCATTCCGTTCAATGTAAAACTGAAATGGGGAAGAATTCGCTCCCTCGCGTCGTCTATACTGCAACGAACGCCAGGTAAGAAAATTCAGGGAGTTTCCAGTTTCCAGCTTTCTCTCCCTGCGCTTCAAGATTACTGGGTATAACCTCGGCACAAACAGCACCTAATCTCAGCTGTCGCGATCGCTTCTGGATGGGAATGATAAGGCTAGGCCAGGGGATCTATTCTAGAACTCCCTAAAGCGGTAATAGGTCGTATGGGTCCTGATAAGGGCGGATGTAGTGGGTGGACTGGGCCATTATCTCATCTAATTTGCTGCTTGAAACAGCGTTTTCTTCCATTTCTTCGCCGCTGACCTTTCCCAGGGCTTGCTAGGGACCCTCGGGCTGAATCGCCCGCCATTGGTTTGCATGCGTTCGTCCCCAGTCCCTCCGAGTAAACCCTTGTCAAAAGCTTGTTTAGCATTGACGCTGTTTGGCGAAAACGGGGGTTCTTATCAGTTGGTCCCTCTAATGAATTATAGCATGGATGGATGGGATGAAGGAATGGATGTACGAAGATGGGTTGAGGCCAAATCGGGGAAATAAATATATTACCTTGTGCCCGCCTTGTCGGGTTCGTCCTATGTATATCATTCCTCCCCCTCTCCGGATTCGTCGCAGCTCG
The DNA here is from genome assembly GCA_022578765.1 of Xylaria sp. FL0933. Classification (NCBI taxonomy): domain Eukaryota; kingdom Fungi; phylum Ascomycota; class Sordariomycetes; order Xylariales; family Xylariaceae; genus Xylaria; species Xylaria sp. FL0933. Next base: position 323,434 of record MU389746.1, read on the forward strand.
GATCGCGCATTTGTGATCTGACCTAACCTGGACCTGTCCCGTCACGCACATAGACGTAGATCGTCGCCGAGAAGTACACTATAAGCGTATTCCCGACTCGTGTGTGTGTGTGCGTCCCGAACGAACTCGCGTGACGACGTAGTTTCGGCCCGCATTTTCTATCTAGTTTTTTTAATTCTTATTATTTTTCTCTCCCCCCATTCCTTTAGATACCCATTTTAGATATCTCTAAAAACCCCTCGGATAAGCCTAGCCAGCTTATAAGTCGCCTTCGACGACCCCAATTCGCCTTCGCCCATCGAGCGTCCGCCCGTCGAACCCATACGCACGCGACAGGTTTTGAGTCGTTGCGGCGGCGACTCGACGACGCTGAAATTCAAGATGACTTTCATGAACACCATCAACGAGAAGGTGGCGCGGAGCGCGGTTGGACGATGGTTCAGGCTGGATGGCAGTGGCCATGTAAGTTTGGGCGGGAGATCGACTCTTCGAGAAAGCGCAAAGTCTAGTCTCACCTTGCTGACTGAAACCTGTCTTGCGCCGTCATATAGCCCAAGCAACGGAAGGGGTCACTTTTCTTCACTGAGATCCGCGCCGGCATAGCCGCGTTCTTCGCTATGGCTTATATTCTCGCCGTCAATGCGAGCATTCTCTCCGACTCAGGAGGTTCGTTCTTTCGGTGTTGTTCAAGACAATTCAAGTGTCTTGAAGAGTAGAACCTCTCTGTTGTCTGTTCTAGTTCGCTAACATGCGGTGGGAAAAGGACCGTGTGTCTGCCCTCATACCGACGCCGACCCTACTTGTGTCATGGATACCGACTACCTTCTCTGCGTGGCCGAGGTCAAGCGCGATCTTGTCACGGCTACGGCGGCGATCGCAGCGATCTCGTCCTTCTGCATGGGACTGTTCGCTAATCTGTAGGCACGCCCCTTTCTCTTCCCATATACGTTGCGTTGCGTTACGTTGCTCTCTGGAGGCGCATGCTAACCTATGTTCTGATGGGAAAAAGACCGGTCTCATTGGCTCCGGGTTTGGGTTTGAACGCTTACTTCGCTTATAACGTCGTCGGTTTCCACGGCACGGGAAACACGCCCTACTCTATCGCCCTGACGGCCACCTTCGCCGAGGGCTTCATCTTTTTCGCGCTCGCCTTGTTCGGTCTGCGCCAGTGGCTCGCGCGTGCCATTCCCCGGTCCATCAAGCTCGCCACGAGCGTGGGCATCGGCCTCTTCCTGACCATTATCGGGTTCACCTACAGCGAGGGTCTGGGTATCCTGCAGGGCGCCACGTCCACGCCGCTCGTCCTGGCTGGTTGTCCGGAGACCGGGTTCGGCGAGGACGGCTTGTGTACCGAGGCTACGAAGATGCGCAATCCGGCCTTGTGGGTTGGAATCTTTGCCGGCGGTCTCTTCACCGTAATGCTCATGATGTACCGGGTTAAAGGCGCCATCATCGCCGGTATCCTCCTCGTCAGTATCATCTCGTGGCCGCGGACGACGTCTCTCACGTATTTCCCTTACACCGAGGTCGGCAACGCCAATTTCGATTACTTCAAGAAGGTCGTCGACTTCCACCAAATCACCAAGACGCTCACGGCCCAGTCGTTTGACATTTCCAAGCTCGGAGGCCAGTTTGGTCTGGCTTTGATTACCTTCCTTTACGTCGATATCCTTGACACGACAGGCACTTTGGTATGTTCATTCTCGATACCCCTTTTCTTTTCAAGTATTGGAACAAAATTTGCTTCACCCCATGGCTTTTGACCTTACCTCTGTGCTAACCCCTGAGTTTCCAGTACGCCATGGCTCATCTAGCCGATGTCGTAGACCCCGAAACGCAGGATTTCGAAGGCAGCACAGCAGCATACATGGTCGACGCGCTAAGCATATCGATCGGCTCGCTCTTCGGCTCCTCGCCCGTGACAGCCTTCATCGAGTCGGGCGCGGGCATCGCAGACGGCGGACGCACAGGACTAACAGCGATGACGACAGGCCTCTGCTTCTTCATCTCGGTCTTCTTCGCCCCCATCTTCGCGTCGATCCCGCCGTGGGCGACGGGCAGCGTGCTGATCCTCATCGGCTCGATGATGATGCCCGCCGCCGTCGAGATCAACTGGCGTTACGTCGGCGACGCGGTGCCGGCTTTCGTGACCATCGTCGTCATGCCTTTTACATATAGCATCGCCTACGGCCTCATCGCGGGCATCATCCTGTACATCATCATCAACACCCTCGTCTGGGTCATCGAGCGCGCCTCGGGCGGCCGCATCGTCCCCTCGAACAAGTCCGAGAAGGACCCCTGGACCTGGCGCATCCCCGGCGGCGCCCTGCCGCCCTGGATGCTGCGCGCCGCGCGGGGCAAGAAGGACTTCTGGCGCGACGACTCGTATGTTTCCTCTGATACCGCGACTACCGAGGGCGTCAGGAGAGAGGACAGCCACAGCCTGCCGAACTCGATTAAGGGGCAGCCTATAGATACGAACGCGACAAATGAGAAGCTCGCCTAAGGAAGGATTTTATGAAGATTATGAAGTTGAAGAAGATAAAAACTTGGCGCTAGAAGACCGTTTGGATGATGTGCTCTGTACATAATAGACCGCGAGGTTCTTGGGATACCATGTATGGACCCTGTAATATCCCAAATTTTGGCTGTGTAGAGCGGCGCACTCGGATATGAATATCTGAGGCTGACCACTACAAATGATACTGCCATTTATCAAATTTACACAAAGCGCGCCAGATTAGCGCGTTACACAGATTCAGATTTGTTTCCTCACTGTGCAGCCATATATATCTGATGCAAACCTCGGTTGACGAGCTTATCTAAGGAACCAACACATCGCACGAAAACAACACCACAACGTAAGTTGAATGAACCGGTCTGTTTGAGCCCTGAGCCCCTGCCTAGCGGCAACCAAATTTGAGTGTATCTTCACTGTCCAAAGCAAAAGCCGTTCCCGCCCTGTATAAGTCGTGTTCCGCATCCAGAAAGCACCTCAGAACGCCCCAATAGTGACTCCTAAGCACCAAATTATCAAAGCTTGCCGTCCATTCCCAGAGCATTGAAATACATCGAGAGAACTCTCATCATTACACGCCCATTGTGAAATCGTGTTCGATACCGGGTGTTACGCTAGCCATGAACTGCTTATAGTTAGCTTTAGGTCAAAAGAGTTGAAGATGGACGACGGCGTACCTTGAGGAATACTACAAGATACTGGTCAACCCGGATCGCGACATCGTGGTCTTCGGCTTCAACCTCTTCCCAGTCATCGCTACTAGACTCGGCGGCAGCTTCAGCGCTCTTAACGTCCAGCTTGTTAATCTCCTCGACTAGGCCTTCCATTCCATGGTCACTGCCGACGTTCTTGCCTGCCTTTAACTTGTCACGCCGGAGCTTTAAGGCGGCATCGGCGCGGTCCAGTAGCGTCTTCATAACGGATGCGTGTTTACAGGGATGCACACTGGCCATCTTGACGTTGTTCGCAAAGAAAGGAAAGTCTTCCAACGTGACTGTCTTGTCCTTGTAATCTCCAACAATGTCCTCCATCATCTGTTGGGGGGCAAGGGGGTGGCCCTCGGCGTAGCCTGATAGGTATAGCCGCGGTGTGCGATAGTAAGGCGAGTACATAATGTAGAGGGTATATGTTCGACGGGCGCTGCCGAACGACAGAGATGTTAGCGCTCTTGATCAGTTAGTTCTACGTTGTAGGGAGATTTGATGTACTGACCCTGTTCTCTTCTGGGCCTCGGTGTCTGGAATGATGGCTTCATCGTCATCATCTTCATCCTCCATATCCGGGATGTCGTCCTCGTCATCTAGACGATCTCCCACATTGCCCGCATCGTCGACTGTCCGAACATCTCGGGCTTTGAGGGGCTGTGAACTGCTCAGGCCACCGGTGCGGAGCCACCCATCGTCATCATCAGGTTGGCCCTTAGATTTGAAATCATCGCCATCGCCAACTACAGCCTCCTCGTGGCCGGCGTCTCCGGCGAAGTCGTCATCAAGACGGCGGTTACAAGGGACGCCGCGCGTAACGAGAAACTGCTTTCCGGGGGGGAGATAGTCTACGCGCTTCGACTCAGAGTCGGCGTCGGCCCAGGACCAGGTTGGAAACTTAAAGACGAGATAGTCGCCAGCGGCCAGGAACTCTTCCGGAGTGATCTGGCCGGTCTTGCGGAACGTTGACGTGTGACTGACCGGAGTATACTTGTCACGCAGCGTATTGACTGTGGAATACAGGTAGTTCATGATGGGAGTTTCTATATGTTATATCCTAGGGGTCTTGGAGATGAGCGGTATATCTGTAAGTATCTCTGTTGGGTCTGAAGCGGGTAGCTCGGGAGACAAAGGATGTGTACGTAGAGGCTGAAAGTGTATAAGTGACGATGTAATCGGCAGTGAGAATACGGCAAGCAATAGCGCAGCCAAGAAAACGGGAGGATGGATGTATGTAAAGTATAAATGGCTGCCTGCGTGTCTCAGTGGGATGATAACGCCGTTACTAGGTAGAGAGAGTGATTTGATTCAGGTGACGACAAGGCACAAGGCTGGGCTTCCGTCACATGGCTTCCGGGGCAGTGTAGTGGGAATGACACGATTAGATACGTAGATGTCGCGGACGGGAGCGGGAACTGAGCTTCGCTAAATCTCTCTTTAAGACATGGTCAGACGTTAAGTGTACACGAGTACTTAGTAACTTTAGGCAGGGAGGTGGTATGGCGGGGGGCAAGGAGGGCCGATGGGTCTCTGAGGGGTAGCTGGGAAGCTTCGCCTTATCTTATCTTATCTCCGTAGGGCTTATCAAAAACTGTTTATAGCACTATGTCCACCGCAAGTGGCATAGCAAGATATAAGCAAGCACTAACCGTCTACCGGGGGAGCTAAGCCACTTTCGAGGCTCGAGGGGCTCGTGGCTTCTTATCTCGGCTCCTCTTCGGATTACGCCCTTGGTACCCACGAAAAAGTCAAGCGAGAAAAGCCCACACGCTCTGCTCACACCTCACTCCAAGACCGTACTAACCAGCAGCACACGACAACTCTCTTCGTCAGACAGACACGTTAGAGGTACGAATACCCTCGATTTTCCAATCGCGAATCTTTCTCGATCTCGGCAATCCATACTGACCGAATTCTTCTTTCCGCAGTCTCGCCGTCAAAATGAGTGTGTAGCCCCTGCGCCAACGCCAATCTCCAGTCTACGTCGATTACTGACCCGCGAATCCAGCCAAGGGAACATCCAGCTTCGGAAAGCGCCACAACAAGACGCACACTCTGTGCCGTCGATGCGGTTAGTCTCACCAATCCCGGGAATTGTGCACGAAAGCAATGGCTGTGAATGGGGAACGCGGAACGCGGGTGATGGTAGTGGGATGAAAACACGACTTACACATCGAACGATAACCGGGCCTCGACCATCCAAGGAAGCCGCTGGCTAACGAATTAACCTCCAGGTCGCCGCTCTCTTCACATCCAGAAGCACACCTGCTCATCATGCGGATACCCCTCTGCTAAGACCCGAAAGTGTACGTTCATACCAGTCTCGAGTCGGATGGTCGCTACAATCCAAACCCTGCGACGGTGTTTCGTTCATGTATAGGCTGGGAACTGACTTGGTGGATATAGACAACTGGAGCGAGAAGGCCAAGCGCAGAAAGACCGTCGGCACTGGCCGCATGCGGTACCTCAAGGATGTCTCCCGCCGCTTCAAGAACGGCTTCCAGACCGGTGTGCCCAAGGACTCCAAGGCCCCCTTTTAAACATCTCGATATAATGAAAACGATGGGTGAAGGGTGACGAAATATTGGCGACGGCATGGCAATGGAACGGTGTTACTGACATTCGGACTGGTACTTTCATGGAATCTCAGCATCTTCTGGGGTCCGAGGGAAATGTTACACTAGCATGAATTCCCTCTAAAAATGCATCACGATCTGGCAAAGAAAGAACAGGCGGTTTTCAATACGAATGTGTATGTGTATGCGCTCAACAGAAATGTTGCAGGATCTACCAGGTCGAGGCATCGAATTGCCGCATTGCATCTGTCCTCTATGGGCGGACCGCTAATGCAAGGAGTTGGCTGACGGTATGAGTCCGTTCGTGATATGGGTTCTTTGTTTTCTATTATTGGCCACGCTCAAATACACGAACACTACCGTCACCTCCAATGAAGTACAATAACTCCCGATCTTCTACTGGTGTACCCGCAATTTCCTGATCTCCTCCAGGAGTGACTCTCAGTACACCACTTACGTCTTTTGCCGTGCCTGTCTCTAGTATCCTCAGACTCATTATAAGATGAGCGTCATGTGCCAACGATAGGGTGAGGGAGGCGTGTTCCTTCTCCAGCGGGGTTCCTTGCGCAGCTATCAAAGGCTCATCTGCAGATATAGTGACGATGCACGAATGGACTTTCTATTACAAAATTCTCATTAATATTGTCTTGCCATCCGCTGTAGAAATAAACTATAGCCCATGAATTACTTACTTCCCGCAGCCCGAGAACGGTACCCCGAAGATCCTGGCCCGACATGACATCCCCCGCGGTGGCTAACAAGACGTCTATCTGGTCGATAACCAGCACTGTCCGTGTACCCGAACGTGAAGCCTGAGCATGAGCTACGGCATCTTCCAACACCCGGCGCAAGTTCTCCGTCGTAGCTGCCCGCAGCGCCCTCTCTCTCCCCAACCCGCGCTCAAGAAGAGGCGGCACAAAGAGCTCGGTCAACCCATCCACGAAGACGAAAGATCCCTTCTTGCTAGCCACATCTAGATCGAGACCTAGCCGCTTGCACCCGTCCCTCCAGAAGGCGTAATCGCGTAGGAAGCTCAGGAATACAACGCTAGCATGTAGCTGCTGCTGAGGCTCCGCACCCGTGTGAAGATCGTCAAAGGGTTCATCTTGACGACGAGATGATGAAGAAGAATATGAAGAAGAAGAAAGGGACTGTGAGGATAGTAAGGCGTAAAGATAGCGGTGAACGAGCCAGTTGGTGCTGGACCCTAGCACTCCGCTCAGCAGGATGAGCGAGGAGGTCTCGTGTGGTAGGTGGTGGAGGTAAGGCTCGAGGAGGGGCGGGATTCTGGAGGCCATGAGTCGGGGATCCTTGTACTGTACACAGTAGGTATTGTAATTGGTAGGTAGGATTAGCGACCTTGGTAGTTAGCTGAAACTTGGCGGAGGGGTCAGGTGACGGACAGACAAGACGCCAGAGACAAGGTTACTTGTCATTCGTAAAAGACCTGGTGGTGTAGTAGTAGTGGTGGTGGGAAAAGACATCACATGCGCCTGTTTGCCTGGATTACCTACAGAAAAATACAATGAAAATGATATGACGCTAAATTGGGGTTGGTTTTGGGGCGGTATTGGGGCTTGTTGGTTGGGATGGATTATTCGCATCAGGGTCCTGCGGTAAGTAATGTGGCATGTGATGCTTGTTCTTAGGGCCCATGCCCGGTGCCGTCATAGTGGATCTGGGTTCCAGGCCTGCGCGTCTAGCAGGCGAGACAGGTGTGCAGCCAACCCTTTAGATTTGTCCTTGTGAGACGCCTAACTGGGTATAACATCATGTACCTATGAGATGCAGTCGTCAAGAATAAGTAGGTAGAAGATGCACTGACTGCATGTTGATGCAATCTATACTGTGTACTTTTGAAGAGTATTTTATATCTTTTGATGTAGTAAATTACCATGACTTGTCTACCCTTCGGTGTTCTCTGAAGTAGTAATTATTGGTCTTTGATAGTAGCGATCGGTTGATCACATATGATAACCTTAACTCTTATTTCTTGATTGGCGGCTCTCAAATTTGAATTTCTTTCGTCGCGCTACGCGGATAATTTGAACAACATCAGAGCTGAGGTACTGTACAAAATCCAAATGAATGAGTCCCGTTTCCCTTCACCAGAATACAGGCCACCCGAAGTATGTCTGTAGAGATATACGTTGACTACTTCGGCCATCCCTATCGAAAGTAGCAAACATTGTGGGGACTAAATATGAAGAGGAAAAGAAATCTGGACACTGATTTTTTCAGATCCCGTAGGCTCTGGGTTAATTTGTTTAACATAGCAATTTCCCCGCGAATTGGGCATCTTTCTCTTATTGGTACCCATTACTCAGCCTTAGTACTGTATACAGTATACCGACTATACACACCTCGTGGGGGACCATGATGTATGGGTGTGGAAATGTTTGTTCCTTTCAACCATCTATGGTTGTACTCGAATTTCCTTAAATCCCTTCGTACCTCTCTTCACCTTTTCACATTGTTTCCTACCTTCTAGATATTTATCCTCTTTGTTCTATTTTCTTTTCTTTTTTCCTTTCACGGTTTACTCCTGCACGTGGGTGGCGGCAAGCTCTAACTCTAAACACAGCTTTCTCAGCATAGACCCGAAGTAAAGAAGGTAAGTCTTGACTACGAACCGGAACTCTATCTCAATCCATCTATGCCCTTCATTCCCCTTCCTAGTTTTATGGTCTCTACATTTAACTACTCGTGCAACGCGAACCGCAAGTACATAATAATAATACCTATAACTAATCCATTCACCTAGTTTACATCTCTCCGCATTGTTTATCTAGATTGCCTGTTCACCCATCCAGCATACTATATCTACTACTCCGGAATTGTTGATGATTGTTGGACCCTAGTGGCGCGGCCGTCTTGCTATCGCGTTTAGCGTCACCAGCTATACTAGTTGCGGTCTTGGCTCTCCCCACGCCCCATCACTCCCTCTCCGCCTCCCGAGTCACTGTACCCATACGGAGTCACGCTCATGGAGGGTTTGGTGTGGAGGTGAACGACGATCAATTCGGGCTGGCTGCGTATTGGGCAGTCTAGTCTCTTCCGTGCGCCTGCATAAGTACTGCGATATACGCTCAAGATACGAGGATCGAACAAACCAGGACTGACCGCTGTTCATCTGGGTTGTTTCGTGACAGACTCCTGTAGTCTTGTCCGTTCCTTTTCTTGCATCCATCCTGGCTTAGACGTCTTTCTGCTCTCAATATATCCTTGTTGCTCGTCTATACAACCCGCCAAAAAGCCGAGAGACCAGGTCCTATTACCGACCGAGAGTGTTTATCCGAGTCTTGAATACAGCACGTCAAAATGGCGGAAGAGCCAAAGAGCTCGGGTCCCGGGCGCCCCTGGAGGGCTCTCTTTAGGAAGAGGCGTGATGATGACTCCCTCGACCAGAATTCTGCCGGGGAGAAGCAATCGAAACCGACATGGACTATGGGTATCCTCAACGACAGGGAGACCATCGAAGTCCCAGGTTCTGTTCTGTTACTCTCCAAGGAGAGGAACGAACCTCTCGGTCTCAGGAACGCCCCAGCTAGAACATCTCACTCTTCCATTCCTACGGGCTTCTTACCGGAGCCACCAATGTCGCCTGCCAAAGAGGAAGAGCAGAAGAAGCTCACTTCAGATGGCCAGATTATTCTCGAGCCACAGCCCGATGATTCTCATAACGATCCGCTGAATTGGCCTGCCTGGCGCCGTGATGCTGCTTTGCTTTCACTTGGACTGTAAGTAATTGCTCTAGGGGCCATTCTCCCTTTCTTTGTTGTCTTCTTTATATTGGGGTGTAAGAGCTCGCTCTCAGGCCCGAATGCTGGAGGCTGCTTTACGCTTCAAAGAGACCTGCAGACTGCACTCAAATAACGATTACTTACCTCGGGTCTTGATAGTTTCTGTATGGTGGGAGGAGGCATTACTCCCATTATCGCTGCTGGGTTTACCAACGTCGCCGATGGTAAGTGATTAATGGTCCGATGAATTTGTAATACAAGTCTCCGGCTAACACAGTTTATAGACTACAATGTTGACGTATCACAAGTCTCAATAACGACGGGCTTGGTAAGTAAATCTTGATGCCTTTTTCTCGTCTCTACTCAAGTAAAATGCACAGTTTTGCCTCTATTCCGGGCCAAACTACTGTCCCAGCATCCACCTGACGTTCTCAAGATGGTTATGACTGACCGGAACGCTGCAGTATATGTTGGGCCTTGGCATTGGCAGTGTAATATTCTCGCCAACGGCGATTCTATATGGAAAACGCCCTGTCTACCTTTTTGGTGCCATCCTGTTTATAATCTCTGCTGTGTGGTGCGCACTGTCACCTAGTTTCACCTCACTCATTCTTGCGCGCATCTTCCAAGGGATTGCAGTGAGTCCCGTAGAGTGCCTTCCTTCAGCTACTATTGCCGAGATCTTTTTCCTCCATGAGCGAGCCTTCCGGATAGGTATTTACACGTTGTTATTGCTCGGTGGGAAGAACCTAGTTCCACTTGTTAGTGCTGTTATTATAAACGCCCTGAGCTGGCGTTGGGTATTCTGGTAAGCCGAACTCTGGCGTCGAGCATAATTACGCTTTGTTATTCCTGTCTTGCTAATTTCGTGTAGGATTGTTGCTATAGTGGTGGGTTTCTGCGGAACGCTGCTGTTTTTCTTCGTACCCGAGACTTTCTGGGACCGAACACCTATTCCAAGATCATCGCGCCGAGTCGTCAAGCGGCCGAGTTTCTTCAGCCGGAGGTCAACTAGGCAGAATGTGCCCAAAGTGTCCGACGCTGGCGGCGTAACTACTGCGCCGAATGAAGACGTCAAGCCTACCGAGGAGGATCATGTAGAACGGCACGCGCAGCAACGTCACGTCGGTTTTGCTCCTGAGGCGGAAAAGGATCCTCATTCAGAAACGAACCACGGAGAAGATGATTCAACCCTACCAGCCTCAAGGGCAGAGCACAATGCTGTTGCATTACCGCAAAACGAGGGATCAACTGTTGCTTCTTCAAGGCCTAGCATTAGCTCGGCAAGAAAAGATGGATTACAACATGGTTCTTCACGCCCTCCGCATGAGCGAACATGGTCATATCAAAGTGTCCCGTCACCGATGGCCATAGAGCACGCGGGTGGCAAGTCCCTTGAACCGGATATGAACATCATCAGCTCCGCCTCGCATAATCACTTATCAACGAATACTTATTCTCGAGATCCAGAAGCGCAACGCCATACATCTCATGCCCTCAGCTCGGATACGGATAGCGAAAGGATGTCGTTCTCAAACCTCGCAGCTGCGACACTGGGACAGGCGTACACGCATAGGCTGCGGGAGGCGCCACCACAATCCTTTAGGTCGCAGCTGAGAATATTCAACGGTCGGATTAACCAGGATAAATGGTTGAAGGCTGCCGTTCGTCCCTTCATTCTGTATTCATATCCAGCGGTCCTCTGGTCATCGGCAGTCTACGCCTGTTCCGTAGGCTGGCTGATTGTCATCTCCGAATGCGTAGCCGTCATCTACCGAGAAGGGTATTATCAATTCAACGCCCTGTCCACGGGTCTTGTCTACATCGCTCCGTTCGTCGGCGGTGTCCTCGGTACCGCCGTCGCCGGAAAAGTCAGCGACGTGATCGTCAAAGCGATGGCACGGCGAAACGGTGGCCTATACGAACCTGAATTTAGACTCGTCATGGCCATTCCCATCACCATCACCACTGTCCTCGGGCTCATCGGATTCGGTTGGTCTGCGGACGTGGACGACCCCTGGATCGTGCCGACCGTGTTCTTCGGCGTTATATCCTTCGGCTGCTCGCTTGGATCTACGACTGCCATCACTTTCTGTGTAGACAGCTACAGGCAGTACGCCGGCGAGGCGCTCGTAACGCTCAACTTCAGCAAGAACGTCTTGCACGGGTTGGTCTTTAGCTTCTTCGTAACTGGGTGGCTCAAGGACGCCGGGTCCAAGACCGTCTTCGTCTGGATTGGCGTCATCCAGCTCATTGTCTTACTGTTCACTATCCCGATGTATATCTATGGCAAGAGAGCGCGCATGTGGACCGTGCGGATGAATTTCATGGAGAAGTTCTAGAATAGATCATGCTGTTAGGGAACAGTTGTTTGGATAGTGCGTCTGTTACATAGACCTCATCCATGAACGATGTTATGAATTTCTGGGATGATTGTTGCTTTGGGATGGGATATGGGTTTGAACAAGGTTGATGATGCCTGCTAGCGGTTCATTGTGCGGGAAATCTTGCATCTCTGGTTATTTTATGATAGCATTCACGATCACGGCGTAAAGGGGCAATCATGGGAATATCATGTTTATTCAAGACTTTAAGACCTATCTTGACTTGTACTCTCATTGTTAATGAAACAGTGGGTATCGAAGAAGCGCTGATGAAAATGAAGCTAAACCACCCACCATGCCTGAAACCACGGCGTAAATATTCCGAACTCCGGAAACTGTACAATGCTATGATGTCTACGCTGATATGAGAATTATATTGGTTCTTTATGAGCTTTTCCCTTTCTTTTCTCCTGAAGAAAATTTCTGTTAGCATCAAACTGATAGGCAATGCCCCGTATCTTCGCATAGTGAATGGACGTGTTTATCGACCGGGAATAGACTTACCGGCAAGAGCTCGAGTGCTGACCGTGTAATTGCCAAACTTGCGGGCTCAGTCCGGTGATTATGAAGTACAGACATATTGACGCCATCCCACTCCTCATCTTCCTTATTCGAACCGCGGCGCAGTAGATCTTCGTTATGATAGTCCCGGAAGTGCTCGCGCAGGTGGTCCCGGCGATGGAAAGAGTCTCTTGAACGTGGACCCTTTTTCCAATAGTAGGGGTATTCCCCCGTTGTATCTGCAGACGTATGTGTTTGTTGATAGTGACGGTCGAGATCGGCTTTCCGGCGAAAGCTCTTCGGGCAACCTTCAAACATGCAGAAGAACATGCCATCGTGGGCCTGGGACCGTGGACTTTCCTCAACGGCTCTGGTTGCTGGGAATGGATCTGTCGATGGTAGACCTGGCTTTAATCCCCAGTAGGGTTGCTGGTCGGGCTCCACGTCTGCGACAAAGTCATATAACTCCCACCAGCGCTCGGTCGAACCGGGCTCATATATTGGAGAATCAGTCGCACCGGTCTCATAGTCAAAAGTATAGCCCGTGGACGGAAAAGTCTCATCTTTCCACGGTAGGGCTTTGAAAGCGTCATCTCGCTACGTTTCGCAATCTGTAACCGGGCAACTTGAGATTCGGCGGCTTTGGACCCAAGAAGTAGGAGGTGAGATGTCGTTGATCTCCTCTGGTTCCAGTTTATGGTAGCCTCGAAGATGCTGGACAAGGTGGTCTCTCCGGCGGAAGGATGCTTTGTCGCGATGACGCTTGCAAAGGGTGCACGGATATTTTACACGTGCTTCGGTAAAGCTCTTGAGATGACGGGTAAGCGTATCGTTCCGGGCGAATCTAATTCCGCAAGAGCATGCATAGGGACTATGTTTCTGATGTTTTGCATGTTTTAGTAACTTGGTCTCATCCTGGAATGTCTCATTACACTCGCCACATGCAATGGTCAAGTCGTCCCAGATTGCATGGTGACTAAAGTCGAAAGCTGGTGACCGGTGAGAGTCTGTTTCCTTCTGGAAAAATGAAGGATCAATGTCCGTTATGCCGGTATTAAGGGTGCTCTCTGTATCCCTATCAGAATGTTCCAATCTTGGTTCAGACACCCCAGGGACAAAATTTATGTCCTTCGTTTCTCTGAGATCAGCAGCCCACGTCTGAGCCCAATGGGAGGTGGGCTGCATCGGGGAACGGGTTGTCAAGGCCATGTCTTCGGGGAAACAGAAACTCATTACGATTGATAGAGGATTGGTCTTGTGTAATCAGGTTAGCCCAGAGTACAGTAAATTAGTGTCGCAGTCCGACGAGACCGATTGCATAAGAATGGTGTGATCAGGGATTAAAGCTTTTGGGTTTATTTACCTCCATCTGACTCACGGCTGACTGTAAATGCTGAGCAACTTCAATTGCTGAGGGACGCCGTGTGAGATTGAGATCGAGACAATGCTCGATCAAATGGCAGTAAATATCAAGAAAGTACTCCCGCCAGTTGGTTCTGGTTGAGGAGGGAATGTTCCCCTCCAGGCGGCGCTTCTGAGTGATTGATCGAGCCCACGATCTCGGGTCTCTCAGTGATGGATGTAGCCAAACAGAGCCGTTCTTGTTAGTCAAGTAGCCACGTCCGTCGCCACCAATGCACCTAGTGTCTTGTTAGAATCATCAATTAACTGGTTGAAACAGGGAGTAACCAACCTTGCGTGATGAAATTCCTTTACTGACTCCTGTCCTCCAAGTAGCCAGCAGACGAACTCCATGTAAACCATACCAAGAGACCAGATATCGTACTTCCTCGATACAACATCATCTGGCGCCGAGTAGGCTAACGTTCCTACAAATCTTTTGTCTGAACGAGAATTTGTCTGCCCGGGACCGCGGCTTCGGAGTCGGGAAAGACCAAAGTCTGCGATTTTCAAAGTTCCGAGGCTCCTGGAAACATCTGTCCCACCACATTGATCGGATGGGCTCGCGAACCAAAGAATATTCTCAGGTTTCAGATCACCATGCCTGCCATAGTTAGCTTCTGGCTGTCCTATTCGCCCGTTAGGAGGAACATTGGAACTCGTTGTGTGAATCATTTGTAGTGCATCTGCCAAACCAGCACATTGTAACGCCACCCAAGAGGTGATTTCCGGGTCAGGATCTGGATTACGGTACTGGAAGAAGTTGGCGAGGGAACCGTTTGCCCATGGAAATAGCAAGTGAAAGCGGCCGCCAAGCTCATAAGCCATGAGCAGTGCCACGATGTGTGGATGATTTTTAGGTGCAAGCTGTGTGTATGCCTCTACTTCTCGTCTAAATGTGTGTTCGTGTCCTTGCTTGAACTCTTTCAATGCATACACCTCTGAGCCTCTGGACAGAGATTGATGTGGCTTGGAGAACTTGACACGGTAAACGGTCGACGAGCCACCTTCTGCTATGGTCTGTTTCTGTGCCCATTCCGGCCCACCATGCACTAGAGGAAAAATTGGTTTCCTGTAAACAGTAAACTCAGCAGAGCTGTCATAAGCCCATTTAAAAGTCGAAGATATGTGACCATTCATTGCATAAGCGTCCTGCTGAGGTTGGTTGGCGAGTTTGAGAACGGTGTCAATGCTTGGAAACCGTGCTGGATCCCACTGTGTCTTGCTGTTGCTATCCGTCTTTAGCTTGTATAGTATTTGGTCTTGCTCTTCGTCCAGCTCTGATAGAATAAACGTTGCAAAGACTGTAAGCCTGGTATAGTCGCCGTTGTTGAGTGCTTCAACTACCCCGGCCAGAAACCCTTTGTTGAATAGCAGTGTCAATCCGGCCTCGGATTCTTCCGACGTTTGGTATGTGATGATTCCCTGCTCTTTCGGTCTCAGAGAAGGCTTCAGCTGGCTTTTGTTAATAGATTGCAGAATGTCTTCCCGCAATGTCGAGATGACGCATATAACTTGGTCATACAGGTTATCCCCACCGAGTTCATCCAACTCAACCAGTCTAGACCCAAAGCCTTCAACCTCGACCTTGACTGACAATTTGTTTCCATGCCGCTGTGCTTTGGATCCAAAGCCGTTGAAGGACTCGTCTGACTGAGTAGTCATGGGTGTCGAGATACTTGCTGCTGTCTCTTGTGTACTCCAACCAGAATATGCCGAAGAACCTTGTCGCTGGGATGATGAGCTATGGGTGGACGACGTGGTGAGCTGGAGTGTAGACTGGTATATAGATGAGCTCTCCAGAGAATGAAAAGGCTGTAACGACTGCGTGTCTGCCTTAATAGAATCATCTGTCGTTTTGGCTAGCACATGATTTACGTTTTCCCAACTCGTTGAGGTCACTTCCCCTTCTGTGAGAGTGGTATCAATAACTAAAGGTTCAGCAGCAATATTACTGGGGCTCATCAGTTGTCTCATTGCGGCTCTCGTGTATGATTTGGACTTGATCAGGACCTCCTGGTAAGATGATTCGTTGTCAACGCTGCAAGTCTCGTCCATACTGCTGGAAACATTGCACCAATACTCGGAACATGCTTCCAGGCTCGAGGTAGTGCGGGCTCGTAGTTTCTTGCTGTCGCTGAGTTCCAAGGCCGCAACTCTAGACTCGATAGATTCACTAAAAACGCATTAGAAGGTGCTAAAGATTCATTCCGCAACTGACAAACTTCTCGCAAATCCTTCTCATGCCTTCTAAGATACTGATGTGACTTGCCAGCCTATCCTGGATCTTCCATATTTCGCTCTCTTCCATCGCGTAAGCCACGCCACCCAATATTGTAGATTTCTGTAAGCCATTCTGAACCTTGCAGGTGAAGTCTTTGATCTCCGTGGCTGAGTGCGTGAGGACCTTTTTCTCGTCTTCGAGCCATTGAGAAAAGACTGAAGTACACTTGGAGGGGTTCCGCTTAACGTCATCGTCAAGTTGACTAAGATAAATACGAATGGTGTTTCCGGTGTGTTCGAGTTCTGATAAGGAGTTCGGTGCGTTTTTAGTGGCACGATATACTCGTCTGAGGCCTCGAATTGCTTTGATTAGGGGGTCGCCGACAGAGACGGCGGCTAACGCAGTCCCAGCTATCTCCGCCATTGTCGATGGATGTCTCGCTGGGAAGAATTAAACAAGAGCGTTCGCAAAACAGAAGAGGTTTGAGTTGTTAGAGGGAAATAATTGAGAGCCAGGAATGCGGGGAAATCATAAACAGTTTATTACGGCTCGTAGTGGTCGGTCATCAACCCTGGAAAACGCCTAGCTGCGCCTCTTTCTGCTGCAACCATTCAGGCAAGCCGGTCTGCCAGCGAGGCGTCAGGCCATATAGAAGTGGACTCTATGTATGGAAATAGGGCTTCATCATTGGTGTAGCCGACAACGCCCAGGCAAATCTTACAAGTAGCCCGCCTCCTGAATGGCAGAGGAAGGGGGCTAAGCCGAGTCCGAAGACGTAATACAGACATGCATATTCGACTCCTTTTGGCAGAAGACGTATACTCTACATCCAGTTTAGGTACTGTATACGAAAGTTAACACATTGGATGTAGCGGCAGTATCTATTACATAGCAAGTAGATAGATGGCAAAATTGCCCCCGAATACCATGTCGCGAGTACATCATACCTTGGAAAGGCTGGGCTTGTAATGACACGTAAGTGCAAAGTAAATACTAACAGGACAGTTGTCCCGCGATAATTGAACCTGTGCTGGTTATAAGCAAAAGAACACTGTCTGTATTCGAGGCTGAGGTATACCTTCATATTAGGATAGAAGGTCACCCGTCGCAACCACTTAACGTACGGCCTATCCTCGGGATTGGCAAGTCATAGAGCTACACTATACTCCAAGTACCTGATAAACAGGAACAGGATGGTGCTAAGGAGCTTGACAACCCTGATGAAGAGGTCGAGGAATAAGCGGACGAGCCTGGGAGCTACCCTGAATACGCTCACTTATCCGAACAAAGTGATCATAGCGACCAGGTCTCTAATAGCGATGAGCCAGGACCAGCCACGCAAGGCTATCGAGGGCCCCAGGACGGATATAAAAGCGTACGGAAGCCGAACGAGAGAACCCCTAATGTACGGGACTGCGCTATCTGCTTTGACCGGCATCAGCCAACGATCTGCTGGTATGCGTTTCCTAAGCTCTGCCCAGAGGGCTGGAGGCCTGGCAAAACGCGGGAGAAGAATCCTTCGGCCGAAATACAGTGATGCGTGCTGTAGAGGCCTTCAATAATGGGGGCCATGCTCATTATCACCCGAATAAGTCGCTGTAGTGCCAGTCAAGCTGTCTCTAAAATGGAAAGCTTTAGCCGTTACAGGTACAGGCTCAGCTACCATTTTAAATACGGTGAAAATCAAAATGCCTTGCATTTTGATTTTAAGTAGCCATGTTGGCCCTATTGACCTCGTTGCCCTGTTGGTCTCGTTGGTCCTGTCGTTGACTTTGTTGGCCCCGTTAACGCTAGTGCTGTACAGTCATTAGCACAGTTGACCACTGTTACACGTCGTATTCATATACAGCCATACCGTCAGTGACCATAATCGCTATTACAGTACGTAAGCCACACGGTAGAGTTAAATGCGAATACGTTGTGGTTGATGCCTCGAAATAGACTCTGACCAATGGGATTATTGCAGAGTCCGTATAGACCAATAAGCGTCTTGCAGAGAAATTTATACTTTTAGGGGTCACCGTTAGAATAACTCAAGCTACGCTTTCCTCCAGAAATTCGTAAATTCCTTTCGGAAAGCTACGCTTTCCAACAATGGAGATATCGGAGTATTTGTCAGAGTCAATCGCTTATCTTAGATCCGAAATCTCCGAAACCTGGACCCTTTTCCAGGTATGACGACATTTTGGAATCATTAGTTTCCAAATAGGTATTCGCTCGCGTCCAAACAATAAAGAAGTAAAAAATCCAATGGCGAATTGAAAGAAGATCGCGTATGTTGGACGGAACGAACCTAAATTACGAAGAATCATAAGAACTCTATTCTATTCATCTAATTAGCTCCTTTTCATCCATACCGATTCATATCCCGTCGTAGGTATGACTTTATCAATGCCACCCATTGTCCGCGCCGCGTTGGCGCAGACCTCATCTTGTAGCCTCAGAATAAGCGCTGCAAGGGGTTTCGCAACGTCCAGAGCTGCGCGCGCGCAGAATCAAATCTATGCTTCGTGAGTTCCAATAACCCCTTTCTTTTCGTCTCTCGTTCAAAGAAGGAAGGGAAAAAGGTATAAAAAAAAAAAAAAAACGACGGAGTCTCGTATGGCATTTCTTCCGTAGTATCCTCATTTATCTACCTATTCCTTCATACCTCAAATTCTACCATCGCTGACTCCGCCAATTTTAGCGTCCGCCGTCCCGCCGACTTCCACACCTACCAACTCCTCTCGTCCTCGTCGCGGACGCCTCTCCTCACGCTCTGGACGACCTCATGGTGCGGCACCTGCCGCGTCGTGGCGCCCTTAATAACATCCCTCGTAGAATCGGGCGTCGGCGAGTCTGAGGGCGGCGTGGCGTTCTGCACCGTCGAGTACGATGCCCCGGATATCATGAGCAGCAGCGGTGAGGATACAGGGGGTGAGACGCTAGGGATGACGTATATGATTACGAGTATCCCGACGCTGCTGAGCTTCGATGCCGGGGAGGCCATGACGCAGACTAAGGTCACGGATGGTAGGAAGCTGGCTGATCGCGCGTTTCTGGAGGAGTGGATAAGGAATGAGGCTAGGAGACATGGTGGGCGTGGCGGTGGTGGTGGAGCGGGTATTTTGGGGGGGTTGTTTGGCGGTTGGCGGTGATAGGATATCTGGATTGGCGATGTGTTTGTTTTGCATGAAGCGTTGTTGTAGATGTGTTGTGGGTGGGTGGTGCAGAAGACTCAATTATTTGTATGGGAAGTCTGGCAGAGGTAAGTTCTCTTCGCAGTCTCGTGCTGATCATGAATGACGGTCATTAACTCAAAGTTAGTCTTTTGTATATTGGCTTCCAAGATAGAAAGGCTGCCCCTTTCCCTATGGTTGCGAATGAATTAGAATATAGCCGACTATGGCAGTGAGCTCACCATTTCACTTTCTGCAATTCGTGTCTAAAACCAGATAGAGCAGTATCTATGTGGTGTATTGGGATAGCTAAAATTGAGAGATCCAAAAAAGAACATTGATCTCGCTTGTTGGCATCTTTAATTTGCCAAAGTCTAACTCTGCGACTGCTGTGATCGCCGCTCAAACCACCTAATATAACGGGCTCGAAAGCCTACAACAGCTTAAGCCACGCTCCAACATTATGGAACTTGAGCTGCCCGCGAGTCCACAGAGCTCTATACGGAAATATACCAAAATAACAAAGCAGACTCGCTTGAACACAATATAAAGCGAGTGTGTTTATGAAATCTTCAAGACCGCGCCACCCAACGCCCCTCGCTATGGTCTCGGAATATGTAAATCGCCCAGGGGGTATCTGCGGTAGTACCAGTAGCTGAATGCCAGCCTATCAAAGGAAACAAGAAAAAGAAAAAGAAAAGAAAATGGCTACATCAGAAAGGAGACCAGCCCGACCCGTCTCTCATCTCCTTGTTCACACCCAAGATTTTAACAACAATCCGTCCAGAAATCTCGGCAGTCTTCTTCACGATGAAGAAGAGAGGGATATCCATGTCGGGGAAGGGCCGAGTGATGTAAGAATCGTATAGCAGGACAAGCATGGAAATAAAACTAGCAATGGAGAAGACGCTTATACTAGTAAAGGTCTCCTTATGGATCGGGACCTTGCGCTGCGTGAAGTGGTAGCAGGCCGTCAGAATGGTGGAGATGCCAATCCAGGCGGGCAGAAGCAGCTGGGGGTCCTGGGAGCCGCCCATCACGTACACGATCCACGACGTCAAGTATGCGAATACGCAGCTAACGGTCAGTAGCCGCACCACCGTCGCTTGCGGCGTGTAGTTTATCAACCACCTGGACATCAAGCCGTCCGTGAAGTAGTAGGCGAGCACTGCTGCCGCTGTAGACTGTACGAATGCGTGGGTCAGTAATTTGTACAGGCTTAAACTGTCTAATACACATTCTGTAGTTGTACAGTTTGTTTCCTGTCGTGGCTGATAATGAGGGAGCAAGTGGGGGCGGACGTCATACCCAAAGCAACGCGAGCCCTGTCTCAATTAGCCTTAATGAAGCGTCATCGTATGGCTCGACGCGATTCCGCCGCCGCAGGACCCGGGCGACCAAGAAGCGCAGGGAAAGACGAGTTCCCCACCAGGCGCAGGGCACCAGGCATAGTAGACGGCATAGGAAGAGCGTGCGGTACCAGCGCTTGGGAAGGCCGAGGAGGATGGCGACTCGTGGCTGGAGCAGTGATACGGCGACGGCGGGCGCTTGCCTCTGGGGCTTGCTGTCGAGATGGGCGTAGTCGCGCTCGTGGCCGTGGCCGTGGTTGTGGCCGTGATCGTGGCTGTGAACGGCACCGTTGAGAATGGGCCGCGCTGACGAGGGCGACGGTCGTGCTCTGTCCATCGGGTAGGCTGAAGCAGCCCACAGGCCGACGACGAGCAACGACACGTTGCGGCCCTTGAATGTATAGCTATATCTCCGCCGTCTTCGGGCGCTCCTTGGCTGTGGGAGGCCAATTGATGTTGTAGCGCACAAGGAGTGGTCGCCGCCGGACTGCAGATTTGGTGTCACGGTGTCGTAAAGTGTGGAGGGAACAGGCGTTCATTTATCCGGGGTCGGTTCAGGGTCTTGGGGGCCGTTTAAGTTCAAGATTCTGGGCGAGATACAGGGGAGGGCCCTGGAGGTTAGCACATTCTTACATATAATGTACCTGTTTGGCCCACTATAACTCACTTAACTCACCTAACCTACGTGTAAGTACAGAAAGTTTAGGGCTTCGCGCTTGGTATTTATAGCAATTAGTAACATATTCCCGGTAAAAACCAAGACCGGAGTAGATTGAATCTTAGGTAAGTGTGCATCGAGAAGTTTGTAGATGTCTCTGTACTACGTATACATGAGTTAAGCAGCAAACTTTGGCCTTTGATAATCCCGTAGGTCCTTTGTTAAGTGTACCTTGATCGTGTGCCTCGAGGCCGAGGCCAAGGCCAAACCCAAATACCCGGCACATTGGTCCACTTTTAACATGCAAGGAAGGTTATAGTCGAGTAGAGTCTGCGATAACGTATATTGTCGCCCCGAGGCGTACCTGGTGCCATGAATGAGAATAATAAGACTTGGGGCTATACACTTATGTATACGTCAATTGCCCAACCCAGTCTAGGCCGAAGCCATATTGTCCCTTTGCATATCTCATTCAGCGAGAGCCGGAGGTTTCAAGTTGAACTTGAGACTGTAGTACGCACGTGCATGATACAATATAGAGAACTCATAATCCGGAGACCTGGGTACTACACTTACAGGCTAACTGCTGGGGGAGCCACTGTTCACCTTTTTGTTACCGCATGAAGAAGTTCTGGATCTGCTAGCGAGATTGGTATTGCTACCAAGGTACTAATTAACTTAGGGTTGAGCCTAGGTCTGTGCAGCTACCCCGGAGTCCCCGGTTGGACTCTGTTGATTCCGGGGCAAAGAGGAGACCACAAGAGCTTAGTACTACTGACATATTGATAGGCTTAGAGGCTTACCAAATATTATGAGACTGTATAACACTCAGTTATTCTCCTCTGTTGAACATATTGATCTATCTATAGATTGGACGGATCAGCTTTTTATATGTTGAAACCAGCAGCACAGTTTGGCGGATATCCCACATGAATACTACTCTCTTCTTCTAGCTTGTAGATAGGTTTTTTTTACTCAATTTCGTGTATATATGTTTAAGCAACAGCTTAGTAGCTAAGGAAGTAAATATGATCCCGCAAAAGGAATAAATGGTTTGACGCAGAAACTGTAACTAGATATTTCTCGTTCATCGGGAAAGTAGTAAATGAAGCACACATGTATTCAACGAAATAAAATTAACCCTAAGCACTCTCTGTCTGTCCTTGTATGACTGCCCTTGCTAGTAAGCCACGATCATGGGCTTCCTGAGGGGAATTTGCAGTAAGTAAAAATAATGTAATACCCATTAAGTCTTCATTGGTACTAGGTAATAGATATGTTTTAGGCCTCTTTCCCTGTTAGCTGTTATTAGTCAGTCCAGTGAGTAGCATGAGAGAGGGGTCCAGGAAATAAACGTTATTTGAGCTCGTGCCTAGATACATCAACTACCGGCTGGCTGCCATTAATATATAAGATAGTTACCCTAGGAGAAACCCATGTGACATGTGGACTGTACGTAGGTATACGATCAAATGACTTCTTGCCTTCCAGAGTTTCAATCATGAGGGTTTCTCGATCGGCTCTTTTAACGGATATGCTTGTCGACATAACCTTGAATTGGTGGCACGTGAGCATTGGCCGAACCTATCGTGGGTCGACTATTTACTCCAGCGGACGTTAATCTAACTACATACTAATAATATCCCTCGGGGTAGCATGAAGTGAAACTTAACTATGTACAGCGGAAGGATAGCATCGGATGGTGAATAATTGCCGCCTACACTATTGAAATCCAAACCTACACCTCCTCCGGGATTCTGAACGTTAGCTCAATACTTGACCCCCCATATTTTTCCAACTCGGGTTACTGAGCCTCCATATTCTACCAAGTTGGGTATAAAGCGCTCGCAGGGCCGCCTTGTACGCAAGCCAAAAACCCTTGAATAAAATTTATGGAGTTTTGGGAGGTACAAGCGCTGCCCCTGCAATGCCTCAGTAAAAGCCCTGGTAAAAATCCTGGTGTTGGTATTGAGCTAACGTTCAGAATCCCGGAGGAGGTGTAGAATGGAACGAACTCTTAATCAGATCCACCATGTTTGGGAAGGCGGCTACTGATGCGATGCTATTAGAGCATCGATGATGTAGTATTACGCTACAAATATATTTAGATGTACTTCTACCTACTGTACTTAATCTAGGGCTTGAGGTTGGATCGTAGGTGGGGCTGACATACTCAAGAGCCAGCGCGAAGATAAGTGTTGGATTACACGGCTTTCCTTTTTCTTCCCTTTCTATTTTCTCTTCATCGCCCCTCTTCCAGGCGGTTACAACCTTACAACGGTGTAAAGCGGCGATTAGTAGCAGGCAAGAGAGCACGAGCCGAAGGGAGAAACGTTGCTTTATTTGCCCCCCTTGTAAATCTCTCTTGGGCTCGAACTGTTTGCTTCAGCTCAGGATACGTCGAGTATGCCGTTGTAGCTCCTGCAACTTGAAGTGAATACCATATTTTGTGCACTAGTGTCGGATTTTAGCGGACCACGCCGTCGTTGGCTTGCCCGAAACAGTGGCCCTTGACGAATGGGACCCGGCGTGACGCACATAGACCCCAGCAAGGTTGTGGAGACTGTCAAATTTTGGAGGCTCTGATTCAGCCAATTGATGGCCAGGCAAAATGGCATTGGGCAGCAAGCTCGGCAAGGAAGAGGGGTGTGGTTGAAGGCAAAAGTTGATATGAAACTTGTTACTGATGCGTGTGGTCTCTGATAATAATAATCTCCTATTATGACTGTTTGCCGAGCTATGTACACCACATCTTACTACAGCTATCATCCTGATACGAAATCCTGAAAAGTGAAAATTGACCATGTGGTCGATTCACCTGTGACGCAGACGGCAAGGGAGAAAAAATAAATTGTGTGTGAGTTCTAGTGTAGATTGTGACATATTTGCACTACGCAGTACCTTGATCGAAGTACCAGATCTATGTACTTGGTGTACACTGCCTACAATATGTAGAGGGGCCAAGTACAATTAGGTACATGCAGATAAGTACCTTAGGCAGTACAGGCTCGACCAAAGCAAGCGCGGCATTGCCTCACAAATGTGCAGATCTCTCCCTAGTGGCCAATAGGTGGGCCAGGGGTGGATCCGGGAGAAAGTAGCATGAAGAGCCATTGTCTCCGTGTGGAAGGCGGTGAATGTGGGGGAAAGCAGAAAAGGCGAAAAAGTTTTTTTTTCCCACATTGTTTGTGCAAGTGAATAGGGAAGGAGGGGTTAGAGGGGCAGATGCCCCCGCAACACAGAGCTGGCAGAAACTCTGAGCGCGGCGCCACCTTTCTGGTTTTCTGAATAAAACCCACCACCACCCTTCTGCTCCTGTTCTCTTGATTTTCCTTTTGATTCCTCGTCACTATACCGTTAATCAAGCATTAACATCTGGAATGTGAGTCTTCCTCCATCATCATCACCGCGAAACCCATCGCATCGTCTTCTGCACACTTGCCTTACCATTGCGCATCATCTTTCTGCAAGCCGCTTTGGTTTTTCTTTCCAAAGTCGTGCGGATGCACCCATTATGCTGTCGTCCAGAAGTGAGACCGTGAACTGACTTTTATCCGCAACTGCAGTCACTCCCCAATCTCATAGACCCAGATCACTCAATCACACACCAAAATGTCGACTAAGGCTCACCTTAACGTCGTCGTCATTGGCCGTAAGTCAAAACATCTTCTCTGTGTCTCCCGCGTCTTCGTATTGACGTGATCACTAATTTGCGGCGCTGCAGACGTCGACAGTGGAAAGTCCACCACCACCGGCCATCTGATCTACCAGTGCGGTGGTATCGACAAGCGAACCATCGAGAAGTTCGAGAAGGTTAGTTTTTCTCCTCTGAATTGCCAGTTATCATCTGCTGCGCTGCTATCTTGATTTTTTTTCCCCCATCAATCTCTTGTATCTGTGCCCCTCGATTGTTCCCGACCCGCCCCCACCGAGGGGCACAAAATTTGTTTACCCCGCCCACAAGTCTTGGATTCCGGGATGACCCATCCGCGATCCTCCAACGACGCTACCCGAACAATCCCATTCCGCATCATTTCTATAACAATCGTCGCCAGGACTGGCTGCGAAGCCAACCTGAATTCGAGATGGCGTTCGCCAAATTCAAGTCGTATTGACAGAATTTAATGCATGATATGCTGACATCTGACAATAGGAAGCCGCTGAACTCGGAAAGGGTTCCTTCAAGTATGCCTGGGTTCTGGACAAGCTAAAGGCCGAGCGTGAGCGTGGTATCACCATTGATATCGCCCTCTGGAAGTTCGAGACCCCCAAGTACTACGTCACTGTCATTGGTATGTCGCTTTCTACACCGGCGTCATCCGCAATGCCGCTCTTATCTCGATATATATGCTAACTGCCGCTACCTAGATGCCCCTGGTCACCGTGACTTCATCAAGAACATGATTACTGGTACTTCCCAGGCCGATTGTGCTATCCTCATCATTGCCGCCGGTACTGGTGAGTTCGAGGCTGGTATCTCCAAGGATGGCCAGACTCGTGAGCACGCTCTGCTCGCTTTCACCCTCGGTGTCAAGCAGCTCATCGTCGCTATCAACAAGATGGACACCACCCAGTGGTCTGAGGCCCGTTTCAACGAGATTGTCAAGGAGACCTCTTCCTTCATCAAGAAGGTCGGGTTCAACCCCAAGCACGTTGCTTTCGTCCCCATCTCTGGTTTCCACGGAGACAACATGCTTGAGCCCACCAAGAACGCTCCCTGGTACAAGGGCTGGGAGAAGGAGACCCCCAAGGGTGCCAAGGTCACTGGCAAGACCCTCCTCGATGCCATCGACGCCATTGAGGAGCCCAAGCGTGCCAACGACAAGCCCCTCCGTCTTCCCCTCCAGGATGTGTACAAGATCGGTGGTATTGGAACGGTCCCTGTCGGCCGTATCGAGACCGGTGAGCTGAAGCCTGGTATGGTCGTTACCTTCGCTCCCGCTATGGTCACCACTGAGGTCAAGTCCGTCGAAATGCACCACCAGCAGCTCGAGAAGGGTAACCCCGGTGACAACGTTGGTTTCAACGTCAAGAACGTCTCCGTCAAGGATATCCGCCGTGGTAACGTCGCTGGTGACAGCAAGAACGACCCGCCTTACGGTGCCGAGTCTTTCAACGCTCAGGTCATCGTCCTCAACCACCCCGGTCAGGTCGGTGCCGGTTACGCCCCCGTCCTCGACTGCCACACTGCCCACATCGCCTGCAAGTTCTCTGAGCTCCTTGAGAAGATCGACCGCCGTACTGGTAAGAGCGTTGAGGCCAACCCCAAGTTCGTCAAGTCCGGTGATGCCGCTATCGTCAAGATGATTCCCTCCAAGCCCATGTGCGTGGAGGCTTTCACTGACTACCCTCCTCTGGGTCGTTTCGCCGTCCGTGACATGCGTCAAACCGTCGCTGTCGGTGTCATCAAGTCCGTTGAGAAGGACACCAAGGTCAAGGGCAAGGAGACCAAGTCTGCTGCCAAGAAGAAGTAAACAACTCATATCCATAGCTTGAGTTGATCTACGGAATGGGAATGTCATGACGGATTGGCGCTTTGATAAGGGTATTTCGTTGGCACGTTCTGTTGATATCGGTCGGGAATGAATGGATGGTTTACGGAAATGTCTTTGTCATTTTTTTTTTCTCGTCCATGTGCTTCTAGCAAAATAGAGTCGTAGACCGTGTTCAGCTTTTCCACCTTGCCCTATGTGACATGACAGCCTTGTAACTTCAGTACTCAAAAGATGATACTTCAACTACTACTTGCAGCTCAAGATCGGTTCATGCCATACCGACTTGTATTAGAACTACTATCTTCTACCCAATTCACGCTGTATGAGGTAGGGTTGCCTTTGACAGTACATTTTAGATTATATATTGTTTGCTTTTACAGGAGCTCCGACGGGCTATATACTACATACATACTTAACTGATGATAGATATCTAAAGTCCACCGTCGCGGTTACCAACAACACCAGACCACAGAGACTGATCCGTAGCCAGTCTGGAGCAGCACGCGAGGAAGTCTCCTCTCAACCAATCTTTATCCGCGTCCGCGGCTGCTTCCGTTGGCGATGCGTCGGATTCCAGGGGTTCGAGGGTGACTTCGGCGCGACGACCACCGCCCTGTCCGGCCTCTATCGAGGTGTACGTCAACTGGTGGCCGTTAAAGGGCATCGTGGCGGAGCGGTGGAGTTCGAGACCGACGTATTCGTAGGACACGCTTTCGATTTCGTCTGCGATGTCGAACCAGGGCTGGCCGGGTTGGGGCTGCTCAGAGGCTGATACGGAGGAGGGGGAGGAAGGATCTGCGGTGAATAGGCGCCGCGGGATAGGGAAGCGCTGGCGGGGGGGCATCTCTAGTTTGCCGTTCTCGAGGTCGAGGCGCGCGGGGGCGAAGAAGTCGGCGAGAGGCTGCCATGTGGCGAGGGCCTTGTGGTCGGGCGCTAGGAGGGTTTCGTATTGGGTCTGCGTGAAGCGGAGGTCGACGAGGGACGAGGGGAGGAGGACGTCGGTGTGGTGGGTGCGTCTGATGGCGCGTAAGCTCTCGATTCTCTTGACCTCCCGGTCGGACGCTGCGAGGCGGAGCTCGAGGACCGGGGCGGGAAGTTCGTTCCCGGCGGCGTGTTTGGAGGGGTTCTTCTTCTTCTTCGATGGTTTTGATGTGGCGGCTGGTTCAGAGGAGGGCCGTTTCGAGCTTGGGGAGGGCCAGAAGCGGAGGACGATTGTGGATTTCGTAGGGACTATGGGGCTACTGCCTGGATCGCTCGATTCGAATTTTGAGAGGTAGAGGGGATGCGGGGTCGAGGGGGCGAAGATGTGTCTTTCGGTGCTGGTTAGGAGATCGGAGAGGAGCGGTGTTGATTTCGAGGGCTGGTATGGATGCAGTATGTGGCCGAAGTGAGCGGTTGTCGAAGTCTGACCGAGATTGGACCACTTAACAGGGTGGGGTGGAGACTTGGTCTCTGGAAAGAATTCCTCAGTTTCGTTGAAGGGCTTTGGTCTTGCCAGAGGCTCAAATGGTAGTTCGAGTTCCTTGATTGGCAATGCTGCGTCCGCCACGCTCTTTTCTGGTGTTTGTGGTAGCACATAACGCGCCCATTGCGCCATTCTGTCTTTCCACCCAAGTTTATCTTTACTCGTGGCATCCACCACTAGTCGACCGGTATTCTCTTGCGATTGGCTAGGGGATATCAGGGTAGAGGTGGCTTTTTGTGATCCTGAAGCAGTGAGTAGAAGACGGAAGACGATATGCGCCAAATCTTCAAGACCGGAGAGACCGCTAGCGGCCCGCGACTTGATCTCAATCCAGTCAACATGTAGCTGCACCAGAAACAGTCAGTTTGGTTAAAATCTAAGGAGGGGCGCGCAGATTACAAACTGACCCTATTTGAATTGTGGCTTTTCCTAACATAAGTATTCGTGATTTGACCAAGTTGCTCCAGGACGGCCGGGTCCGGGGCTTTGGAGCCGATGAGCATAACGGGGAACGTCTTCGTTTTCACTCCGCTCAGGGTCTCGTCGAGCTCTTTGACGAGTGCATCCGCTTTGATTTTCGTGGTGACGAGCCGGAGGGTTCGCTGGTCTGCGTAAGCCTCGATCTTCTCGCCCGAGTCGAGGTAGATCTCGCTCAGGGTTTTGATGAAGCGTTGTGTGCCGCCTGTGAACCAAGTCCTCATGTTAATATGCTTCTATATACGGCTGCGTGGGCAAAGCGAGACTCACGCATTAGCAGTTTGAATTCGCGC
This sequence comes from Xylaria sp. FL0933, assembly GCA_022578765.1. Taxonomy (NCBI): domain Eukaryota; kingdom Fungi; phylum Ascomycota; class Sordariomycetes; order Xylariales; family Xylariaceae; genus Xylaria; species Xylaria sp. FL0933. Next base: position 352,380 of record MU389746.1, read on the forward strand.
TCTTGGAGCTTGATCCAGGTTTCACCCAGGTGATTCTCTAGCTCGGCGATTGTCAACCCCCAGCAATCGCGCATCACGCGGAGGGCCAGTTTCTCTTTCTCCGTTAGGGGAGCAGCATCCGATACATAACCCTGAAGCGTACGATCTGCTTCTTCTGCGGCATCGGGCTGAGACGGTAACGGTGTCCAGGGCCTCATCTCTACGAGCCAGGGGGGCATCTCAGGTTTGGACGGGGTATCGGTGGTGGTGGTACTCTTAGGCAAACTGTGATTGGCGCTCGAGGCGTACAATTTTAGGTAATCTTGGAGTTGGGCTTTAAGAAAGCCTTGCATCAACTGACGCTGCAGCTTCTTGAAGTCTTTTTTCAAGAGCATCGTGTCGGTCCGGGGCCGTAGCGCTTCGATGTTGGATCGGACCTTGTCGGGAGTTGGAGTTCCATGCTGGTAGTCGAGAAGAGCTTCGGCGCTGGTGTCGGCGGCATCGCCGGTGGCCTCGGGCATCAATGGTAGTCTCTTCGGGTCTATCTTTCCGTGGTCTCTCATGACAATGGCGTACCAGGGCTTGCCTAGCATCTCAGATGCCGTGCGCGCCGCTGTTTCTTGGAGGATTCTGTTGCGAGACATATGTCGTTTGCGGGCATTGAGTCGCTTGTTGCTAAGCCGTTTAACGCCCACCCACCTGTATTCTCGGTCCTGCTCGGCATCATAACCACCGTCCCTACCGAAATCAAAATCCCGGCTAACGTCCTGACCACCGTTTTCGCTGTCACCGTTGCCATCGACTCGATCATCGGTGGGATTGGTAGGAGCTGTAGCATCGTTCGATACGTAGCGGACGGGCGCCAGTTGGCGCATGAGTCGCATCCGGCATTGTAAGCATACAGCGCCAACGGAGGCGCCTCTTGCGATCATGAGAGTAGTCGTATTATCAATTTAAATGTTATAATTTATTATATGGTCGAAGAAAATAGACAATTAGTCTAGTAAGTTTTACTACTTTTTCTTGTAGAATATGATGAATTGGGCTTAGCGTAATCGCCGCTTTTTATCCGCCACTGCAGTGGAGAGCTACACTAAGTCACTTAGCTTCCATGATTGATATTGACCTTGAACTTGAAAAGATATATCACGACTTCCTAGGCAGTCGTTAAAAAAGTGGTAAACAACAGGCTTAAAGAAATAATTCTTATCGTATATACCTATCTAGCTATGAGAATCTTTTCATTTAGCCATAGGTACCTAAGTCATAGGTATATGTAGACGGATGTTATAGACCCAATTCTACTAGAGGGCATGACTCCTTCACTCTCAATTGTAACCCAAAGTCTTCAACGCCATACCATATTGTAGCTAATCCAGCTGCCGCACTACTTACTAGACAAGACTTGCTAGATATGCCACTTGTTGGGCCAACTGTTGATATGTTGTTGATCAGACAGATCCACTTCGGGCACCCGTCAAAGCCGAGACCACGGCGCCGGTCCCCGGATAGCCTACTCACAACTCTGCGCTCGGCAAACCGAGATTTGGGAGGACTATCCTATCTTAGAATCCGATACTCCGTTCATCATGAGTATCCTCATCGCCTGAGCCAAACAGAATCCTGTTACGTAACTTCATTCATAATTCCCAGGTCATAGTGACATATGTGCCGTAGTAACCTTAAAGGTGGTATATATATATAATGTCGAAGATGGTTGTTACGATGTGGTGTAAATGACAGCTGTCTCGACATCCCAACCCTTCAACTTCTCGCCAAAATCATCTTATTCTGACCAAAGCTATATGTGCCAGCAATATCCAAGATGACAGCCCAAGATCCCAAGTATGACCGAAGGTGCGTAAAAGAGATTTCCTATTATCACCTCACTCGTGGCAGCTCCACGCCGCATCCTGCAGTCACGACCACAAGAAACTAACCTTAACTACCCAGCCGTCCCCTCCCTTCTCTCGAAGTCGTCTTCCAGAACAAGCTAGGCAACGCCCCAGGGAAGACGATCCTGGGCATGGTAGTAACCTTCCCGCCCAACGGCTCGACGCCGCCGCACCGCCACGGCGGCACCTCGGTGACGGCGTACGTCCTCGAGGGTACGCTCCTGAACAAGATGAACGACGGGCCGACGCAGGTGTTCTCGGCCGGGGGCACATGGTACGAGGCGCCGGGTTGTCACCACAAGATCAGCGATAATCACAGCAAGACGGAACAGGCGAGGCTATTGGCTACTTTTATTGTTGATACGCAGGTGCTTGAGGAGCAAGGTATGAGCGCGTTGCTGCAGGTTGATGAGGAGTTTAAGGATGTTAAGCTTGGTGGTTAATGGTGCTATTTGTTTTCATTAGTTGGCTGCATGAACGAGATAAAGCAGTTCAAGTCCCTATTCATCAGCCATAATGTACCAAAGAACGGGTCGATTTTATCTCAGTGATGAAGACATACAGTCTGACTGGAGGTTGGCTTGCTGTAATAGGATTGGACCGTGCTGAACTGACTAAAAGCGGCGTCGCTCTTGCCTTATCTTATCAGGAACAATTAAGCTAGATCAGGGTTAGAGCTTCCCGATGCGGTGCAACCACCCTTGCAGAGACGCGGTACTTGGTACGAAGTACTCTTGTTTCAATTAACTTACTTGCCTGAGATATCCCACCTTCAAATAGTTGACTCTTGATGCGCCTGAGAATTAAGCGTACTGATTTGCGGAAACCCATTAATGCTATACACATTTTTCTTTAGCAAGTTGCCTTCCATCTAAGTCAGCGTTCCCACACATCTCATCATCATCATGCCCCCTCAGAGACGAAGGCGAACAGCCCAAAACGAAGAAGACGACGAGAATCCCCGCCATCGGCGCCAACAACGACGGGCTGCGGAATCCGACGATGGGTCTGATGGCTCTGAAAACGACGATGAACAAGACGATGTCGACATGGATAGACCGGCTGGTGTCGACAGCACCTCGGACGACCAGCTTGTTAAGAAGCTTGTCCGTTATGCCCTAGCCTGCGAATATGCCAGGATACCCATCAGACGCGACGGCATACGAGATAAAGGTAGTCGATTCTTGTGTTCTACCACGAAATTACCTACTGACAGGCTGCCATGTTAGTGCTTGGTACCCAGGCAAGATCCTTTAAACGAGTGTTCGACGGTGCACAAGAGCAGCTACAGAAGGTTTTTGGTATGGAGATGGCTGAGTTGCCAGTAAGAGAGAAGCGCACTTTAAAAGACAAGCAAAGTAAGTAGGAGCAAGCCCAACCATAGCGACGAATTCTCTGTACTTGTATTGTCATTGTAATTTGGGTGCATTTGCTGATTATCGCATTGCGCGGGACGCAGAGGCTGTTAAGAGAGGTACTTCGCAAGCGTCCGCATCCTCCCGTCAATACATCATTATCTCCTGCCTACCTAAAAAATACCGGACACAACCTATTATCGCCCCCTCACGCATGCCTAGCGCCGCCGAAGAAGCTGCCTATGTTGCTTTCTACACCATCGTCATCTCACTCATCACACTGTCCAGCGGCGAACTGAGCGATATGAAGCTCAGGCGCTACTTGACGCGACTCAACGCAAGCCAGAACCTCCCCATGGACAAGACCGATAACATACTGCAGAAGCTCATTCGACAGGGGTATCTCGACAAGATCGTTGAGAGGGTCGAAGGAGATGAAGACGCAGTTACATGGTGTGTTGGTCCGCGAGGGAAAGTCGAGGTATCGCCGCAGAGTATCGCTCAGGTCGTAAGTGAGGTCTGGCGTGATCCGCCCGATGACTTTGATACAAAATTGGAGAAAAGTCTGGGCATACGGAGAACTGCGCAGACGCAGACCCAGGCTGCGAATATGGATGGGGAGGAGCAAGAGGACGAGTAATCGTCGAATATCGTAGGGAATAGTCTGTTGCAGTGTCTAGTATGGACAGATATAATGCCATGCTGAATGCTATCCTGGCTGCTATAGTAAAAAGCAATGCCACAAATGGACGCACTCAGGTATAAGTTGAGGCCTTCGTAGTCGGACGATCCCTTCTGAGCTTCGTTCGTTATGGAGTGCTTTGTGCCTAAAGTCGTAACTTTTGTGTCTGATTCAAATCATCGCGTATAGTAATAGTGCGCCGAGATCATGAAGTCCCATTCCGTCCCATCTGCACAATATGCTCTTCTCCCTCGCGCGGAGGCGGCGGGCCACAGGGTTGGATCATCTTCCGGATGAGCTGGGCTCGTACTTTGGCAGCCGGCTCGTTCTGCGCCAGGGCTATGTAGGCTAGTTGCGGCGGGTGGCCGACGAGACTCGAGTAAGTGTCGCGCGATATGTTCGTCCGCCATTCCCACGACGTCGTGTCGGGGTGGCCTGTGCCGATGTACTTGGCTTGTAGGCGCTCGAGCTCTTGTTGCGTGCGGAGTTTGTCGGCCTGGGCGCGTCAGTTAATTGAATTTTATGGATGATAAAGAGTATTAGGATTTTAGGCTTACCATGGTCTATTGATGTAATTGTATAGTTGCGGTGGATTGAAGAGGTATGCGACAGAAAGCAACTTGAAATTTCAACAATGTAGAGATTGAAGAGTGAATTGGATGGACGAGGTTGGGTATGCTTCTTTAGTGCAATTTACTGTTAGCACAATTCAAGATTTAAGATACATACCCGATACTTACATATGTATATAATGGGACCCTGAACCTTGACATCAACCAACTCCTGCAGATTGTTCATCTCAAAACAAATAGTTGCGATCTCGATTCAAATCATTCAGACTGTCATTACGGTATATGAATTCTCAAGTATTCTAGTTTTGCGACTATACTCACTCATTTTCACCATCTTCATTGCCATCGCCATTCAGATACCCGACGTCTTACTCCATTCATCGCGGCGAGAAATCCTCAGAAAACAATTATTGAAGGCCGTGATTTACACTACTCATCCAACGCCTTAGTGAGACTAAAAAACAAAAAGAAAAGAAAAGAAGGGGATATCTGCGAAGTACCGGAGGCTCGTGCCCTGAGGCGAGCTTTCAAGCCGACTCTATCCTCTTTATACTCTGAGTGGACCTCTCAGCTAAATATGTTGGACCCATGGGACGAAATTGAGACTCTCCAAAAAGGGCGCCGAGATACCCTCGCGTGTGCTCGTGACCTGGAAAGTATCAGAGATTTATGCGTCCGGGAACATGGTAAGAGCCATGTAGTTGAGTGTCCCGAATGCTGGACGCGTCTCATCAACCGCCTGCGGGACCGCTATTTAAACTCCGCCATCAAAGAATGGTTCTCAGGACGGAGAGCTTTTCTCCAGGAGCTGGACGACCTATTCGCTAAGGCTAGGGAACGTGAGGTCGATTTTAAGACCATCGAGGCGCGAATAGCCGATGAGAAGAAGGAATGGCTTCGGGATAGAATTTGCAATCTCGGCTTGCATTCAGCTACTAAGTCACCCGTCGAAGCGCGAGCATTGCAGCAGAAAGTGAACGACCGGGATATCCCTACCGATGAGCTTGTATCGGAACTGAGAGAAATTCTGGGGGCGGATGCTGAGGGGATACCCACTGCGTTTGTGAACAGTGTCAAACCAGCGCAACCTCCTTCGGTACGGGCCCATGCATACATAGACGCCCTTTTCCAGCCTGAACGGGATCCCTCTGGCGCCGTCAAGTCACGGAAGTATATCGACATGATCTCAGATGGAAAGCCGGTTTCAGAGGTGATCAGCATCATGGGTCGTGATCGCCAGTCAGTCAAGGGAGACTTAGAGCAGAAACAAAGGTTACAGAAGAAGCTGGAGGAACTCCGACGGGCTAAGGCAGCTCACGAGCTCGACAAGAATAAGAGGGATCAGATACGTCAGGCAAAAGCCAGAGCGGCACTGAGTAGTGCCGCCGATGCTCTGCCCCCGTGTTCTGTCTGCGATAAAACTGTCAACGCGGAGAAGTTCTTGGCCTGTCCGCTATGCCAACTGCTTAGTGAACATTATAAAGTGCTGGATAGGCCCACGATATTCTGCTCAGAAACATGTTATGAAAAAGACTACGTATGTTTTTCTTTACTTAGACCACCTTCCTCAACACTAACAACACATTATACAGGAATCACACGTCAATATATCACACGAGTGCTCATCGGGCTCAAATTGCCTAAGTCTAACCGAGTCAGACTCAGGGATGGAAATCGACGAGCCCTTAGTGGCATTCTGTCAAGAATGCGTAGAGAATCTAGGGCAAGGGTCTGTGTTCTGCTCCTCGCGATGTCTTGATGCGAACTTCGAGCGGCATCGGGATAGAGTGCATATTCCCGAGCGCGAGAGGAGACGGGATGATACGTATGAAGAAGGCCAGATTGAGTTTGAGACGGAAGATGAGGGCATGTATTCGGCTGGGCCGCACCCTGTAAGTCTGCGCGAGGCTTTGTCTGAGTGGCAGCAGAAGACGGAGGCTAGTGTTTCGCGAATGGGTTAATGATGTTGTCCGTGTTATGTCGGCCAGTGCAATACTGTTCGATATTTATTGATAACCCAAGCATGCAATTCATATTATACGTGGTGTATACCTGACTTAACAATATTGCGCAGTGTTTTTCACTTTAAGGCTATTGTACATATTGCTACGCATATTTGACGCTGAATTAGTGAGATCAACTTATTATTCGGACGAGGAATTACCAGTGAGACATGCACAACCATCGCTTGTATTAAAAACGCTACAAAACCCATTATAAGAAAATGTAGGTCGCATCTAAACTACGTAAGTAAGTAGGAAGACATGACAATTTCTCATCAATCGTGAATGGCTACTCCGAGACGGCCGATGGATATGCCCGCTCGGCGCCGGTGACTCGTTAGGACCGAGCTCCTAGTGGCGGGCAGCAGCTCCAAAAAAAGAGAAAGAGCTGCATCATTCTGCGCCAGCCAGTCACACATTCCTACCACCAAATATCGAATCGAATATATCCATTTGCGATAAATCCCATAACTACACGCCCTGCCTCACTGCCTGCAAACGCTCACTGCTTTGCTTTGTGCTGTTCTTTTACGCCTCAAGCTCCAGAAGCGAATACACATAAATAGTGCGAAATACCGGCATGTCCATCGTTTCCGCCCTCAAGGGCGATCTGCCACAGCAGGCTCGGTCGCTTGTAAGCTACCAACAAAGCCCTTCTGCGCAACATGCCTCCTCCCTTTCTTCGCAACCTTACAGCACATCTCGATCTAGTCTGCACCGGCGCGACGAAGCGAACTTGAGGCTAACGCTTGCGCGCACAAATAGTACCGACAGCTGCTCCGCACAGGCGGCGATTTCCAAGCCTACAACTTCCGCGAGTATGCGAAACGCCGGACGAGGGACGCATTTCGGGAGAGCAAGGATGTGGAAGACCCGAGGCAAATACAAGATCTCATCCAGAAGGGATTGAAGGAATTACAGATCATGAAGGTGCGACTGCTTTTCCCCGAGACGCATAAGGAAGGCATTATTGTTGGAATTAGTTAATTCTCATGGATAAGGAGGCAGGGAGAGTGTGCGAGAGAGGAAGGAAATCTTGCTGACGGATCCTTTTTACAGCGGCAAACTATAGTCAGCCAGTTCTATCAGATCGATCGGCTTGTGGTTGAGGGAGGCATGTCGGTACGTCGCGAATCTACGCCTAGATTGACCTTGGATATGCGTGGAGGCGAGAGCTAACGCATGGTGTACAGGGAAAGCAGAAGGGCAACTCAGGAGGACGTACGCGGCAAAAAGATACAGGGTAAGGACGCGAACTCTACCATTTACAAAGTGTACGGCGCATTTTGCTAACTCGAAGGTCAGATGGGACTGAGAGGCTTCTTTCGTCCGATTCTTAATAACGAACGGTAGTGGCCCGGCCATTCATCTAATACAGCAAGCGTTGTAGATATTTATCTGGGCACACTTCTTGTACTACTACTACCAGCATGATCATAACTGTACACAAGGCAAAACCACCGGATGCACATGCTTTTGACTTCGACGAAAGCGAGGAACGTTAGAATCAGGAGAGGCTACGGCTGTCTTTTGATAAAGTTCCTTTGCGGATGCGTGCGAAAAGGGCTAAACTGGCATTTTGACCATAAGCCTGGCTTTTAGCGAGATGTACAGTAACTTGGAGAGAACCCGTGATAGAACTTCAAATCAGCTCCATTCTAAGTACATATTTCTGCCTCCGGCTTATGCGATTATAGTTGAAGCAATAGAAGTCTTTCGAGTGATGGGAACTGCCGATAGATTGATTGGGTGCAGGGATGGGCTACAGTTATCTGTTGTGCAGCAACAAACTGGGTCTTTTTATTTCTGTTTCCTGTCACTTCAAATTCAATTACACTCTAAACCATCTACGAAACGTGTCACTTGGAATGAAGCTGCGATTCTTGAACCATTATTTAAATTCCCCTGAGAGTGCCCAACGAGCGTGAAGTCTAGAATTGAAACCGTATCTACTGAATGTATCAATATTTTCATCCTATAGCGCGAGGCGCAGCCGAAATATTACCGCTTAACTCACAATCATGAGAGTTATACCCCTTCCCTTCGCATGTATGACACGGCGAGCTCTTTCGACAAGATCACCTTCTATTTCCCGAACCATGAAGACGTCCGCAAGTGCCATAACACGCCTCGGAGAGAGTGGCAAAGCCTATTCATTCATCCGACCATTGGGCAGACATACCTCTTCCCGACCAAACGTATGGCTAGTCAAACAAGATGGTGAAAATGAATTCATAGCCAAAGGACCATCCCGAGAGGACGAAAGGGCGTTAGGCTGGCCAACTTTTCATCATGAGTTAAAGATGCAGCGCTTATTTAACGAGGAGAAAATGATAAGACCGATGGTAGATTTCATTCCGTCCTCGGATATGGATGATCCGATGATGGTGCTGGCACCCTTTGAGCAGACATTATGGCAGGCTCGGAATGCGCGTCCTATGACTACTTCGGAGATCAAATGGATCATGGAAGGTGTTCTACGTGAGTAGTACTCGTAATTATTTGGCTACGTATCTTATTACGACCTACCGGTACCCTTGAGGTCACTATTTAATGCTTGCATTTGACAATTACTAACAGATATTCTAGTCGGTATCCAGACAATTCACCGGAGAGGGTTAGTTCATACAGGTGTGTCCATCATGCTATTCCGAAGTCGCGTAGCCTTTAACTCACGCCACTAAGATCTCAAGATGGAAAATATCGGCATTACCGGATTCGACAACGATAAGCCCAACGAGAATGTCAGAGAGATAATCGTTCGCATAGTAGATTGTGGCTCCAGTTAGTATGCCATGCCGAGCAAGGTCTGTAGGTAGACTGGCTAACGCTTGGTTAATTAGTTAGCCAACCGGGCAGCCGAGAAATCTCGTCGCTTACGTATCGGAGCCCAGAGGTATATTTCGGAAAGCCCTGGGACCAAAGCACGGATATCTGGTCTTGGGGTATTATTGTAAGTGTTTTCTGGCTTGAAACAAGTTTACCACCCTGCTGTTCATCACAAACCTGCCTTCTATAAACCTGGCTAACATACGTAGCTGGCGCAACTACTCCTCGCACAAGTAGACTTCACGTCGCCGGGTATGTACGATGCCATTTCTACTGGCGCATTAGACAATAAGACCCAGGTCGCCCGTGAAAGAATGGTTGCCGACTTCGATTTATTTTCTGTGCCGCTTTATACGGAGGGAGTGGAGGGTCCGTTCTGTCTAAGACCCTATAAGCGTCCGGACCCTGATGATATATACATGTGGGCTGTTGAGATGAGCGAGAAAGGGATTTCGGGTGACGATATACAGTTCTTGGTGGATGTTTTGAACCCGCGGCCTGATGTGCGGCCTACGGCTGAGGAAATTATTAGAGGCGGGTATCTTAAAGTTCATTTTGAGTAGGATAAAAGGGGTAGATGATTCCACGTAGCAACGATCTCCCATCAATTGAAGATCCTTAATCCTTTCAACGGCTTTCTATGACTATAGTCGTAGTCTTGAGTCACAGACACGTGAGTCATTAGGGGTCCTGCACATGATAGGTTTCAAGAGAGATGCCAAAAAATAAGCTACGAACGCTGCGATGGGGGAACCTCGCGGTATTGGTCCGATACCTACGCTAGAGTGTAGAGATGGAAAGCTGATGTCTAGCTACATAATTTTTTCGCTTTTTCTATTTTCTATTGGGTAACAAAAGACCGTACAGTTTGATTCCTGGTTTCATCTTTCGATGTATGCTTCCATTTCTCTAGCTTGTCTCTGTGAATAGACAGAGGGTAACAACTGGTAGAAAGCGCCTTTTTGTATGATAGGCTGTATAGGGATTAAATATAAACAGGCAAAGCAGAAAGAATGTGTTAAAACCATTATATTTGCCTCATTGCCTTTCGGCTCACATCTCTATTTCTCTTACAACAAGTGGTTTCATCGTGAAATTTCACTTCAGCGAGTCTAACTGCAATTGATGCTGGCACCAACTTTCTGCGAAGTCGCCGACAAGCAGATACGCTTATGCTAAAGCGGCGCTAGCACAACATAGGTTAGTCTCGTTTCGAAACTTCAGGCAATTGGCACAGTGTCGAGTGTCTCTTATGGTCCAAAAGGTGCCCTTTCAGCACGATCCTCGACCGTACGGGCTTGTAACTGACACAGTATGCGGGCTGTACTAAACCTAGCAGTGGATAAGCGGACAACAGCGCGCTTTCCATTGCTCTTCAGAACATCTGATTTGCGACGAGAAGACCAACGTCACCATCACCAAATTAACTTTATTCCCATTAGTTACTACAAATAACACTATCGCAAAAGATTACACACCGTGCTGCTATTTTCCTTGTCGTATAGCCGGTCGCGTCGTTTGCCACTAAGTTGTGATGGTTGCTAGCTACGTCCGCAGAGCTTCGTGTATATAGTCGCATCGCGTAAAATATTCCTGTCGGGCCATCTTGTTTCGGCGTAATGGCTCCTAATGTGAGTGATCTATAAGGTTTCAACTTTGTCTTTTCTCCCCCCTTGCGACCTTAATTCTGACAAAGACATTCGACACAGTTCCGCCAGAACACCCAAACGCGCCGTGGCAATCGTAGCGGATATAACGATCATGACGAGTTTGATGGTATGTCCTTTCGGCAACTAGACACCACAACTAGCCACCAAATTTGGCTGGGAACGTTAATAAGGTTGTTACTGACTGACTCCCACTAGGTTTACCTATTCGCCAATGGCGCTATGAATGGATAACCATCACGCCACCGCCGCCACCAGACCTTACCCGCAAGAACGACATCTGGGCGCACGAGCTACCCCACGGCATGCCCAAGGACTCGCATTTACTTCCAAACCATACCCAAGAGCTTCTTAGAGCTGCTCGCTCAGGACGACTCTACAAGCGACCCGCTCCCGCAGAAGAGGAGGAAGCGGAAGCCGACCCTGCCGTACCTGAAAAGGCCGAGAAGAAAGAAGAAGACCCAAGCACCAAGGGCTTTCAGATTAAGATCTGGAAACAGGTTCCCCGTAACGCGGAAGGCCCTACCATTTCTCATCTGGCTAAAAAGAGGAAAGGCACTGTCACACTCTCGTCAGATCTCCCTGCCGGGGCTGCTTCTGGTCCGACTATAACCAAGGCTACCGTCCGTCGCATCGATGCCGCCGGGAACCCGTATACACAAGAGGTCACCCTGAATGAGGGACAACCAGTCGATGGAGAGATCATATCTACTACTGTCGTGGCGGCACCGACTCCGAGCGTTACCGTGGAGGCGGCTGTAACCCCCGTAAGAAGGCGCCCACCGCCTCCTAAGAGGAAGCCGAAGGGACCTGGTAGGGGTCGAAGGAAGAAGTTGCCTCTGCCAGCTACTTCGCACCCCATTGCGGCCAAGCCTGTTGCTCCAGGACTCGTGCCGGATGTGCAAACTGACGGTCTTCAGGTGAGTTTACCACTAGAACTGATACTTTGTGGTCTATACTTTTTTCTAACCTAATGCAGGCTCTGAAAGCGGGCGATGACGCATCGAAGCATAACGATATCGATATGGCTGACGACGATGACGGCGATGACGGCGATGATGGCGACGATGATGGCGAAGAAGGAGACGAGGATGACGAGGATGGCGACGGTGCCGAGGAAGACACCGGTTCTGTGTCGCGGGCCGACAGTGAAACCAAATCCGACCAAATGGAGATTACACCGCCCCTGAATCATGCCGAAAATACACCGGGAAATCTGGAAGTGTATTCGGCACACACTAATCTTTCCCCTCCGCAGCCGCACCCGTCACATGTTGAAGGAAGCCCTCTAAAGCAAGTGACCTTTGCCCAGTCTCCTAAAAATCCTCATCCCGATCCACCATCACAAGACGATACACCAAAGCCAATAACGGCTTTAGATGGTACTGAGCAAACACCCCAGCAAGCGGATCTTCCTTCAGCTGCGGAGACAGGCATTACTGAAGAATCATCTTGGGCAAATACAGTACCGGCGACTGACGGAGATGTCAAGCCGGAACTCGATATGGATATGGGTGTTGCTCCTCTGCCTACGCATGTACTTGCCGAGGCTACCCCCCTGACCATGGATAGCTCAGCAGCGCCATTGGATGCGCCGAATCCGTCATCAAATCTACCAATCGATTTCGCTACTATGGCCCCTTCCGAATTGCCCATAGACGACGCCCGGAACGAGTCGACTAGTGTAAAGCCATCTGTAGAAACCCCAGAAGACGGGATTGCTTCATCCGGCGATGCTTGGGTGTCTAAGAGCGCTACAGGAGAAGATGCCACAGCCAATTCTACGGGTCAAAATGTTACGGAGATCCCTGTAGAATCTTCAGTAGCTGAAGCTGCCAATAACCCTTCCGCGGATGAACAATTCGTATCTGCCCCTGGTTTCGCAGAACCGCAAGATGAGCAACTTCCACAAGAGGACAACGCAGCAAACAGCCCCGATTTGTTCAGTGGCCTCGAGGCAGCTTTAAACCAGCATGGCCACAGTAGCAGTGAGCCAATTCCAGAGAGCTCTGGGATTGAGGTACCGGCTGATATGCTGGCTGATGCACAGCCGGCCTCTGTGCCGCCGACCGAAGCTCCGAGTCAACCTGAGTGAAAGGCAACTCGGTCTGTATATCTATTAAGCGAGCTACAATTTATTTTTGTCTCTTGAGCTACATCTGCCTGTGACGCTAGGAGGCAAGTGTTATTAAGGAAATATGGACTGGTCGGAAGCGATATTCTGGGTATTGAAGGCGCAAGGGGGCGGATATGCTAGTAAACATACTGTTTCTTCCTTCTCATAGCTATTGATGAATACCAGAAATTATGCAGCATTGACATATCCATTACGCCGGTGCATTCTCGAATATAGAAAATAGTAAGCTTAGATCAAGTGTCTTCAGAATTTGTTGTTATTGCCCTACGTTTGCTGTTTGGATGTAGATCTGATGAGCCGCGAATGGTACTTCAGCATTGGCAGTAGGGGTCGAGTGCGTGGCAGGCGGCAAAACCCTGCCAACGGCCCGCTGCTTCGGCGAATGTTGCTCTTACTCAGATCCCCAGAATTTCCTCTCAAGACGATGCAACTCTGTTGGAGAGAAGCAAACACCAACTCATTCATCACCAATTACTTACTTAGCCTTTCACGAATACGTCATGGCATACAACAACATACTGATATTTTTTGAATCATCATAGAATTAATCAAGTGATTAACTAGTCTGTCTATCTACTATGGCCTGCTTGCCATTCTAGCACAAAGAAACTGGCCAAATGCGCGGGGGATGATACCTAAGTATCCATTTCAACGCTATAATACTCCACAAACGCCTCGCCTTGACACGCTCATCACTAGGTTGGGGAGAAGAGAATATACCCCCCGTTCCCTTTTGTGTGCGGTCTATTTGTTGTAAATGCTAACAAAATGCCATCCAAAACGCAAGTCGTTTAATCATGAATGAAACGCCCAGATCGATAAGATGGGACGCAGAGGGAATCACTTTAAGACAGAGATGACGCCCTTAAGGAAAGGGACACAGCTATCCTAGAACGGGTAACCAACGGCCAGTAGCAAAGTCTTGCCTTAATTCTTGCTGCTGCTGCTGCTGTTGTTCCTCTCGTTCTCTCTGCTCAGCTTCTCGCTGCTCCCTCTCGACTTTCTCAAGCGCAGAAGTGAGTTTCTGCTGCTGCTGCTCGACCTCCTCGCTCACCGCCGGAGCAGCGGCGCCGCCGTTCTTCAACTGCTGCGCGAGCAAGAACTGCGCATACCGGGATTTCTTATTGTGGATGCCACACTCGGTCTTCTGCTGCCCCTTCCAGCGGCCGGCGCGCTCGTCCTCGCCCGCGGCCACGGGCGACGTCGAGTGCCAGTCCCCGATGGACTTGTACCCCCTGTCCAGCAGGACGTTATAGGGCACGTCGTGCTCCTCGATGTACGCCTTGACCTGCGCGAAGGACCAGTCGAGCAGCGGGTTGATCTTGACGATGCCGCCGCGCTCCTCGTCGACCTCGAGGATGGGGATCTTGTCGCGCTCGCCGCCCTGGCTGCGGCGGCGGCCCGTGAAGACCGCGGCCACGTTGAGCTCGGCGTAGGCGCGCTGCTGGGGCTCGACTTTGGCGATCCAGTCGTAGAGCTCCGAGGCGGAGTCGTAGAGTCCCGCGCCGTAGCGCGCTTCGAACTCCGCGACGTCCGAGACGCCGTAGGGCTTGTACACGTGCAGCTTGATGGCCGGGTAGCGCTCCTGGACGCGCGAGACGAGGGCGTAGGTCTCGGGGAAGTGGTACAGCGTGTCGAGGAAGATGGCGTCGACGCGGGGCAGCGTGGGGTCCGAGGCTGCGAGCTTCGAGAGCATGTCGATTGTCACGAGACCCGTGAGCCCGAAGGCCGTGGTCTGGTAGAGGTTCGGGAACAGGTGCATGGAGAAGCGCAGACGCTCTATCGGCGTCATTTTCTCCATCTGTTGGTTCAGGTACCGCAGGTGCGGCTTTGTGAGGGTGATTTGCGGGAGATTGGATGTGGAGCTTGCCGCTGAGAACGAGGAGGTCGCTGAGGCGTAGCCGGATTCTAGCTCCTCGCTTTCTACGGACTTCATTGTCTCTATGGTCTGTAGGTGAGGCAGGGAAGATTTCGTGTGGGATGATAGCGAGGCCATTGTGTGTGTGAGGAAGAGAATAAGGATAAGGATGTGGCAGTGGATGTGTGTCTCTGTCCTTAAGGTTGAGTATGTGAGTAGAAGAGAGGTATGGTGCCCGGTGTGTTGGGCGGAGGGATTGCGAGGGAGAGACAGAGCCAGAGTTCGTTATTTCTGCTAGTAGTGTATGTGTGTATGTATTCTGGAGTGTGAATGTAAAGCTGTTGAGATATAGAAGGATTTAGAGGTTGTATGATGTATGTGGTATAGAGTGAATTGTCGTAAGAAGTGTAAGAGCACGAAGGCAAGAGAAGTATGTGTAGACTATATTAAACCTTTGTTTCCTCTGAGACGGAGATACTTGGTCTTGGTCTCACTCCTGGTTTGTAATAGCATAGGGTTACTTTACGACTGACTAATTAGGATCCGAGCACATCATCAGTGCAATCAGTACGTCTTATGTGTGTGCCTGTCCCCATTCATCGATTGATTCTCCGCGGTTCTCTCTCTCTGCGGCCTGCCTGCCTGCCCTGCTCCATATGCCATATTTAGCTCTGATAGGCCATACCAGAGCCCGTTAGAAATGCCGGAGTACTGGCCGGAGGATACTACACTACACTACTGTGCTGGCTGGCTGGCTGCCCTTTTGTCAACATGGCCCATGGCCCATGGCCCCCCTTAGTCTAGGTTTCGTAGAAATTTTAGAAGACGATCACGACATCTGCGCTAGCCGGCAAGGCCGCGGCGCTGATTGGACGGGAGGACGCCTGAGGTTGGGATGGGATCTCGAAAAACTAGACTTGCCCATGGGGCTGCCGGCTATGGGCATGGCGACATCACCTCAGCCGCATCCCGCTTTCCACCGATACCCTCGACCCTGACCTGACCTGACGGGTTGCTGGGTACGGGCAGGTTAGGTTTAGGTAATCCGACGCGGGATATTTCATCATATCAGGTTTTTCTTTCTACGCTACATATACTAGAGTCCACTTTTTTTCCTATGTACAAAGTATGTATTCTTCGACGGACGACTTCATTTTGCCACTCCCGTAGCTGATGCCCGTTTGACGACTACTGTAGGTATGAAAGCGAGATCTACTAGCCTTGATCTTCTGCGCTTCGATTGCGTGCTCGCTGAAACGTCATGTTTGAAGTCATCGAGATACATAGATAGATCTCATGCTTATCTTTTTATAGACTGCCGGGCATCTCGCGCCCACCGGCAGAGATCGTGATGAGTCACTCACTTGCTCACTTATTGTTCTGTTATCTATGGCTCAATACAATCCGGCGATTGCGTGATGTCTTTCTAGTCTCGTTGTAAAACCTCGGCGTCAAAAGAACTGTAAGACAAGGCTCCACTTGGTTATCGTACAAAGGAGCCAAGGAAGCCTCTAAAACGTTCGCCATAATCGTGTCATCTTGTGTTATGTGTCACGCAATATATATATAAAGGCGAGCTTGCCGCTATTGCATTTCTTAATATACTCGCATTCCGAGCTCACGGTGAGACTCGCGGCGAGACTTATGTTAGGAGTGGTTTGACCTGAGAGTGAATTTGCTGCGTCGGTCTCAAAATGTGAGACGCAACACTTTCGGTGGTGATAACGTCGGTGGAGCAGTTGATCCGTTTGACTGATCAATGTTACCCGCTAGAGAGTCTCTTGACCTCAGAAGTTATGCAGCAACGCTGCCATGAAGATGTGAGACGCCTCGGGCGCTTGAAGTCCGGATAGCATCTCGTAGCCGTCCAATTGTCGAGAGTCGGTTATCGACCCTCGTCATCACATGCCTGGGCCCACGGTAGTCGATGTCGCAATAGCCACGATCGATGGCGCCCCGTAGCGAAGGCCGGAAAGAAATTATTTTCGCGCTTCGATTGTTTTCTCTGCTTTGGCGGTTGTCGGATGGCCAGCACGCCATTACATAGACAATGGCTGGTGAGGTAGTAGGCAGGATAAGGTATGGCGACGTTGCACGCAATCGCCGGCTGTCGGCACAACGTGGCTAAAGAACAGAGCCGCCCGATTACCGATGTCGTAGGCACGAAATCCGGTTGCCCGTTCCCATGATATGCAGGCTAACCAGATAGGGTTAGGAGAGACTGGGCCAGACCAGGCACATCATGTCAACCTGCATCGGTAGCTGCCGCTGCGAGGAAGTTTCTTGGCCAATGAAGAGACGTATTATTAAGAGACTTATAAATATCATAAGCCAACTCTCATGCATTTTTAACCAACAACGTACTCCGTCTACCACTGAGTTGCTTGGAGGGGTGGTGTTGGATCGCTTTTTGACACCGACCACTAACTCGACCTTATTGATATGCGTAGAGGCCATGTTAGGGCGTCAGGCATCTATCTAATCTGATAGACTGCTGACACACTCGCAATGCCTCTTCTTCTATTGTTGGAAAATGCAACAGCACTATCAGACCGCTACAACTGTTGCTGTTACAGTGCCCGTCCTCATTAGAGACAGTCTAAATCACAGTCTTTTCACTATGCCCGTACTATGCGTATCTAATCCTTCCACAGTATGACGACAAGTTCTCTGTAATCTTAACCAATTTGAGTTAGACTTCACGTGGAATGGCTTGGCAACTTGTCAGTCAGCCCACTATTTTTCCAATTAGGTTATCAGATTCTCTTTGTGGGTGAGAAGCAGCAACGGTCACGGCGCCTTCTCGACTCGCGACAACGCGAAGTGGAAGTCTGCTAGTGGAAACTTAATTGAACAGTTTGTTTATTCTGCAGATATACATCCTTACTAGAGGGCATCAACCTTGCACAGCTTCGAATTCATTTCAAGGTTCCTTGCTTTTGTTTTTATATAAACAGTCTTTAAGTTGCATCGATATGGATACCCAAGACAACAACCCCGCGAAACAGGCCCGTGCTGGCCGGCCTCAGCTGTCGACGATGCGCAGCGGCTCGTATCTCAGCGACCACCAGCAATACCGCGCGCCTACCGTCCAGCCCGAGAACCACGCCCATTTCAATATAGACACCGTCGTAGAAGACCTGCAGGCTGCCCGCATCTCGCCGCCCAAGACCTTCAGTCCCTTCAATGGCGTGCCGAGCAAGGACGACCCCCCGCGCATCGTCGAGGGCCTGAGCCATGACTTTAGCCACCCCAACTGCGCGCCGCCGAGGGGCACCGCGTCGCAGCGCATCGTGGCCACCTTGATGTACAAGGCCAAGTCTTCCGGCGCCGCTCCTTCTACGCAGGGCAGCTCTTCCTCGACGCCCAATATCCCCGCCAATTATGCCCCGACAACCAACCCGGAAGCGTATCCCCTCGAACCCCCTCCAGCCATCGACCCCGAGTCGCTGGATAATATATATGGATCTTATATATCGCCCATGTGCATCACCTCCTTCCTTCATCTCATGTCTGCCTTCCCACTACCCCAGGGCGTGACTGAGACTACGTCTTCTCATCGCTGTCTTGATGACCCTGAACACCCCCTGGTTGTTGAGTTGACGCTTGCTCCGGCCCCGGCCCCCGACTACCTCTCGTTGGCGGATCTGCGAAAGCACGAGTCCATATACCGTTTTGAGCGCGAATGGAATGTCGACGTTGTTTTACAGGCTGATACTCTTTGGCGCCGGCATCCGCGCCTCGTGGTCTTTGATATGGACAGCACGTTGATCACGCAAGAGGTTATTGATCTCCTAGCTGCTACAGCTACTGGCCCACCCGATCTTGCCGCCAGAGTAGCGGATATCACTCACCGTGCTATGCTGGGCGAGCTAGAATTTGAGGCCGCGTTCCGAGAGCGGATGGCCCTTCTTAAAGGTCTACCTGCCACTGTCCTCGACCAACTGAAGCCCACACTTGATGTGACCAAGGGTGTACCACAGCTCATCAAAGCTCTCAAAAAGTTGGGCGTCAAGACAGCCGTGCTATCGGGTGGTTTCCTGCCCCTCACTAGTTGGCTTGCTGGTCAGTTAGGCATCGATTACGCTTATGCAAACGAGATGGCTATTAGCGACGACGGGCGGTTAACCGGCGAAGTTATTGGAAGAATTGTTGGAAAAGAACGCAAACAAGAGCTTCTCTTGGAGATTGCCAAGAAAGAGGGTATATCACTGGAGCAAGTGGTCGCTGTCGGTGATGGCGCCAACGACCTGCTCATGCTGGGCACAGCAGGCCTCGGCGTGGCGTGGAATGCGAAGCCCCTTGTTCAAATGGAGGCTAGTGCACGACTGAACGGCGATTCGCTGCTCGATCTGCTGTACTTATTCGGGTTCATGCGCGAGGAAATTGAGATGCTGACTATATAACCTACTGTGTAGGTCCCGTCGTCGTAAGGAGCGGCAAGGGATGAGTTAAGATAAAGAAACAAAGAGAGAGCTGCCGTAGATCGGTATCAAACTAGACTAGCAGGCCTAGGTAGGGATATTACTGGCGCTTTCAAAACTGTTGTTGCATGATGGGGTTAAGAATAGGGCTCTGTAAGCATGAATATGGTCTTTGTTGGAAAGGTTACTGGCCTACTAAGCCAATTGAGGCTTGTCGAATGAAACACAAGGAAAAAAAGGGAACTAGTTCTAAAGGCTCGCGGCGCAGGTTGGCCCTTACTGAGGTGAGAAGAATAGAATTAGAATTATTCTGAGGCCAACCTTTATAAATAAATAGTGCGTTAGCAAAAGCTGATGGATGAGTTGCGACTTTCTTTGAAGTGAATTACGTAATTTGCAGTTTACAAAGCACAGCATGATTAAGAGGTCTGGCCCATCAAGCTGATTGGCAATTCAATACGGCGGTTTCAGATACGCGCTTGAGGAATTACCGAGCATTATATGGGATATCCCTTGATATTTTAGAACCACTGGTTCGCCTTAATCTATACCCCGAGTGACTAAAAAAGGGAAGGAGGAGCAAGGTTCGTCGCAGCATAGAGGTACAACAACAATTTTGCCATTCGGATAGATGATATGTGGTTTATGTACAGGGAGGGCGAATGCCGAAGCCGTCTAGGTCTGGAACAAAGGAAACGCAATACGTTCGGTAGCAAGCTCGCGTCTTCGACACATATATCTAGTACTGTGGCGCTCGAAAGTCAGTTTAACATTGATCTAAAAGGGGCTTTAATGTAGAGCCTGAAGAGGGGCTATTCTGTTCTTAAAGTGGCTGGCCGGAACAACAAGAAGATAGCGCTGAGAATGACTTACGTCCTTGCCCCATTTGTTGTACTTGTCGTGAAGGCGCTGCACAAGGTATAAGTTAGCGACTGTTTATAGGGAATTTAATATGTATGCGAGAGCGTCGGTGCCGGAGGGGCTTTGGGGAAAGGGCCCTCTGCAAGCCAACGATATCGAGAATCATGAGTTCGTAGGGCGCGTATATACCTTGGGTAGGTCGACATCGGGGACGACGACAACGTTGACGGCACTGGGGGCATCTCTGGGCTCGAGGGCTCCGTCACCACCGGGGTGGTAGCGGTACTTGCCCTCGGTCGCACCGGTCTCCCAGGGCATGCCGGCCTTGGCCACGCCGACCTTGGCTTCCGATGTGGAGGATGTGGGAGTTGAGCCTGGAGACAGAGTATGTACACGTTAATAAAGGAGGGGCCAAAAGGAAAGCGAATTCGTTGGCCGTAGTGTTTGTTGATGCTTGGCCCAGTATGCAGGGAGAAAGACGCACCGAAGTAGAGACCTGCACCACCTAGAGCGAGAAGCATAACACCTCCGAGGATCTATGCGCAGGTATTATGGTCAGCTTATCGCCTCCTAGAAGCTGAAGTGTTCGAGAATATTTCGATCGCGCGCCTAGGTGATGTGTGTATTGGGTGTAGGTCGTGAGGTCGGGATATGACGCACCATGACTTCGGGGTTGCGCTTCTCCTCTGCCTTGAGGGCAGGGTCCGAATCCTGCACGAGGCGGCGGGCCGAGGTGGTGAATCTCCTGGACGAGAGGAGAGCTCGTCGGGCGATGATGGACGACATGGCTGCTGTTGTTCGGGGCTTTCGTTCGTGGGTTAACGGTGAGGTGGAGGATTTGGTATTGACGCTGTTTTTGGATGTTCTTAGAGCTGCACAAACATCAGTCCAAGTCGTCCCGGGCGTCAGGCCATATTCAGTGTACATATGTACCTGATGGAGCTGATTGACCAATCAGATGTGCTTAGTTCTTCTGAGCTCGGCTAGAGCTTTCTATTCAACTGGGGCTTCGATTCCATGTGGTGTAATGTGGCTGGTGACTTAGTGGGGGCGGTACGTACCTTCCTCTTGTAATTATAATGTGGCTGTGATGTCACTGCACTTTAGCGGATTTCTTGGCGCGGCATTGCTGCATTGTGTGATTCGCAGATTGGCACCCATCGCAAAGTGGCCCCTGACTTTGTCATTCCAAGCCAACCATCACGGCCCGCGACACGACGTCCCAATTCTTCGGTTCGTTCTACTACAACTCGACTCGCGTCGCTGCGATCTGCCGCTCCCTTCCGACACCACGATATTTCCTTGCGTTCTAACACGTCTCCGTTTCTTCCTCGTCGGTCACTCCTCTCGGCTCTCACGTATTCCCATTATTCCTCTCCGCCGCGCGGACTTGCGATAATCTAGCAGTGCCGCAATCCTGTTGTGACACCACACTCGTTTAACCATTTGCAATTCGACATACAACTAAAAACCGAGCCGCCGATATTTATATATTCCTAGTTTTCTCAGCCACAACCTTGACGCATCGCTCTCGGCCCCCGGTGAACAACGAAACTCCTAGCCGTTCTCCGGACCCCATTCGTCAGCCCTGCCCGAGTCCGATCGCTAAGAGCATGTCGCCGCAGCCGTAAATTCTTGTAGTTCCATCGATTTACACCCTTGCTGCTTGGAAACCAGTATTTCCGCCGATGAACCATTGCCGCCATGGCCTCACACGCTCAGCCTACGAACGATGAGGCCACGCCGGCTCCTCAATTCCCCCCAGCACCTGCCAGTGTCATATCTTCTCGCATGACGGACATAGCATCCGAAGATGGTGATACAGCCGGACCAGCCATCAGGAAAAACAGTCAGGCTACCGAATCACGTCCGGGAACTGGGACCACGGGCATGCCTTCGTCTCGAGGAGGCAACTGGTCGCAATCTTTACCGCTCCGGAAGGGCCTACAGCGAGGTAGTCTTAGCGGCAGCATCGGGAGCGGAAGGCCGCTGAGCTCCGCGAGCAGGAGTCACGCCCCTTTGGCTTCCCAGGCTTTTTTCCGGCCGATGAGCTCCCAAAAGCTTCAAGCTCAACGAGGAGCACCGCGCCCTCCATCCATCGGTCAGCACCGACCGAGTATCGACGACTTGCCAGATGAAGATGATCAGTCCCACATTGCCCCCAATGAGGTCCGCGGGCCAGCGACTACCAGTTATATCAACCAGCCTACTGGTGACCCAGATGACGTGCAGCCACCGCCGTCACGGGGGACAGAAGTGACAGAACCCTACGACCGTGTTACAACCACGACAAGTCCTACGCATGGCTACTATCCTACTGTTAGTGTCACTGATAGCGTTAGCCCACTGCACCGAAAGCAGGCCGAAGAGAAAGGTCTATCTTTGAACCTCGACAAGAGCACCAGTTACCGGAGCGCTGGTAACCCCCCAAGTCCGGTCAAGACGCCGCACTCCTTCAGATCAAGTTTATTCATGTCAGGTATGGGCGAGTCGGCTGCGAACCGGCCAAATCATGACATGCACGGCGCAGAGAAACTGTCATCTGGCGCTTCCTCTCCACGGCTACCACCTAATACAGCTGCGACTAGTGCTAAAGAGGCACGCCCCAATACCCGGCTTGGCCGCAATCATGAATATTTCGAAGGCAATACAGTATTCTGCCTAGGTGGACGCTTCCAGAACACGCGCCATCGACCCATCAATATTGGAACAGGCTTTCTCATTGTCCTGCCGGCTGGATTATTCTTTGGGGGATCTGCACCATACCTGTGGCATAATCTCTCACCTGCTATTCCAATAATATTCGCCTATATCTTCATCGTTTCGTTTTCCTCATTTGTCCGTGCGTCCGTGTCGGACCCAGGAGTAAGTTTAGCTTGAACATCCTATACTCATATTTGTTATATACTGATATCTTGATTGTTTTAGATCCTGCCTCGCAACCTTCATCAATTTCCTCCGCCGGATGAGAATGAAGATCCACTGCGCTTAGCACCTCCAACTAATGACTGGACATTGATCAAATCGGCAGAATCGAATATAGCGGCTATGGAGGTCCCGACTAAGTTCTGCAAAAGCTGCAATATTTGGCGGCCACCTCGCGCTCATCATTGTCGGCTGTGCGACAACTGTGTCGAGACGCAAGATCATCACTGCGTCTGGGTTAATAACTGCGTGGGGCGTCGAAACTACCGTTACTTCTTTACTTTCGTCACCTGGAGTACCATCATGGGCCTCTACCTTATCGGCACCTCAATTGCTCAGCTCGTTATATATTCGCACCGTGAGGGTGTTTCATTCGGCCAGGCGGCGGGACATTTCCGCATTGCGTTGACTTTGATTATATACGCAGTCCTCGGCTCTATCTACCCCGCTGCGCTGACCGGATACCACCTGTTCCTGATGGGGAGGGGCGAGACAACGAGAGAATTCCTCAATTCCCACAAGCTTCTGAAACAGGATAGGTACCGCGCTTTCACGCAGGGGAGCTTATGGAGGAATTGGGTAGTTGTATTATGCCGTCCTCGACCACCGACATACTATCGCTTCAAGGACCGTTATGAGGAAGGCGATCAGCGTTTTGGAGAGCGGCGAACCCTACAAGAAAACAGAAGGCCCGCAGGCAGTCAGGACGTGGAGATGCACTCTGTACGACCGTTCCAAGGTCCGGTGTCCTTGCGCACTGAAGCCTCGGCTTCTCGATAAGACCATGTATATTCTTCTCTCCCTTGCGGTCAGTCTCCAGCGACCGGGCCACTGGCTGACGCCTTTGTTGTATTTTTATTGCTCTATACCCATAATAACCGTTCGTTTCACACATTCGCCCAATACTATGATTCTTGTCATGCAGAGATAGTATTGGTCTTTAGACTACAGCCCCTGTGTCTTGTTGTCCAGGGCAGCCGGAGAAACAATTTTTGCAGGAACAATGCTAAAGGAAGCATTGTGTCTGCTTGTATGTGTACATGTAATACGTCCTTTTTCACTCTGCAACAGCTATGGTAGGATTGGGTATGTTGCGCTTTTTCGAGACAAGATAGATGAATGTAATGACCTTTGCCACGTTTCTTATAATTCGTGTATTATGTCCGTAGTAGCCCAATTCTATGGTCGTGGCATCATTCTTTCCCGCTTTGTGATATTAATAGCGATGAGCAACTCCTCACCTGCTGTTTGTACAGCGTCTCTTCCTCAGTTCTATTTCACTTCCTCCGACCTCCGTCGTAGTAATTGACGAAACTCCATTCCAACCTGCCATCGCATGTCCGATTCACCCCTTCACCCTACCAACCAACTGCTATCTATCCGGAAACCGCAGCAGCTTTCCCTCCTCGGCCCTGAGCTGCAGCCTCGACTGGGACAGCCTACCGCGCAGCTCGTCGAGTTTATCCCGGGCTTTCCCCTCCCTCTTCCGCGCCTTCTCAATCGTCTTGTCCAGCGCCCTTATCTTATCTTGCATCTCTTTACATTGCTTCCGCGCGACTTCTAGGTCGTTGCGCGCGTTTCGCTCGAATTCTCCGTTGCCGCCTGGCCGCCCGCTTTCTGCGAGTCGCTGCTCGTGGCGCTGCAGCGAGGCGAGGGAGGCGGTGTATCTGAGTTCGAGGGTTTTGGCTTCGCGTATTACTGTGCGCAGTGAGTAGGTTAGTGGTTGCTGGTTTCAGCTCGGATTGGAATTGAATTGAATTTCGTTGCGTGAGGTGTGGGAGTGTCCTGAGAGAGAGAAACTATCCAGGATAACAATACTCGTGTTCCGACTACACGGAAATGGGAAAAGGAAGTGACGATGAGAGTAGGTAACTTACCATTTTCTCTCTGAGTCTCGAGGGCGTGAATCTCCGCCACGCGCACGTTGACCGTGTTCCACTGCCTGTCGACCTTATTCTTACAATCCTGTAGCTTCGATTCTTTCCTCATGATGTTTTCCTTCTGGTTCTGAACTGTCGACATCATGAAAGGCCAGTTCCGAATATGTAGATATTTACGAATTGTTGCTTCCAGCTTGATGGCCATCTTATTGGCTTGTAACCGTCCGTTATTATGATGATGCGAACCGCTTTGACATATAAAAGAGTCACGATGAGTTATACGGCACAATAGGGGACTATGACGTAGACTGTAAGGACTGTGAGGTGGTACCAGCGAGAATCACGCGCAAACTGAGCTCTCTTGTACCCTTAACAGTCACGCGAAGGGAATCAGCTGCGAGAAATATGTAGGTAGTCGTATAAATAGCATTAAGCCCGCTAGGGGTGACTGACCCATGGGGAGGGTACCGGGCCTCCCTTTTGGTGGAACGCAAACATGAAGATTTTCGTGCGACACTGCAAATTCAAGGGGATACAGCTAGAGCAGCTGAGGACTCGAGGTTTCAGGCGGCTGTTCCCGTTTGGCTGACGGCGTCCAGTATTAGGGATGGTTAATATAAAGTACTCTATTCTCTCATTTCTTGAGGTTGTGTGGATGGAGGGAGTATGTTTTTGATTAGTTCCTGATCCCAGTCATTCCGCCGGTTTCCACTCGTTGGACAAGGCCTGTGCGTCGATGTTATAAGTTGATTAAGAGATGATGTCGAATCCCTCTTAAAGCTGAAGTCAGCTATTCATGAATTGTCTTGTACCTTCCTCTGTCTGACATAGCAGTTCATGGGTGCTCGCGTTGATCGGTATTTAATCCGGGACTTCCAAGCAGATACTTGCTGCCCTTGAACGAACAGTAACTCCTTCCCTGGAACCTTGTATTACGCTCGCCTAACACTACCTTGTGACCAGCTGCGTAGCACCGTGTGCAACTGTATAACCTGTTGCGTTACCAAGGTGCTCATGATGTGTGGTATTTCTACCTAATGTTCTGTGAACGCCGGTCGAGCAACATATTTTCACGCTCAATTTTAAGTCATGACTGTGCATATAATTCTAGAGGAGCTAAAGCCCGGTCGGCAATGTTCACGTCGTCTGTCTCCCTCCTTTTTAGCAAAGAGGGACGCCCCAAAGATCTTGTTGTACAGAAGCCTATGTGAGGCTCCGTTACACACGTTGACTGCATTGGACCTTTGCAGTCACATCATACTATTCGTATGAAGGCACATCGCACAAGTCTCGGGTACCTATTGAGACCGTCTTAGCGAGGCTTTACAGAACGGGAGGGCAAAGGCGGAGGGAAAAGCTGTGAATATAGACATTCGTTAACGCGAGGCGGTAAGACAGTCTTGCCAATGGTCAAGAAATCTGGCGGGCACATAAAACTACCTCGTGTTGAGATGACACTATCTGCAAGCCTGATATTCGACGCTTTACGATCGCTCCTTAATGGTCTTCCGCATATCTAAACGTTGCCACTAGAAAGCAAGACTGTATAGCCGGTGCTGTTCTACACAATATTGAATTGAATGATCCGTAACAAGAGGTTTGATGTTAATATCAGTCTACTGTTTAAGTGATCAAAGCTTATGCCGTCAGTATACGTAGCACTTTGATCACGTTGATATCTGTTTCCCACAACACCATGTAGCAGTGCATGGAGTCTATAGGAACGAGCAGTGATGAGATCCTTTCATGAGTGTTCATTCCAATATACTATTCTCTATCATAATATAGTCATTACTCCTTCCGTCCTGCCTCACGTCATCTGTCCCTACGTGTACCCAGCACAGACATCCTGATAGACGTTGTTCTCCAGCCCAGCGGCATCAGTAGGGATGTAGTTGAGGTAGGTAGCATACGAGTAGGTCCAGCGGGGGTCATTCAACTCCGTCTTCCAGGTCCAGTAGATCCAGCCGGCCATGCCGGGCTTCTCGTAGAGCTGCTGCTGCGCGGTCCAGAACTTCTTGAAGAAGTCGGCGTTGGACCAGTCGACGCCGCTCGTCATGCTCCACTCGCCCGTGATCTCGAAGCTCTCGCCCGACACGACGCGCGAGTCGCGGCACGCGCTCTGCATTAGCGCGTCCTGGTTGCTGTTGTCGCTGACGCCGAAGCCGATGTAGTTGTGGTCGTCGAAGCCCGTCAGGCTGTCGGCCGCCACGGCGCCGTTGCTGCGCGGGTCGCCGGAGGACCACTTCGACGACATGAACTGCACGTGCAGCGCGCGGTCACCCGACACGCCCAGCGCGGACTCGGCGGAGCGCACGGCCTGGAGCGCGCCCGGGTAGTACGTGTCGATCATGCTCGGGACCTGACCGGGGGCCGGGTAGCGCCCGTTGGCGTCGTGCATGGAGACGGGCTCGTTGAGCACCTCGATCATGCCGACGGTCGAGTACGCCGAGTTGGTGTGGATGCGGTTGGTCATCCACGAGAGCCACTTCTCGGCGCGGCCGTAGTCGTAGTCGTTGTAGAACCCGGCCGGGTTCGGGTTCTGGCCCGTGAACACGTCCTGCTGCTGACCGCCGGGGGCACCGTGCAAGTCGATGATGACGTAGATACCTAGATCGGCGGCCTTCTGGACCACGGCGTCGAGGTAGGGCAGCATGAGGTTGCCGTCGGCGAAGGGTTCGCTGGCGGTGTCCACGATGTCCGTGTAAGACCAGTAGCCGATGGGGATGCGGATCGTGTTGAGACCGACATCGTGCACTGACTGCACCGTGTCGGGCGTGATCCACGTCGACCAGTGCTTCTGGAAGGCGGCGTTGCCGGCATCGCGGTTGCTGCCCGAGTAATGGTCCCTCATGCAGTCGAACTCGCTGGCCGAAGAGCCGCAGCCCATGACGTTGGGCCATTCATTCGGCATGAAGAATGGCTCCGAGATCAACCATGCTAGGAACGTGTAAGTCTTGGGTCTGAGTCTTCGCAGCGACTTCCTCTAGAGATAGAGAGAGTGTATGTGGAATTGCTGTTATCGACTTACACCCGAAGTTGACGCCGCGGATCTTGGTCACGCCGCTTGGCAGAGACGGCTCGAACCTCTTGCCGAGTTTCTCGAAGCGCGCCGTCATGTTGAAGGCGGCGAGCTCGCGGTCCTGGGGCAGCCAGGCGTGGGCGGCGCCCGCCAGGAAAAGGGGAGCAAGCGGTGAGTAGCGCATCGTGATCCTGAGAGTCCGATGAAGATGAACCGAGAGGATGGATGCTAAGCACTACCTCTACAGTAGTGTCACGATCCCGACAGCCATGTGGCGGCCACCGTCCCTTTTGTACGTATGAAGCTGGCTGATATTAAGCTACGGCCATGCTCGCCGCGCGTCTCAGTGGAATGGATGTCAGCGTTTCGTCCTTGCTGATGCCATCTCGGTCCGATTGTCAGGACCATGTGGCTGACGGTGTCTTCGGCCTTCCGTATTCACGACAGCTCCCCCCCCGGCTACTGGCCGGCCTTGGCGACTACCGTTTTGGGTCGTCTTTGGTCGTCTCTGTCTGGGCTCTGCTGGGCTTAGTCGGCTGCCGTTTTCAAATTAGCTGGGATGATCGTTGCTTGGTAACGTTTAGCTCGTTTCAAACTCGGCTCCGTTCCCCCTTATTATAAGCACCTTAATTGTCTTTCGGGAAGGTAACAGAGACCGGCAATGCATATAAGGAGCCCAATAAGGACCCCAACGAACCATAAATTTAAGGCTTGAGATGATAAGTCATGTGTTTCATTACTTCGTCATGATTTACTGTAGGAAGGGTTGCTCTATGGTCTCAGAGGCCACCATTTTTTACTGTTAGTGTAGCTCTCCGCAGCCCAACTAAAAGACGGCCGGGTTAGCGGGTTCAAGCTAAGGGGGAAATGAAAGGAGGCACACATACTAACCGTGCAACAGTTCGGTTTCCTTAATATCATATTCTAGGAAATGCGAGACGCATACAATAAGCCTATCAGATACCTGCTTTAAGGCATAACCAGCTGGACTGCCGTACCAGCACAATACAGCCCCCCTTTACTGCGGAGAGAGGACTCAACTGGCGAGCATATGGTAAATATATTACGAGGAATCTCAAATCCAGCAAATATTTATTCCCACTTCCTCAGCTTCACAACAATCCTACGTCAAGTCCTTGACGTGGTATACACCTAACTTACATATAGTACATCGCGTTGATTCGCAGATCAATTTGGGACTGTATAACTAAATTGAGGTGAGATGTTGCTGCTGTACGTCGTGAATGTGGCTCTGATAATGTCATACTACCTAAACAGCAGCTGAAAGTGGAATATGCAAGATTCCAAAACAGATTGTTAAGACGCAGAAGTGAGAAAAACACGCCTTGGGGAGCTGACGGTAAGGCTGAAAAGCAAGCAGGCGGGGTAATTCATCGCCCACGAGGCATGCATAGTTCTTTCTTTTCGGATTGTTCCTATATCTTCTCACGCAACATATATTATGTTGAAGAACTCGTCATTGGGCGAGGAGATGAACGGCCATGGCGTTTTCGGGGAGCTCATCCGCATATCGATATGTTCCATTGCCAGATCCATCGACATATATTCGGCTGCTCGAGGTACGGCCATGTTCAGACACATCAGACCGTTCAAGCATATCAATAGAATGTACGACTAGGATCAGCAAGCTCGAGGACGCACGGGAATATCATGCACTGTCGTATATGTGGAATCCGACAGAAAGGGGTGGAGAGCTGGAAGGAGCACGCCTAGAGCACTTAGAAGCCACTGCAGCTTATGGAGAGCAGAACAATGCTAGTCATCAAGAGAATGTAAGTAAAGAAGCAAGTAGCTGACTTGGCACCAAAAGCTGAAGAAAAGGCGAGGCGGCCGACGTATATGAGGATACATCTTCTAACAATGACGAGAGCAGACTAGGATTTACCTAGATGGCAGAGAAAAGCGTATTACACGGAATTTAGCCAGCTTTCTTTTCCAGCTTCGTAGATCTACCGAGCCCATCACCCTTTGGGTCGACGCAATATGTATTGACCAAGGCAGTGATACCGAGCGAACTCAGCAGGTCGCGATCATGGGACGTATCTATAGCTCGGCGATATCCGTATACGCTTGGCTGGGACCTGCCGCAGATCAAAGTGACGAAGTTATAGATCTTTTGAACAGGCTCCACGATCGTAATATGTTGAATATGGAAGGGCGCAACGAAGTGGTAGCACAGTTCTACGAACATGGTCTCGCCGAAAGTCTTTTCGAACTCTGCGGGAGACCCTACTGGCGCCGAATCTGGATCGTGCAGGAAGTTGTCCTTGCTAGAGACGTCATGTTTCACTGTGGCACTCGCAAGATAGCCTGCAGTATCCTAGACGGAGTTTGTTCAGGATGGCCGCTGCAGACTTCGGGAGATAGTGCTTGGACACACTGGTCAATCTTGAAAGACAGATTTATGGATATAGGTGCGGACTGGACAGGACGCCCATTGATGCGACTTCCGATATCTACTATTTCGTGGCTTAATGTCAAGCGTGGCACACCAGTCGCAGGACATGAGGGTCAGGGGCTACTAGTCGAACGACCTTTCGAAATCCGTGGCGAGTGCGAGATGGGACCACATGTCACTTTTTCAAGAACCGTCGACAGCCCAGCTTGGTCGCTGGAGGTGATTACTTTTGGAAATATTGAGTATATGGGGAAGTATGGCCTGCTGAAAGTTGATCCGGATGATAAAAAAAAACTGATCATTGAGAACACTGAGGGTCATGCTACTTTCGTGAAGGGGAAAGCGCTAAGTTTCAATCCGGACCGCTTTCAAGCAAAGACCGCTTACACGACAATTTTGATGTTCTGTTCAGGGCTGCGCCAGACCCTAGCTGGTACCGTCTTGCATGCAAGAAGCGAGCAGGCATCGCGAAAGCTTGCTGAGTTGATTGCGCAGTACGAACGTTGGCAATGTTCAGATGCACGGGATCACGTATACGCAATTCTCTCCATGGCTACCGATTACCAGCGTGCTTTTCTTTCCCGTGACATCAATCTCCTACAGTTACGGCCAGATTATACCTGGTCAAGGGTGAGGCTGTTCTTCGAGACTACCCGATTTTGTAAAGACGAACAAGATGCAATAGGGCTAGGTCGCATCTTGACCAAGATTCTTGATATCGGCATGGAGGCGTGCCGCGATGATGAAGATACCCTGGTAGAACAGCTCGCCAGCTGCATATTAAAGCAAGATATCGCGCTTACGGTGCCGGTAGTTGTCAAGAAGTCGGACTTTCTGCTTTCCGACTTGCAGCCGAGGAGAATCAAAACTTCGATAGACCATTTGGCGTATGTTTACGCGCTTGCCAGCTCCCGATGGACGGGCGCTTACCGTATGCTGATAAGTATTTCCCTCGACGATGGTATGGACGAGATCTATGCACGAGTGGCTGAACCGCCATATTATGTCATCCCCGATAAACTCTGTATCTTGTCAGAGGAGCCAGCGGCATTTGATGTCGTATTCCATTTAGATGCCCCCGAGCTTTTCCTCGTAGCACGACCAGCGTCAAACGAGGGTATCTATACCTGCATTGGAGTAGGCGGAATACCCGAAGCATACGATTCGGCAAGATGGTCACCTCGTCTTCGTTCTAGCCTGACGAACTTGTTCTGGTGGCTTTCTCAAACGCCCATCAACGTATCACAGCCCTCTGTGAAGGTCCCAAACTATTATGCTGAGGTTTCGTACCCGCTCTATTACCTACTTCTCGATAGCTCCACAGCTGATAGCTATCTCATGAGGGCTAACAGCTTGCCATTTTCTCAACCGGGATTGGACCGGAATAGGCGTTTACATAGAAGGGCCCTGCGTGAAAACTACTTGAAGCCGCAAAAGGAATCCCGGATTTTTGGCCAGACCGTATGGGATAGATTCTGGAGCGGTGAATCGACTGAAGCTGGGGATGGGTCTAGAGTGATTGGAGCTCGCATTTTTGGAGCAGAGTTTCGGGCTAGACCTGACTACCTTGATCGCTGACCATTCAATACCCTATCACCTCTATTATGTTGCATGAGATGACTCACTGTGTATTTTTTCCAACTTGACTCGGTATGAGACCATACAGCTACTGTAAACTCTGACAAGTGCATAGTGACAACGAGAATTGGACTTTATTTCGTCGAGTATTTACCCCTGAGGTAGTTCGGTGACCCCTGGTGGCATTCGGTCCACTTTACCCCGAGTTCCAAAATCGGCTGCTATTTATCCTAAAATAGAGCCCGCGATATCGCGGGGCCCCGCAAACCCGGATGTGCTGGTTACCGGAAGAATCGTTCCAGGTCGCGTATAACGCCTTTCCTTTAGCATCGATACGACGACTGTTCGCGAAAGAGATTGACCGATGATGGGGAGTGGCAATCTTATACCCGTCGTCGTATTCCCGCACCTAGGAAAGTCTCTAACCAGCATGGAGGAAGTTCGTCGTGTTGTCGCTAGTCCAAGTGTAGACGCGGTGAGCTTCCGGAACGATCTGATCGTAGTTAAAGTGTTGCCGCACTGAAATGTCTCTAGACTTGTTAGCAATATAGCCAACTCTCCTTCGTTTCACCCGCTTCATCTTTTCCTCGCGCGGCACATAGAAGAGCTGCAGACCTGAATATGAAAGCGATAATACTATCTCTCGTAGCGAGCCTAGTTGGCGCGGTGCCTACGAAACCCCATGCGCCTAGTCCTTTCCTTAGTCAAGTGGACAATCAGACGTGGATCATCGGTAATGAACTTTGGAATCTGACTCAGGGGCCCACGTACGGAGTAAGGCTTTTGTATAAAGACCACGACTGTGTAGGCGATGCTGTCGGGCACTATGTGAGCTACAGTGAGTGGAATTCTCCGTAGTCCGCCCACTTGAAGAAGCGTAAGGAACTAATGTGGGAGGTAGATGGGGCGGCGAACAACCTAGCCTGGAACTCGGCTTCTATCTTTAAGGAAGGCTCGTACCAGGGTGCCAGCTATATCGATGTCGTGTTCACGGCTGATGAAGGCGAGATGCACTGGGTCATATTCTCGGGACTCGCAGGAGCGTATCAATACTTCGTGAACCGGGCACTCCCGGTGTTGGGCGAGTTCCGTACACTATGGCGTCTGGACAACACGACGTTCCCTCGCGGGAAGACGAACCTTAGGGACGAAGAATTGCCGCCTCTTAGCGATTACATAGCTGCCAACAAAGTTCAAGATGAAACTTGGTTACGTCCCGATGGAAATGGCTATATCACAAAATACGACTTCTCGGCTTTTGTTCGGACACAGACATATTATGGAGTCTATGGAGACAGCTTCGGGAGCTGGTATATCAACCCGGGCAAAGATTACTACAATGGAAACCACTTAAAACAAGAACTCATGGTAAGCTAGAACTATTTCTATTATATCACAGTCTGCAACTTAGACTTACTTCAATGCTCTATTTAGGTCCATCGAGAGTCCGCCACAGGTGACGCTGTTCAGCTTAACATGGTCCACGGTACCCATTTCATGGCATCTTCTTCGGACGTTTTCCCGGACGGAAAGATGTGGGGACCTTGGCTATGGTATCTTAATGATGGATCAAAGGAGGACGCAGCGAAGAGAGCGAATGCCGAGTTTGCTAGTTGGCCGTATAAATGGTTCGAAGACGAAGCCTACAATTCTCGCGGCTCAGTAACGGGGCAACTGGTCCTCTCAGATGGCCGGCCCGCAGCAAACGCCGCCGTCTTCCTGGGTGACAACACGCCAAATAAGACCGCACTGGATATGGGCTCGGACTACTATTACACTTCATATGCGGACACCCAGGGGAATTTTGAGTTTGCGAACGTACGAGCTGCAGAATATGGCCTCCAGGCATGGTCTAATGGGAGCAAAATCGCGGATGTCACGACAAGCTTTCTACATAATAATGTTGCCGTCACGAAGTCACGTAAGACAGACCTCGGAAGTTTGACGTGGGATATCTCGACGAAGACCAAGATCTTCCAAGTTGGCGATTTCGACCGTACGAGCTACGGCTTCCAGTATGGCGGTGCCCCTGATCAGCATGCACTTGTCGCGAGCTGCCCTGCAAACCTAGTCTACCGTATCGGCCAATCCGAGGTTTCAGACTGGTGTTTTGGGCAGACCTATCTGGGGAACTGGACAATCTCTTTCGATATGCCAAACACAACAAACCTTACAGCCGCTAGAAGTGCGACTCTGATCGTATCCCTAGCGGGCTATTCGTCGGGCGCGAGTTCGATAATTCTAGCCAATGGACAGCAGATCGGGAATCTGACCAGTGATACCCCTGGATTGCTGAACGATCCTTCCCTCTATCGTTCGATGACCACTGCTGGCGAATGGAGATACTTCGAGTTTGAGTTCGATGCTGACAGTGTCTTGAAGGAGGGTGGGAATGAAATTACATTCCAAATGACTCGCAACACAACTTGGCATGGATTTATGTGGGATAGTATCGTACTTGAATGGTGATGCCTACCAACTGATTGTGGCCATCCTACTTCATAAATAAGTAATAAACCCTAGCAACTAGTTACTTCACTGAGCGGAATTAAAACAGCTGTTCTGAGTAATAACTTGTCTTCTGAGCGTCGACTTTGCCATCAGATAAGATCCCAGGCCTAAACACGCGACTATACCGTAGGCATTGCCGCTACTGGCTCCTCGGGACTGAATTCTTGTTCATATTACAGCTTCAAAATGTGTCTAGTCTACCAAGAGCGTGAGATTCGCATCATCTACATAATCTCCCCTGTGCGTCCTCCACCCACTCTTCACTGCCTACTGCGGTACTAGCATAGAATATATTATGCGGATCGTGTGTGCGCTTGATATTTCGAAATTTCTTGTAAGATCTTTGAGAATAGCTAATTCATTTTAGCGACATAAAGGACGAGACCAACTTGGAAGATTTCCTCACCCTGCATGCGTCTGCCATGACCGACGTTACTCTGTTAAGTAATGACTTTTGTCTATAGTTGTGCAGCTAGATTAGTGACAATCTTATCGTGAAAATTTATTGAGAGGAAATTGTCGTAGAAGCCCCGGGGGACCTAATGTCTGGAGTTCAGACAATCGTCTCCGACATGCGCCTTCGTTCATAGGCGTAGGTGTGCATGTGACGAGCTGAATCAACTGGTTGCATTGATACTCGAAACCCCCCAAAGTCTCCCCGCACCTAAGGGCTTCATCGGTATGTTAAGATCGGATAGAGACCTTTCAAACTCTCGCATATTATAACATCGTGCATCTGATTTCCAGCGTCAGTCTACTAGACCACAAAGTGGACGTCTGCCTCTACGGCTTTACCAACGATATCAGCTTCTCAACATGACTGAAAACGCCATCGCCGAGCATCTCCAGCAGGAGAGAATCCTGCCAGAAAAAACGCCACAAAACTATCACCCCGCGTTCCCGGTTTACACAGCCCGTTATGCCAAAACCGTCACGGACCTCGTAATGGCCGTGTTAGGGACGCAGTTCCCATCGCGATGCGACGAAACTCAAGTGGCTATAGCTAAGCTATCGTCGTTTTTGGAATCTAAGAACGCTGATACTTCGCTACGACCTAGCTTCTATGAGTTTGCGTCAGTCACGGACGCCAGCAACTACTATAATGAGACAATTCTGGCCTACTGGCCCAGCACAGCGGCTTATAAGCAGTGGGCCGCGGAAAGCGGGTTCCAACAATGGTGGGACTCGCTCGACCCGGAGCAAGAATCACACGGCTGGTTCATCGAGGTGTTCTTCCCGACTATAGATCGGGTAGAAACGGTATTCACTAGCAATGAGGTGGCAGAGGGCGCAGCGCACATGAAGGAGAGCTTCAGTGCTGCGATAACCGAGCACGGCTACTGGGGTAGCATGCGAGACCGTCTGCCGGCATCACAGACAGATCGCCTCGACGGTGAGAAAGCACGTTGGGAGGCGAAGCAGTCGGAGGGATCGGCAGCGAGCGCGAAGCGTCGAATCCATGTCCCGGGCACGGCGAATTTAGCCGTCATCCGTTCGGGCCAGGACTGGGCCGATACATACCCGGCAGAACGCGAGCTGTATATTGGAGAGATGCAGCCCGTGCTGACAAAGGGGATGGATTTCCTCCGCGACCATGGCCACGAAGTAGGGTGCTACAGCTGTCGGCTCATGGACATTGTGGATATGAAGACGGGAAAGGCGGACTGCGACCGCACGTTCGGGCTCGCCTATTTCGACGAGCTGGCCTCGTTGGAGCGCTGGAGCAGAGAACATCCTACGCATCTTGCCATATTTGGGGGGTTCTTCCGGTATATGAAGAAGCTAGAGAATCATATCACACTACGCTTGTTTCACGAGGTAATGGTTCTGCAGCCGGAGCAGCAGCTCTTTGAATATGTTGGCTGTCACGCTGCTACGGGTATGCTGACTGCTATGAACGGACACCCGGGAGAGACGAAGAGGGCTTAGATACGATAAGAAATAGCGCTATGATCTAGATATTGAATTCAACTCTAATTACATGGTGGCCGTCGCACCTCCACTGACCGAGATCCACTGCGCTGTGATCCAGCGACTCTTCTCTGAAACTAAAAGAAGCGCGGCATCAGCCATGTCCTCTACAGTTCCAAGGCGTTCTGCCGCTCGAGCCTGTGCAGCCGCGCCGGTCCCAATTGGATTCGGGGTTCCATCAGGATTGGTCAGATACGGCGCCGACATATCGGTTGGGATCGGCCCTGGTGCAAGCGTGTTGACCGTGATTCCATGACTGCGACCAAGCTAGGCAATTCCATTAACACAGACGCCCTATGAGAAGAAAGAGAATATGTAGACTCACATCGCTGGCAAGACCGGCTGTAAAGCTATCCTGGGCAGATTTCGAAGCATTGTATAGAGAAACTCCAGCGGAGCACATCTTGGACGCGATGGTGCCAACATTCACGATGCGCCCGCCATTGGGCATTTTGCCTAGGCTCACTACCGCCTGCGCCATATAGATGACACCGAAAGCAGTGACACCAAACTCCTGTGTAATATCGTCCTGCGTGACCTCGAGGAGATTCTGTCTGGGGGCCGCATATCCAGCGTTGTTGACTAGAGTGTGAAGACCTGTTAGTTCGTATCCTGGACTTCTCGCCTATACATACATACCCAGAATGTCAATGTGGTCAGTCCCAAGTCCCTTCAGGGTCTGCTCAACAATGCTCCTTGCTGTATCGGGATGCTCTACTGGGCCCTGTACAACAGTGACTTTGGTGCCAAATTCATTAGCGATGTCGGTTGCTACTTTCTGAGCTCGAACTTTCGATTTCTCGGACACGTAGTGAATGGCAACAGATGCGCCATTACGAGCGAAAGCCTTAGCAATGGCAGCACCGATTCCATTCTCCCTCCCGGAACCGGTGATCAAAGCCGTCTTTCCGGCAAGCGAGAGAGTGTCAGGTGACATGATAGGTGTTTGTTTGAAAAGATGATGGCGCTGTAAGGCTTACTTTATTGCTGTGTGATCACACATTTCGATGAATCGTGACAGAAACTCGAGACTATATACTCGACGTACAACAACGTATATCCTACTTTGGAGCAGATTAGATAGAGCAGCTTAGAAATGACATTCATCTATGTTCAAGGATTTCCGTGTATTGTCGTGGAGTCATCCCCATGTTAGTCAAGCGGGCCCGACTGCTTACTAGCTGGTCTTCACGGATATCCGTGAATGGGACATATTTCTAACGAGATCATTGATTGTAATCATAACATACAACCAGGCATAATACTAGAGCTCAAATTTTCAAAACATAGCCCTAATTATTAATGCATACATTGAAGTGAACCCCATGGGCCCGTGCACATACTCGGGTCCGAGCCTTCAGTAGGCAGGTCACACTTACACTTCTTGAGGCCCTCAGGCCTTGTATTCTTACAAATTTAGTTGCGGAATTAAATTGTTACGAGAAAGAATCGTTGAATCCATTGGAAACCAAGCTCATACTTTGCTTGCGTTTTGTTCTTATCCCTTTCTTTTGTAGCCGTTCCTAAATCCTGCCTTATATCCTCTCCTTCAGCTAAATGACCCTTTTGGATATATGGTCGTGGCTTACCCACACCACCTCACATACACGTTGGCTAATTAGTTACTGATGTGGGGAGCGTAGCGAGAGCTTCATATTACTTTCCTTTCTCATGACGGCTCTGTCTACTGTAGAAGGGAGTAGAGTCTGAGAAGTCGGCAGCGTGAGTTTGATATGTACAGAAAGAGGACTTGGGAATGCGCTTAAACATCATTCAAGGCTCTTAAAGACTAGATTCCATTATAGCATAAATGATGATGATGACATAGAATAGAGTGTACTCGCCATAAGTTTGAGCATATCTGGGCTCAGACGCCAAGTCACTTACCCTGAGCCTACGATCTTCACTATGTGTTGCGGTGACTTTGAACGTTCTCGAGCGTCAATAGTAATTGATTAGCCAAAGATATCGTACTCCTCGAGCGAAAATCGACGAGAGCACGAGCTGCTGCGTATCGCTAAATTCGTGAAACCTTCAGGTCCTTCTTTGATGTCCTTGGCGTTCAACCTGTAGCACATGCAGGTAAGAAAGTAGTGATTGTTACGTTTTCACGACGTGAATGATATGAGAGCCTGTCGTCTAGTGACACCCGCCTGGGTACCTGTACCATCCGAGCCGTTTGCTTCCCCCTCGTGTCCCCGACTACTATGCTCTTTGACGACGAGCTGGCGAGGTGTGAAACATTCCACCGTGGCTGAATCCTTCAAATCTCACTGCTTTTCCGAGGCGGGGTAATGGAGGTAGTTCAGCCGTTCCTGGCAGCCCAACCAATGGTGAGCAACATGGCGCTCTTCTGGCGGGAACGCCATGCAAGGGACCGGAGGTTCGTCGAACGTGCGTTTAAGCGAACAGTTAAATGAGATAGGGAGTTCGCTTGTTTCAATGAGGGAGCATATCGAAAGATTATATGTCGAATGCTGGAATGTCTCAGTATGAAAGGGGCTCACCCTCACTTGGGAACGAAAGCCCTTCAGTTCACTACAAACTCTATCCGAAGCTTTCACTAAGACACCAGTAAGCGTACACCTATTGAATTAAGAGTCTTTGATTCGCAATGGGAGCTCCATATGTATTCTCCTTCTGGCAATGGGCTTTCGCGTTCATGATCATGTACCTTGTCGGGACTGTGTTCTATCGGTTGACTCTGCACCCTCTCGCTCATTTTCCGGGACCTAAGTTGGCAGCCATCACGCGCTGGTATGAAGCCTATTACGATGTTATTCTTAATGGCCAATACACCTTTAAAATAAAAGAGTTACATAAGGAATACGGTAAGCCGAGCTCTCAATTTATATGCACTAGAGCGCGGATTATAACATGCTACGACAGGTCCCATCATCCGCATCAGCCCGTACGAATTACATGTTCACGATCCGGACTTCTTGAACACGCTTTACAATCAGGATATCATGGGGAAGTACGCCTGGTCTAGCGATGCACATACGGCTAAGGGATCCACCGTATTTACAGTTGATCACCACCTCCACAAAGCTCGTCGTCAGCCCCTTAACTCTGTGTTTTCAAAAGCAAAGGTCTATGCTCGTCAGGATATGATTCGGAGTTACGTTGATAAACTGTGTCGTCGAATATCAGAGCACTCTGGGACTACGTTCGATCTTGGTGCTGCTTCTCTCGCTTTTACTCAAGATGTCGCCAACGATTTCATCATGGGAAAGACTTACGGTAGCCTTGACCGCGAAGATTTCGACGTTTCGATGCTTTTAGTACTACAAGGGGCAGGGAAAGTCTGGCGACTCAACAAGCATCTACGCTGGTACGGCCATCTACTGAAGGCAATTCCCCTTTGGGTTTTGTCAATGACTGCCGGTGATACGTTAAAGGTTTTTCTTCTTCGACTACATGTACGTTCTTTCTACGGGCATTTTACCCTCATTTGAGCTCAAACACACATTAAAGGAGTCTGCGTCCCAGGTTTTATCGGTCTTCTAATCTTCTTAAGGAACAATATCGAGACACGGAAAACCAAGTAAAGCTAGCGACTTCCTCAGCTGCAAAAGACAACCACGTGGCTTCGCGAACCATAGTCAACGAAATCCTCGACTCTAAGCTGCCATCTTCTGAGAAATCTGTTCAACGCATCTACGAGGACGTGTCCACCATATGTAATGCGGCGTTCGAAACAACTGCTAATGTTCTTCGGTCGGTACTCTTTCACCTCTTCAGCAAT
This sequence comes from Xylaria sp. FL0933, assembly GCA_022578765.1. Lineage (NCBI taxonomy): Eukaryota > Fungi > Ascomycota > Sordariomycetes > Xylariales > Xylariaceae > Xylaria > Xylaria sp. FL0933. The sequence goes on from MU389746.1 coordinate 392,696, forward strand.
CCCGACATCCTTCAACGACTGAGAACTGAGCTTGAGTCTGTTGAAACATCCGACTTAAAAACCTTAGAGAAGCTGCCTTATTTGACCTCGGGTTTGAAGGAAGGGCTCCGGTTAGGGGGAGGTACCTCTACTCGTCTGCAGCGTATTTCGGAGAAAGACCTTTTGCATAAGGAGTGGCGGATCCCTGCTTGCCATCCAGTTGGGATGACTCCTTTTTTGATACATACTGATGAAGATGTGTATCATAACGCCAGAGCCTTCCTTCCGGAGCGGTGGATGGACGTCGAGAACAGGGAACGGTTGGAAAAGGCATTCGCGCCATTCTCGAAAGGGTCAAGGATCTGCCTTGGAATGCAGTAAGTAGTTTCAATGATTGAGATAGAAGAGAGATTAACTGATACAATAATGATAGTCTCGCATGGGCTGAGCTATACATCGTCGTGGCCACGTTGGTTCAACGCTTTGATTTTACGTTCCCGAGCGCAACCGCCGAGGACTTCGTGTGTGACAGCGATCAGTTTTTGATTCAGACTAAAGCTAAAGGGCATCTTTATGCCATACCGACATTGCGCCGGTCAAAGCTTTAGAAACAATGACTTGACTTTCAAATATTCATGGGAACGAAGAACGGAAGAATATCTCGCCGTAGTCAACTTCGGATGAACCGGAGGGATATGTTATCTCATTGATTCTACACGACTTATAACTTACCGAAATGCATGTATAGCAACTCAAAGGAAGTCATCTAACTTCGAACTGCGCACATCCGGGCTGTATTACATTCGGCTGGCCCGGAGTTTAATGGGCATAAGCCTGTCAATAACGGGCTGATTAGATCAGTGTTATAAGTCAGTGGGTTATAGCAATCCCGTCATTGGTAACCAAGGTGGCTGGTAGTCTGTGCGTCTGTGACTAATACAATACCCTTAACTCGCATACATCTCCAACACCTGCAAAAGGATAAGATGAACAGGGGTCCCGAAAGATAGTATGCTCTCTCCAGGCCGTGCAATCCGAGCTCAATAGAACAATATCCTGACTCCGCTTTCTTTGAATTGCCGACTGTATTCACGATGTCATTTTCTTCTAGCTAGGCCGCATCATGTCGAAATCCTATTCCAAATTCCCCCGCCGACTGTACAATGCCACTCCTCCAGCTCCCTGCAGAGCTTCTGCTCTGTATCCTGAGCCACGTAGGCGCAGGGTTCTTCCGTCAAGACATATCCCGCTTGACTATTTCGAAGCAGTGGTATAGTCTTGCTTGGCAGATATTTGTTCAAGATATCTACCTGACGTCTCAGTCCCTTATGAGACTGACGGAAAACTTGGATGTTCTCATGCGGAGTCAACCCCGCATCTCCACGGTCGAGCTCTCTTTAGAAGGGTTCAAAGAGCCGAACCCGCTGACACAAATTGACCGTCGCGGAACATACGGAGTTGATGTTGACGATGTTGACCAATGGACTGCGCGTTTAAATTATTCTTTGTTCAATCTTACCGGTCTGCTGCAGCAATCCTCAGGCCTGCGCCATGTAAAACTCAAAGCGGGCTCCGAGTATGAGCTGGGATATCTGTGGCGGCACGGATACTTGATGGTGAAGCCTCTGGCTGACCTGCTCTCGGTTTGCCATTTGACATCCCTGGAATTCGACGTTGGGTATTATGCTTTAGGTCAGACAGATGATCCTCACGCACATCTCTGCTGCTCGATCAATTCTCTCATGAAATCATTGCGACGGTTGCACTGTCGGATGACCAATATCTGTGAGAGACTTCTAGAGCCGCCAAAGGATGGTACCACCTTCAATCTCGAAGAGGTTATCGTCAATTTGTGCCTCTCAGAGCCGTCGGAATCAGTCATGTTCTACCGCGTCCCCCGACGCTGCAATTCCATGCAAGGCGAGACGTTCTGGCAATTGAAAGATGCTATCGAGAGCCAGGCGACGGAACTCGTAGGCCATCTGAGCAACCCTCGGATGGTTAGGGTTATATGGCATAAGCTTCCGGCTCCCAATATATTTGCCTATGATGCTATCAAAAGGCAGCGGCTGCGATTGGGAGAAACGAACACAAACTGGGATGCCAAAGGTGAAATTATAGACGACAATCTTTGGGATAATGAGGTGGACATACTCGCCATTGTTTGATAGCAACTTGCTGGCCGCGCCCTAAATCATCTGCTGTAAAGATCTACTTTAGATGGCGCGTTATTCGGCTGAAAATCAGGAACAAACAACTGGCAACAAGCTAGACCATATGTGTATCATAACTGGGGAGAGCGAACCATATGAGGGTTGATCGATACAACCTAGAATCTATTCGACCTCCGTTTTCCCGTAGACACGCCTGGAATGCTCCTACAAAGCTAGACATAAAGCAATAAAGAGCTGCCAAGCAGATACAAACACCGACGTTCACATGAAGTGCCATCCGATCTTGAATAACATCACACGACGAGAGGACTCAATGGACCTGATACAACTCTTACTAATTCATTACTTTAGCCCATACACATTGAGTCTACATACACTGACTGTGGGGTAAGGGTCCTTGCGGCCGGGTAAATAGGGATAAATGGACGATGAGGAGTAGGTATGAGGGTGTGAAGACCGAGGCCCAGAGAAGGGCTGTATCGCGATATAAAAAGGCACAATGATGACAGAGAAGATGCAAAAATTGATTAGAATGCATTTGATGTAAATTGGCTGTAACCCAGAAGAAACGAAAGAAGCAACAAACTAAACCCTTCTGTAACTGAATCGCCTTCCTACCCCTCAACACCAAGAACCCCACCTCACGATACACTTACACCATACTCGTGAGAACTCATGAGAAGAAGACCTCGCGCGCCACATTTCTAATAACAACCAAGCCAACGGAAACATAACCAAAGAAAAGAAACATTATTAAACACAAACAACGAAGCAATAAACATGTCACCACCACTAATAACCCACCTCTACACCGCAGACCCCTCCGCGCACGTCTTCGAGGGCAAAATCTACATCTACCCCTCGCACGACCGGGAAACATCCATCCAATTCAACGACAACGGCGACCAATACGACATGGCCGACTACCACGTCTTCTCGACCTCTTCCCTGACACCCCCTTACAATATAACAGACCACGGCGTGGTCCTCCGGACCGAAGACATCCCGTGGGTCTCGAAACAGCTCTGGGCCCCCGACGCCGCGGCAAAGAACGGGAAGTACTACCTGTATTTCCCGGCGCGGGATAAAGATGGGATCTTCCGCATCGGGGTAGCCGAGAGCAGTGAGGGTCCCGCGGGCCCGTTTATGCCGGATAGGGAGCCTATTAGGGGTAGTTTTAGTATTGATCCTGCGGTCTTCGTGGATCCGGGGGATGGTGCTGCGTATTTGTATTTTGGGGGTCTTTGGGGTGGGCAGTTGCAGTGCTATCAGGGCACCAACAGTAAAAGTAAGAATGGAGGTCAGGATGAGAGTGTAGATGGCGTCCCACCCTTCGACGCCGCCTGGCTAGGCCCCAAAGAACCCAGCGGGAAAGACGCGCGCGCACTCTTCCCCAAAGTCGCCCCCTTATCAGAAGACATGCACGCTTTCTCTTCTCCCGCGCGCGACCTCGTTATTCTCGCCCCGGAAACAGGCGCCCCCATCCCCGCAGACGACCATGACCGGCGCTTCTTCGAGGCCGCGTGGATGCACAAGCGCGGAGATAAATACTACTTCAGCTACTCGACGGGGGACACGCATTACCTCGTCTACGCGGTGGGCGACTCGCCTCTAGGTCCGATGACGTACGCGGGACGGATCCTGGAGCCTGTGCTCGGGTGGACTACGCATCATTCGATTGTTGAGTTCGAGGGGCGGTGGTGGTTGTTTTATCACGACTGCGAAATGAGTAAAGGGGTGAGTCATCTGAGGAATGTGAAGGTTGCGGAGATCTTTTATGATGATGAGGGGAGGATTTTGCCTGTGAAGATTGAGTAGAGCAGATCTGAGGGATTGGGGTTTGTTGGGTTGAGTGTATATAGAGCGACAAATTCTATGCAAATAAGTATTTTTCTTGTTTGTGTTGATTAATACTATTCAACGAGATTACTTATGTGGCTGAACCAATAGTTCACACGGCGAGCGTACTGTGGTCATGGGAGCCAGGTACTGCAAGTATCATCTTTCTCATATTCAAGGCCGAAAATATACACAGTTTGAAATGTTCAAAGATTAACTTCGCACGCGTCGCACGCTTCTCCATGTCCGTCAACTTTCTACCACGCCGAGGGTAAGTCGTCTAAGAGCATCCTCGTACCTCCCAGGACTATGATCCGTCAACATGCTAGAACCAAACCGCACCTCTCTAAAATGCGCCTCAACATCTCTAATGTATTTCAGAACTATCCTTGTGGCAGGCCGGCCAACATCCTCTATCGTCTCTTGCGTAAATGCGTCTCGCCTCATGACCAGCGTGCTGTCTACCTTGAATACTTCTCCTGGTGGGAGAAGCTTGGAGCTCATCATGCTGACGCGTAGAGTCTTCAGCGCAACGTAGCCCCAATGTTGGTCGTCTTCGTTTGACTGCTTTGTCGGATTGCTGTACCATTTGTCTGCTAGGCCCGAACGCAACCCTTCCCAGACTCGCCGCTTAACCTCGGCTTTGGCCTCATTATTGTCGGTCTTAAATGCTAGGGCAAGAGCTTGGAAGTCGTGTAGAACCCCTAGTGAAAGGTATGGTACCATATCGTTGCCGTGGACCGTACTAGTTATTAGACCCCTCGTAGCTTTCTGAAGGGAGGGTGACATAGTCGCCGGTGGACCGTAAGCATACACATGGATTGGCCGGCCCGAGGGCAAACATATGTGTGTCGGTGTCCCGGATGAACCCGTGTCGAGTAATTTCGGGTGCTCTGCAGCAGATGTAAGAAACCCGGCCCCGGTGGCCGAAGGTTCTGCCAGCATGACACCGAGTAGAGCAGTAACCGCGCCACCTAATGAGTGGCCGCACAGCACCAGCCCATAGTCAGGGTATTCTTCTAGAGCCGCCTTGATCGTGAACAAGACTCGTCCATCACCACCATACAATAACCGCCGTGCTGATGCATGGATCCCTTTGTGAACCTTATACGTCTTGCCTCTCCAGGAGAGGTCGTCGTAATCACACATCATATCAGCCAGGACATCCTCAAATCCCAGGGTTCCCCTACACGTCAGTACAACAGCTTTAGATTCTTCATCAAGAGCCACAGTATGGACAAGAGGTATGCCTGTATCAGTAGCCCCTGTTGAATCAGAACCACCTTGAGGATCGACGAAAGATGCGAGTAAGATACTATCAGGTGGCAATTTCGCATGGTGAGCGAAGGAGCGGACATCGTAGTGAATCTCTTCTGCTATGCTCTGTGCAGGCCGATCTTTGGATATGCCCATAAGCTTAAGGAAATTATATCCATACACCGCCGATGCATACCGACTATATCGGGTGATGTTTCGCAGAAAATGAAAATCAGGAAACATCCCTCTAGCCACTCCGGATCGCCTCAGTGAATCTAGAGCCATCAAATCGTCATACGCGCTTTTTGTGTGAAATGACGAAACGACAAGCGATGTTTCGGAGTCGCGGGTCGCAAGTGTATATATGCTAGGTGTATGGGCTCGCTGTGCCACCTGGCGACGAATCCGTTGAGGGGACGGCGTGCTTGGTAGACTCTTATTTGCTCGTTTTGAGTCCGAGGCGTTCCCACTCACCAAGGCCTCATTCTGGCGGAGTGGCGAAGGTGGACGGCTATCGTAGGAGTGAATAGAAATGGTGTCTGTCAAAGATACCAACGAAGCCCGTCGAGCCTCTGCTTTCGGGAAAACAGGCGATAAAAGCGGAGCCTTGTGCTGGCTTGCATTTCCGAGAGAGCCTAGATCTCGAGAGGAGAAATAATTCGGGTTACCTCGTTGTGGTGCTCGGGGAGGCTCGCGATTCGGTACTACGCTGGAGGTCCTCTCAGGAACAGAAGCCCCAGGAAGTGTGCTTGTAGCCTTATTTTGGGATCTGTGGCCGCCCCAAGGAGGCTTGGTATTGAGTTTTGACTTCGTGCCTGCGATGTTGTCTGAACTGGACTCGCGGCTGAGGAAGCTGCCTAATGCTGGAACGGATCCTTTCCCAAGCACGTTTCGAAGCCCCGTCTTTTTCTCGGTACGTTTAGTCACGCTTGCATCTGGCTTCTTGTATGCTTTCGCACTGGAGGGCCTGGTACCGCCTGGTGGTATCTGAAGAGTGAGATTTTTGTTGGTCTTGCGTGGTTGGTCTAATGGTGCCCTTGTCTTTTTCTGGTTCGCCGTCCGTTCGTTTGCTTCTGCTGACCAAGTCGTAAAAGATAATTCATTGGGTGGCCTATCTCCAGGTCCGGGAGGCATATCTGGTATTGATCTTGCCCGGCGTACGGGAAACTCGTGTGAAATATTGCCACGCGCCTTTGGGGATGTGGCGGTTGGAGGTGGGACTTTTGAAGGTGTAGGCGGAGAAGTAGCCAGTTTCTGATTACTAGGACTGGTTGGTGAAAAGGACTGTCCGTCATTATCGGTATTAATTTCTTCTGGAGAGGATGGTATTCCCTTCTCATCCAGACTATCTTCGGGCAGCCTTTCAACTCTATTTCGGCTGACCTTGTATACCACTCGGTAGTTTGAGGACTGTCCCTGGTTGCCCTGGTTGCCTCGGGGTGACTGGTGACAATCGTTGACTTCGCTCGGCACGAGGCCGAGACTCGGGAATGACGGAACGGACAACCCCGATGCCCCGGTGATATCGACTGTAATCGTCTTGGTGGTTGTAATTGACGTTGATATCGATATCTTGGCGTCCTCTGGAAGAGACTTAGCGATCTGTTTTCTTAGTTGAGTCTCTAGTAGATCGTCCTCATCATCAGTGCTACCTCGCCTCGAACTAGGCTGTTCAATCTCCCCGACAGCTTTGTTGGATCCAGAAGACTGGGGTCTGCCGGCATGGCGAACTCCATCATTAAGTGCATCGACACGCTCCCCGTCATTCTGAACAATTACGTCCCATATGACCTCTTCGTAGCCTAGGCGTCGAGATTCTTCTTGCATCATCTTCCGACACCTATTTTGGAGATACGCAAGACCGCATAGCCCAAGAACTAGATCCATGACACCAACTCTCTCGCCCTCGACGCCGGTTGCTGGATTCTGGAATTCCCGGCGGATGAGGGTAATGATGCTCGCTATGGCCCTGGACGAATCGGTCGAGCCGAAGAACTGGTCGAGAACGGACAAGAATAGCTGCGAGATTTGCGAAGCGGTCGAGACGGTGGTACCAGCGGCATGAAAGCCGGCAGCAGTCCAGAAAACCAGTCGCGACATGGTCTGATGCATGGCTTCCAGGCTCGCCTCCAGAATGGATTCAGCATCGGCGCGAGCCAGCTCTGACGGTGAACCGACGAAGACATCGCGGCCAGCCCTGTTTAGAATTCCGTCAAGGATACCTCTACCTAGCTCGAGGCTGGAAAGAGTGGTGACCTTGGCGGCACTGAGGCCGTAGCCACCAATGGCGGTGCCGATACGGAGGGCAAGGGAAGTCGACCTCGTAGCAAAGCTCACGGCATTTGCCACGGGGCTCGGAAGGAGGGTGCCAGCACGGGTTGGCGTGATCGGCTTTTCCAGAAAGACATGATCACTTTGTAGCTGCACCAGAGTATCTTGTTTCTCGATATCGTTCTCGGTGGTGCCGGCCTCCACAATCCCAAGAGCATCGGACATGGGCTCGTCTTCCATATTGTAGATTTAGTGATCACTCAGGGGTCATTTGATGCACAGTGTCAGTTAAACAAAAATAAAAATAAAAATAAAAAACGCAGCCGCTCAAATCTATAGAGAGAGTGTGATCTATAGTAATAAAGATAATAATAACAAGAACGACAAATAACGGCGTATTCAGAGGCTGGAATGCCGGTCAAGAACGAGTAGGAATGGATATATGGCTGGCAATAAAACGATTATGATTTGACATTGCGATAAGTCAAATTGCATTGCAGATGTCTGAGAAGAACACAAAAACTGGATACGTCGATAGAGACAAGGTCGAGAGTCGATAAGTCAGGGCTTCAGTGGTGGGAATACCGCCACCCGGATAAGTCAGGCCATTCTCGTGATTCCAACTCGAAGGGACTGGCAGACATGTGGATGCAGGGTATGGAGTCTTATGCCTAGTTGAACTTTAACATGTGAATGTCCGTGGCGATAGCGGGGAGCGATGACATAAAATGAGTCGCTAAGCCGAAGTGCTGGTGGTGGTCTAGCCGGATAGGTAAGTGCCAACCAATCATATCATTAGTATAGCTGCGGTATAGAATGCAGGTACTAGATAGATGCCGGGGATGATAGATGTCTATGTCCAATCGAACCTGTCTGCAAGCCGAGGATGCTCATTGCCTGTCCATGTTGTGCCGACAACAATTGACCAGATGTGCTGGACGTGCAGCGGGCACCCGAGAACAGGGTACGGCAAAAGAGATGGGTGCCGCGGATAGCATGGTATAGGCATTCAGGACGTGCATGATACTCCCTGGGTTCCTAACGTACTAAGAATCTGTTTCGAATGAGAGAGCAGTTGGATGCAAAGACGAGATGAAGGTTGTAGGTACGATTATGGTGTTATAGATACTACAAAGTAAGTAGGAGATAGTTAGTAGTCGACTTTACTCTACCCAAGACGCTGGATACTGCCTACCTAATTGTGCAAACTGTCCATATTTCATTAACCTAGCAGTCCCTTCTGCCCGATCCTGCTATTTACCAGTACGTATTTGTATAAGTAGGTATTTCCGGGTCTTTTCGATATCGGACGAGTTATTCCCTTTCCACCATTACTCTGATAGTTCTTCAGTATTTGTTATAAGTCATTGAACTATGCCGCAATATTTACGCTGCCACACATAAATTGGTTTACTACCTTTTTAGAAATCTGTTCTCTTCAAGACATGACCTTGCCTTGTAGTAAGATGCTGGAGAAAAGATGTTGCTATTCTTAGAGTTCAGCTCCAACTGCTCTGATGCAGAGTGGATTCTGCCGGCTGTCGTTAGCGCGCGTAAGCTAAGACTTGAGGCTAAGCTCCTCCCTGCAGCTCGTAAAATATCCCTTTGGGGTCCATCTCGGCTCCGTGACTTTTTGCAAGGATGATTCAGCCAATTATATTCAATATTTCTCGGGTACCTGAGGCCTCAACTATATTATATAGCAAAAGAAGTCACTTCGTAAACAGCTGTTACATGGCGCTACATCAACAGAGTGCCATGGCCGGGTGTGCACGTAGCTTTTAGCCAACATCGCGTTTCTGTTGATTTCGCTTAATACAGCCTTTTTATAGTTTTAAAAACCAAAAAAAAATACTAAAATATAAAAAAAGGCAAGCACTCTTAAGTAGCATTATTATTTTCAATTAAATTATTATTGCAAGTATAATTTGGTAGAGTATTAGCAATAGGCCGTTTATTATGTCATGTATTGCGGACGTCACTGCTGTTAGCAGGGGTCTTGTGGGGCCTGAGAAGGTCACGGAGCCGAGATGGACCCCAAAGGGATAGCACTCGTCACAGCCTCCAAACCAGCCAGCTCGTGCTGTGCCGTCCAGCCCTGATAGGCCTAGACTGACGGGCCTGGACTTCGTATTGTTGTTGTCGATAGGTCGTTGTGGTTGTCGTGGCTTGCTTCAAAAAGGATCAGCTTGGACTTCCAACTCTGTCTTACGCCATTCCTCTCACTATATCACTAAGCACGACCTCTTTTGTTGTCAATTGAACATAATTTCCATCGTTTGCTTGGACCCAAACCCAATTCCTTATCTCCAAGCCCATCCTCATCCTCATCGAATACACAGGACGAACGTCAATAGTCCACCGCCGTTGTTCGCTCGTGATTAGCGATCGCGAATCCCACCCGCTCTCTTCAACTCAACTTCAGCAGCCTCTCGTCCGAACCCAAACATGTCAGCAAACGGAAACATGTTAGAAAACGGAAACACGTCAGAAAAGGGGCTTTTCTCGTCCGATCTCATTGCACCCCACGTTGCCAGCGCACTTCCCGAGGGCTACATTGCCCGTGCCCTCCGTCCCTCCGACTACGATGCCGGGTTTCTCGACTGCCTGCGCGTGCTCACGACCGTCGGTGAGATTAGTAAGGAGGCCTTCGACGAGCGGTTCAACTGGATATCATCACAAGACACCTACTACGTACTCGTCATCGAGGACACAAGCACGGGCAAGGTAGTCGGCACAGGCAACCTTCTTGTCGAGAGGAAATTGTATGGACAATCGAGCACAAAGCCTGTTCCATGTTTTAGAAAACGCTGTGGCTAATTGACTGTAATCAAACAGTATTCACGGTCTTGGACTTGTTGGTCACATCGAAGATATCGCCGTCGCAAAGGACCAGCAAGGCAAGAAGCTCGGCCTGCGTCTGATCCAGGCCCTCGACTATATCGCCGAGAAGGTCGGCTGCTACAAGACAATTCTCGACTGCAGCGAAGCGAACGAAGGCTTCTATGTCAAGTGCGGCTTTCGAAAGGCCGGCCTGGAGATGGCCCATTACTATGAAGCGAAGAAATGAAGAAGCGAACGAGACAATGCTGCAAGAATATAGAAATAGGGGGACAGTACACGTTTGCGCCGAGATGGACTCGGCCGATTAGACATCCCGCACCGGGTTCATTACCCCAGACGGAGCCGGAGCATTATAGAGCGACAGAGTTGGGGTTTTAGCTACCCTGGGATGATTCATGTAAATGGTTTATGGTCTTGGAGTTGGGGTGTGATATGCTGAGCTCGTTTCTCAAAGTTACGAGTTGCACAGGCCCTCGCAGATACACTAAGTTTAATAGACGAGACACTCAAAAGAGCGAAAGGGTCAATCTTGATAATCCGATACCCCATGGGATGGGTTGTGCATGGAGAGGTCGCCCATTAAACGCACGGCGCAACACTAACAGGCAGTTCTAGGTCTCGGAAAACAAAATCTATTCTACGCCAATTAGGGGATGATCAGAATCCGCGTCAAAGTTCAGACTGTCAGCAAGCTACGCATGCTACCCCCCGAATATAGTACCGTATCGAGTCTCCTTACGTGGGGGCCAGAGTAGAGGGGCATCCGTGAGACGATGCTTGTTCTCTTTCAGTACATTTCTGTGCTGACCAAGTAAACTCAGGTCCGCTTCAAAATGATTATACAAGCCAAAAAAGACAGGTCACATTTCTTGCCGCCCGTCTCAGTATTACAATCGTTTTAGGTCTGGTCTGCAATAGAATGTGAATCTCATTCACCCCATCTAAAATAGCAGAAGGCCCATGCATAAGACACGAGGCAGATCTGCACACAGGACATACGTATGCATGCAGCTTCCGGGCGTACTCTTCGGATATCCCCAACTTCGGATGATGGAATAACCAGCTGGCCCGGACCAAATTTGCCAATAAGATTAGCAAGAATGGATAGTCATTTGATCTTCGGGAAGCAGGGAAATAGTTGTTGTCCTTGTGGGCTAGGAGCAACCCAGGCTTCTCAAATATTTGGCGAGTACATCCTCATTATTCGCCCTCATCGAGACAGACCGGTACAGCTTTCCCTACTTCAACGATAGATAAATTATGTGTCACCATCAGATTGTGCCAACAACTCGCTGAGAAGTTCCCAGGCCGGGGCAACAGCCTCAGACTCAGAGATCAAGTCAACCGTGAGATACCACTCACCGACATAGCTGTAACGACGAACGAAACGCATGCTAACCAGTCCGCCTAGTAATAGGATAATACTCAAGACCAGCGGCCCATACGCACCCTAAGAGTTGCTATTAAAGCACATAATCAGGATCTAAACGTCTGAGATCAAGACAATAGCAACCAAAGCAATGGCACCACATAGAGTAACCGAACCATCGACGCGTCCGGTCCCCGAGACCTGGCAGATGGGCACTGAGGCCTTTGAGCGTCGCATGCCGCACCACGACGGGATCCAAGCGCTATGGGAGACAAAATGGCGCTTCCCTTGCTCTAAATCCCTCTATCCGTTCCACGACGGGGCATACAACGACTTCGAGCCCGTCTTCAAGGACCTGATAGCCCGCAACATCAACGACGGCAACAGCCCGGAATACACGAAGTCGTTCTTCCCAGGGGCGGCCCACCTCGAGGAGGTCGCGGACAACGTGGTCCAGATGGGGGGCCGCCCGGAGGAGGCCTCGAGCCTCTATCTCCGCGCCGCGTGCATGCTGCGCATCGCCCGGTTCCCGTACATCACCTCCTTTCCCGTCAGCTGCTCCGTGAAGTGGAGGGCGTGGGAGATGCAGAAGAAGGTATACATGAAGGCCGCTGGGTCCTGGGAGGTGCCGATTACCGAAGTCGAGATGCCGCATACTTGTGCCGCGGGCCGCGATCGCACCGTCATACCCGCTTACGTGCGCGTGCCCAAAACAGAAGGCCCTCATCCGACTGTCCTGCTCTTCACGGGTCTCGACGGCTACCGTCCTGATAACACGGGACGCTGCGACGAGTTCCTCTCGCGCGGCTGGGCCGCCGTAGTCCTTGAGATACCGGGGACCGCAGATTGTCCCGCGGACCCCTCGGACGCGACCTCGGCTGACCGCCTTTGGGAGTCAGTGTTCGCGTGGCTCGAAGCCGACGGCCGCTTCGACATGCGTCGCGTCATGTGCTGGGGTCTCAGCTCGGGGGGTTACTATGCCATCCGCGTCGCGCATACCCACCGTGAGCGGCTCGTGGGTGTTGTCGCGCAGGGCGCGGGTTCGCATTGGTTCTTTGATCCCGACTGGTTGGCGCGCGCGGACGGGCATGAGTACCCGTTTCAGTTACTCCCTGCTCTTGCGAAGAAGCATGGGTGCGAGAGTGTCGAGGAGTATTTGCGCGTTGCGATGGAGCGGTTCTCGTTGCTTGAGACGGGTATTTTGGAGATGCCTTCTACGAGATTGTTGCTGGTTAATGTGAGTTGTTTCTTACTTTTTTACGCTGCGATCTTGTGGATTGTGTGTATATGTATATCTTCTTGAAGTACGATGCTGACGAAGTATTGTTCTCGCTTTTAGGGCACCCTTGATGGCCTTATGCCTATCGAAGACTCGACGCTCCTATTTGAGTACGGATCGCCCAAGGAAGGGAGATTTTTCCCTGGGGCGCTACATATGGGATACCCAGATGCAAATTCATCTGTTTATCCATGGATGGAAGGGGTCATGGCCTCTGTTAAATAAGTTGCTGCTCGTGACTATGAATGAATAGATGGCAGGGATTTGCAAGTTTTTATTGTGTGGGTTGTTGCTTCAATGTGTAGTTCTTTGTACCCCCCCTTTATTCTTCATCTTATAAACTACTTAGATGGTTGTGACAATCGCAGGGCATAATTGATTTAGCACGACACATTCACAGTTGATCTGTCAATTAAGCAGTTATGAGGCACCTTCACTCTATACACTGGGCTTCTGGGAATGCACGTAGTCTCCAAATCATCAGACATCCCTATCTGCAAACAACCCCATCACCTCCCCATCCACCCACCATCCACAACAAGCGTATGCCCACTCACATACGCACTCGCCTTACTCGCAAGATAAACCACGCTCCCCTTAAACTCCTCCGGCGTGCCCCATCGTCCCGCCGGTATCCGCTCTGTAATACTCCTAAGCCGCGCCTCATCATTCAGCAGGGCCGTATTCATCTCCGTCGCGATATACCCGGGCGCAATGGCGTTGACCGTGATCCCCTTCTCCGTCCATCCATTGGCAAAGCTCTTCGTAAGCTGAGCCACGGCGCCTTTACTCGCTGCGTACGCGGGGACGTTCAGGCCTCCTTGGAAGGTTAGTAAGGAAGCGAAGTTGATGATGCTACCACGGCGACCTGTGACTTCTGAGGGCGGGAGGGAAAGCATGTGCTTTCCTGCGTCTCGGCAGAGGGTGAAGACGCTGTTGAGATTTACTTGGAGTACGGCGCTGAAGTCAGAGTCCGGGAAGGACTCGCAGGGATGGCGGATTTGGATGCCTGCGCAGTTCACGAGGATGCGGATTGAGTGCCCGTCGCGCAGGATTGTAGGGATTAGGGATGAGACGGCTGAGGGAGAGGAGAGGTCTGCGGTGTAGATGTGTACTTTGCGGCCTAGGACTTCGATTGATTTTTGGGTTTCTGATGGGGTTGTTGAGCGCTGGACGATGTTAGTCGGTTTTGGTAATTTAGTGTTTGGACGTTTAGAATTGGGAATCCAGACGACATCGCTGAACTTGAGTAAGGGGGAGGAGAGGTCTTGGTAAACATACTTGAACAAGAAGTATGTCGGCGCCTGCTTCGGCGAGTGCAATGGCGACTGACTGCCCGATGCCTCTCGTTCCGCCCGTCACGAGCGCCGTCTCGCCCTTGAGTGAGAAGAGAGACTCCATATTCGATCTCCGGTCCACGGCTTTCAAGTCCGGTATTTGGTTGTAACGTAAGGTCCCCTATTTTAAGGTCCCTGTTCTTGCGCAGTTAGGTTCTCAATTCTTTGGCTCCTAGGTTTAGTATATAGCGACAATAAAGACAATTATCCATGTACGATACACAAAGTCTTCCGCCCCGGACTGACGTACCTCGACCTTTATCAGACGCCCACGATGCAGCTGCTCCTGTAGCTAAAGTACCTACTTAAAGCAGGTAGCTTCGGGCGGTGGATCCTTAACCCCCATCTTCTGGTCCACTGTCTTTCCAAGTTGGAGAAGCGGGCGGTATTGGGTCAAAATCGCCGAAGACCGCTATTAGATCATACCGTTCTTGAGGCTATATAATGTTCTCGATTTTCGTAGCTTTTGTTACACGGTTTTGGTAAAGGTTACATAGTAAAGCTTTGAATCAAAAGTCAACCTTGGTTCTTAGACCATCAGACTAGCCGAAAGGTAAAAGGCGCTCATCAAGAAACCATCATTCGTTGATCATGAACATGGCAATTAGTGAATTACTTTTTTTTCAAAGCATATCAATAACGGTCAACCCCCAAAACCGATCAACCAAGTCTTAGACAATAGAATGGAATAAGAAGATGGACTCTATGGCGTAGCCACAGCGGCAGAAAACAGCCCGTTACACGAAGAGTGTCGATCAACTGTTAGACGTTCTCAAATCGACCATCCGGCGTAGTCACGACAATTGATATGTAATTCCCAGTTCAGCGCAACCGTAAGACTGATCGTTAAATATAACGCCAAATCCAAACAAGAGATTGGGAAACATGTCTGGGCAAACAAATTATGCTTAATGGAGGACTCCTATTATAACTTATCAGCCAAGCTACTTATCTCGACTTAAACTTTAGAAGTATTAGATTTATAATTAGAGAGTATTACTTGAAATCAGACAACAATATCATGCCAGCTTCCTGGTACGTCGTATCACGAGAAAAATTGGCTCAAGATCTCTTTTCTTCATTCTCACTCTACTGATAGATACCTACCTACTCAGTCAATTCTCGTGAGATCCCCTCACGAGTCGCAGGAAGGAATTCGGAGAAAACGCGGGGGTTTCTGGGATCTGGAAAAGTTGGGGTAAAAAGAACCCCTCCATGCTAACCAACCCTAGTATAAATAAGAACATAGAGCGCGTAGAACGGTAACCCGCTCGGCCGAGAAGGGCAATTCTCAGCGAGTCTAGTCCCCCGCGCTTTGCGATTCCCCGCGGAGGGGCTTCATCCACTTGCAGGCTTTTCATATGTAAAGCGTTGTCATGTCTGGTTTAGCTGGAGTCACAACGCAGGTTTTCGAACTACTAAAGTACAGTAGAGAAACGTGGAGGTCGTAAAGATGCTATTGACTAGGCCGGGAGATCTTATTCGTGAACTTTTCCCCATGTTCCTGGGTTCCTGAAAATAGCTGCCCGAATTCTGCACTTAAAAGATATATCAATCCAAGCGAACCACGGTTCGATATCGGAGGCAGTACAGAAAAAAATACGACATATGACGAAAACTCCACGATTTTGTCTTTCTCGTGGCCATTCAAGCAATTACCCGGCTTCTCCTTAAAAATAATAGTCTTAAAATTACTTCTGCCTACTCTTGATTTAGTGTGGCATAATTAAAATACCCATCTTCATACGATACTCTCAAACTCTGCAGTAGTCGCTTATGTCAGGACTTCCGTGAAAGAGCGACTTGTTAAATATCCAACCAAACCCGAAAAGCACCAGAAAGGAACTGAACTCAAAGAAACGGAACTAAACAGAATAATATCACAAGACGCCCATCATGAGTAGCAGTACACAAGTCAATGCATCCGTGCTTCACGGAGCGAAAGATCTCCGCGTGGTATGTCAACCTACAACCCCCAACTCTCCCCTATCCCTCCCCTTTCCCCTATCTTCATCTCAGGCGAAGCTCACAAACAATAAGGAAAAACGCACATTACCAGCCCCTTCAGCCTCAGAAGTTCAAATAGCCGTCTCAGCAACCGGACTCTGCGGCTCAGACCTGCATTACTACAACCACTTCCGCAACGGCAACATCCAGGTCGTCGAGCCGCTGACGCTGGGCCACGAGTCGGCAGGGGTGATAACAGCCGTAGGCTCCTCAGTGAGCGATCTACGGCCGGGCGACCGCGTGGCCCTCGAGGTCGGCCTGCCTTGTGAGTCCTGCGAGTTCTGCGCCCGCGGCCGCTACAACATCTGCAAGTCCATGAGCTTCCGCTCCTCGGCCAAGAGCGTGCCGCACGCCCAGGGCACGCTGCAGACGCGCATCAACCATCCAGCCCGCTACTGCCACAAGTTACCGCCGTCGCTGTCCCTCGAGCTCGGCGCCCTCATTGAGCCCCTGTCCGTCGCCATGCACGCCCGGTCGCGTGCGGGATTGGCCGAGGGCTCGAGCGTACTGATTCTCGGCGCGGGTGCCGTCGGCTTGCTCGTTGGTGCTATGGCTAAAGTTGCGGGCGCTAAGAACATTGTTATAGCGGATATCCTGCCCGAGCGCACACAGTTCGCTGTTGAGAACGGCTTCGCCGATGCTGCGTTCACGGTCCCCATGGCTAGACCACAGAGTATTGAGGATAAGCTGGCGTATGCGCAGGATGTTGCGGAGAAAATTAGGAGCGTAAAGGTTGATGGGAAGGAGGTGGGAGAGGTCGATGTTACGTTTGAGTGTACGGGTGTTGAGTCCTGCATGCATACTGCTATATATGTGAGCTCTCCCCCTTTCCTGTGTTTTTAGTTTTAACTGACGAGAGTTAGTCCACGAAACCCGGCGGTAAAGTCATGATCATCGGCATGGGCACGCCGATTCAGACTATTCCCATATCCGCCGCATCGCTGAAGGAGGTAGATCTCGTCGGCGTCTTCCGGTACGCCAACACATATCCGGCGGCCATCGAGCTGCTCTCGGGAAAGAACGAACGCTTGCCGGACATCAGCAAGCTCGTGACGCAGAGGTTTACGGGGCTGGATAGTATTCCTGCCGCATTCGATATGGCCGGCAAGGTCAAGGATGAGCAGGGGAATCTTGTCTTGAAGGTCATGGTTGATACAAGTGAAAAGGCAAGCTTGTAACCGAGTCGCTATCTATAATTGTGCGACTCTTCCTGGATCTTGTGGATTGAGAGCCGACTGCCCGAGAGGATTCCAACGTTTAGGTCGATCACTCTTTGTAAAAAAGGAGATATTTTCGAAGGAGAATGTAGATAATCTCGAGGATGTGCTCCCACTTTATAATTATCATTCCATTTGTGAACTTAATTATGCGTACAGTTGTGTTGAACCCACGAGATGCACAACAAACTTTAATCATACATTGTAGTCTGCTTAGCATTCAGCTTTCCACGGCGCGAGCATTCGATGCCTGCCTCTATCGAGACCTTCGACCCCTTATCTTCTTTTTCCATCAACGAAAGCTCTACTCAATTTTCTGAAGAGTTTTTGGTATAGCTTTCGCCATCTTGACTTGGGCCGCTTCATATATCCCGCTACCTCAGAAGCCGCCACCCTAAAATATTCCGTTTTCTTACCGTTTCCAGTTATTCTATTGTGAGAAACGGGATGGACCAAAATTCCAAATTCAATGTCAGGGGTTAGGGTCACAGTGAGGGAAAAGAAACCCAGCAGGTAGGCATGGCTCAGTTCTGTCTACATAATAGTTGGGTTTCCCCTTTGATCTAACAATAGAAGGCATAGGAATCAGTGATATCGAGTCCCTGCCATATACTTATCACCAGCGACCTACCTGTGACTCAACCTCACTCTGCATGCCAAACATCATGATATTCAACTGATAATTTCCTTCTCAGCTTGCTAAGCTCAAAATCATTAAGCATAACTATTCGGCCTTTTTGAACGCTCATCCCTTCGCAAACTCCATCGAATATTGATTTGATCACATTAAGATCCGTCCACTCTTTTTCCATGGCGCCGCATTCCTTAAGAAAAGCGATCATTTTCTGTATCGTCTCATCGGACTCTTCCATCCATTTTGGGTGCTTATAGGACACGTCCATGATGTCGTGCATGAGAGATTGATGTGCCCGTACGAGCGCTAATAATATCGTGCAAACTGTTGCTCGTTGGTACCTGAAACCTCTAGGGGCCCAAGACAATTCCCTCGCATCCCCTTCGGATAGAGCTGCTTCATCTTTCGAGGTAAATATCATGCATCCATCTGGATTTGCATTTGCCAATAGCAGCGCTTCCAAAATTGAGACAAATCTTGGATACATCCAGAGCTGGACAGCGGAGTCATGGCTATCATCGCGGACATGATCAAGAGGTAGCGTCCATAAGAACCATTGCCATAGGCTTGTGCCGTTATATAGCTGATTAGGATCTTGTCCTTCTCTGAGGAGTAGTTGTATAATTTCAACGTTTCGGAAATTGTTTTCGTGCGGATAGAGGTCAAAAGGCATCAAAGCATATCCCAGGAGAGGGAGTCCTTCTTTATCCAATACACCTCGACCGTTCTCAGCAACCTGATCCTGAATGTAGTACTTCAGGTCATATTCAGTCGCGAATGCCATTAGTGAACCATGTGTTATGTCGTTCAATGGCCATAGATCTTGGGTGTGGTCCCACAAGTCTATCTTCGAGAGTCGACACCATATTGACCAGTGGCATATAGGATCCGGAAGAAAAGAAGGCTTGGAACTGGCTCTTTGGTTACTAGCTAAACGACGAACTAATGGCATGATACCATGCATAGCTAGATCTAGCTCTTCAACAAGTTCACGATGCGATTGTTTGGTCTCTTGCTCCGCTCGTGCAGCACGACGTCCGGCACGCATACCAAGGCTTGCAATGTTCTCCCATCCGAATCCAGGGGGTGATTGATACGTCTTGATGATTAGAATAGCGCTTCGGAACAATGATAATTTGACACTGAATGCGTGATTCAAGTGTTTTTTCACGACCTCGTCCCAAACATCCCGCTGACCGAGAAACTCATGTACAGATCTGTGGAACAGCCTCACTGGTACATCTAACGAGTAATTTGTTAAACGATGATCAGAAGCTTCGTCTGTACGATCCACCGTTTCGATCAGTCCCAAGCATCGACTTTTAAGACGGGTTTTAAGCCCATCGAGCCTATCTCGAAGATCTTCGTCTTTGATAGGTTCGATGGGAGTAGTGCGAACCATGTCATCATCTGAGTTTTCTGCAAACCACAAGTCGAGGAGAGAAAATGGCCTGTAGTTGCCGTGCATGTGATATACGAAATAAAGTAGTCGCGCAGCTTCCTGTTTGTAACTAGGCCGCATTCTTCCTAGGATGGTGCTATATAGGTCCTGGAGATCCGATGGAAGCCCTCGCAGACTCTGCTTCAAATCATTAACGCTGTCGCAGTTTGTTAGGCCCCCTATGAGAGATTCGACCACCACACGCACCCATAGAAAGACCCCGAGCGAAGATTCCACAATTGGCTGTAGCAATTCATCCATAATATTCGGATACTGTTTCTCGAGGGTCTTCATTCTCCGATGAGTGGCGAGCTTCTCGTGTGCGTATCGACGAATATCTTTTTTCGTGAGATCGTGAATCCTTAGTGAGTCACGACCGTTGTACCCGCTCTCAAACTCAACCAGTGAACGGCTTGATACAATTAACTTGACATTTTTACATTTCTCAAGGAAATGTGTGAATTCAATCAAGCTCTGTAATTTCGTCATTGAGACTTTGGGGTCAAATTCGTCGAGGCCGTCAATGGAGAAGAAGAAATTGATATTCGGGCTATCGAGAATTAAATCCTTTAATGCCTTCTTTGCTTCCTGGAGGGAGGGGTCATCATGCCTCTTCCCTTCAAGAGCGGCTTCAAACCTGTGTTTGAAGGCAATAGGAATGAGCTCGCGCCTCTCGTTCAGGATTGAATGCAGCAAGGACCGGCACAACCCGAGTTCCGACTTTTGATTTTGGTCACCGCCATAAAAGAAATAAAATGATGCGCGTACTAGGGCTCTCTCGCCGGTCCAGATTTGAAGGAGATCTTGAGTTTTACGGGTTTGGCTCACGAACTTCATTAATGTACTCTTCCCTGAGCCTGGTTTACCAGTGATCCAATAACTTGACCCATCGCCCTTGAGGAAGTCCACAAAATTGGTCCATGGCTTTTCTGTCTCCTCAGGATCTTCAAAAATCCATTGGAATGTATCCGCGTGGGCTTTGGAAATTGTTTCCTCACGCTCCTGAATCTTTGGGTACCAGAGGCAATTGAGAATTATTTTCTCGGCTGCTTGACGGACGTTTTCGTTTTGCAAGGCTGGCAGAGCCGGAGGAGTAAGAGTATAACTGGGTGAACTGGAAACCGGCATCGCGTGGATGGCATTCAAGAGCTCTTCGTGGCGCCCTTTGCCAACTCTGTCAGCACTATTGAGCAGCTCAATTATATTTGTGCTATCGCGTCTTGACTGGGCCAGTGACTTTGAAAACTCTTCAAGTGTGTCAAGGACGCGGGAAGTATTCTCATCATGCGACTGCTTGAACCTTTTTTGTAAATCCACAAGAACTCCCGACTGAATCTCGTTGTTAATAGCGTTGAGACGCTTTTCAATCTTCCCTATCTCACTAGCATCCCACATGCCTAATGTTACGACCTTGAAGCTCTTCCAGGGAGATTTCTTGTCGGTTGTGACCCTTTGAAGCTTGAGCTCCAGCTCGCGACCAACTTCAGCTGCGCGCTGCGATAAACTTCTGAGCTGCTATTAGGGGATTAGCATGCTGCCTTTGGTTCTTGACATCAAAGCGTATACAGAGAGAGCACACTCACTACTTCAAGTGGGTCTAATGCGTGCGCTCCGTCAGAGCCGTTTCCACTCATTGCTTCGAGCTGGGCCTCTAATCTGGTAGTCACAATGGCTACATGCTTCGCAATGGTGGACAGATCAGCGTTACGAGCCGTGGTCCCCTGTTTATAAACTTGTTTCGCATCTTTAATGAAGTCGAAGGAGAAATGAAATAGCTTAAGTGTAGTCCCGGTGAGACCGATAGCTAACTGGGCTGCGTCCATCCGGAACGCTATCGCTGGCGAGCCAGTCAACGTTCTAGGTTGATATAAAGCAAAGACGGAAGAAGAGGAATGAAGGATAAGATAGGTAGGAACCGAGCAGCATCTGTGGCGGATAGGAGATAAAGATAGGAAAAAATTGGAAACCGTCTGTGCTTATGTTATTAAGGACTGCTTTATCTGCAGCCTCGCCAGAATATGCAAATACTCTATGCTGTAGAACGAAGTAAACTCGAAATCCAGGCGAACTGCAGCAAGGCAGATTCCTAGAAGAAATTGAAGACTGCGTATTGGCTGCATTGTATTTTCATTAGATATGAAGTTTCGATTGTTTTCGTGGATGCCTGTTTCCAGGCTGCTGTGTGACCCCATCGTCTCCTGTGGACGATGAGGAACAGCTATCGGTGTAGGTTTGTAACGGCCGAACCAGCTAGCCAAGAGCGAACAGACCGAGCCACCCGTTTCTATGTGGAAAGGAACTATTGCACCCGTACTGAAAATCCTACACTGAACTATGTTTCTTTCTTCATTATACCACAACTGGTGATTATGGGGAGATATATATCTCACTGAGAATTGGGGAAGGTATTCAGCTAATACATCATGCTCCTTTTATATGGCGACGACAGTAAGCTGAGCCCATAACACTGGAAACACTAATTTGACAAGATACTGTAGAGTTGGGGGCCAGTTTTTTGTCGCATCCGGGGGCAGTTTCCGTACGTAAGCGGGAGGCTGTTCCTAGGCGAACCTGCTCTTCATACAGCTACCCTATATCTATAGGCTCAGGGCTGGATACCCTTGGAACATGATCAGGGATAGACACGGTGCTCCCCGAAAGCCACGGGTCACGAATGCATTGCTCAATGCAATACCGTTTGTCAACATCAACTACAAGCATGCGGTCAATCAGATCCAAAGCAGGGTCTCCGACTGAGTCCCAGTAAGGTGATGGGTAGTCGAATTTGCCGTGTTTGATCTGCTGGCTAAGGGTGTACGGGAACTCCCTCGAATAAAGCTCGTCTGAAAAGGGCGGAAAGCCGCATAGACATATGTAAAGAACCACACCACATGACCAAACGTCGACTCCGGTCCCATAGGGTCGCAGCGGATCCCCTGCGAGTACTTCGGGGGCCACATCTTAAAGGTGTGTTAGATCAGCTTAGGCTGTACTGTCGGATGGTAAATAGGGGGTTTCACGAGCAACCTACAGCTAGGTGTACCACATAAGGTTTTGGCCAATACTCGACCCCCCTCTGCATTAACAAGCTTGGTTGCGAGGCCGAAATCTGCAATTTTCACGGTCAAATTCGCGGTATCAGTGAGAAGGATGTTCTCCGGCTTAATATCTCGATGTACCCATCCGAGGCCATGCTGTGTCACGTTAGCTCAGCTGAAATGTTCAAGTGGCGCAAGTAGCGGAAACTGACGCAATATGCGAGTGCAGAAAACATCTGGGAGAATATGGTACGAGTCTCGTCTTCCGTGAGCTTCACTTTCTTCACGATGAAGTTGAACAGCTCGCCGTGCACCCCTAGCTCCTGCACGAAGAGGATCTTCTTTTCCGCGTAGTCAGTGAACGCGTCAATTAAGCGCAAGATATTCGGATGATGCTCTTCCTGAAGCTCTTGCATAGATTCAAACTCTGCCTTGTAAAATTTCCCATTTTTCCTGCAGTATGGGAGAATCTTGACTGCATAGACTGCGCCTGTGGCTTTGTGGGACGCGGTATACACTTCGGCGTAATGCCCTCTTCCAAGGGGTTCCAAGAGGCTATATCGCTTGGAGAAGCCAGTACGGTTTCCGAAACTCTCCATTAACTCCAAAAACCCATCGTCGTCTAGGCTTGTACTGGTTTGTGCTGTCGGCGCGTCCGCTGCCGGGGCTACTGGGGGCTCCAAGCCTTCCGCAATCTTGGCTAGTCCGCGCACCGGAATCGGCCGCTGACGCTCCAGCGTTCTCCCCGCTACGGCCTTGTAATCAGCTGTGAGGCGTTTGACAAGCTGAGCGTGACCTCTGCGAGATGCTACAAGAGAGGCTCGACGCCCAGCCGGACCCCGGGGGAGAATGGCACCGCTGTCTGCCAGAAACGTGGCGATAGCAACCTGGCCAGTCCGTGTGGCAATGCTAAGAGCAGAATCTCCCCATTCCGTCTCGACCGCTAGATCAGCGCCCGCCTGCATGAGGAGGCGCACGGCATCAATGTTTCCACTAGAGACGGCAGACATTAAGGCCGTCCAGTTGCCCGATGCTGTAATATTCGCATCTGCTCCCGACTTCAGCAAAGTCCTTATGATGTCTTCGTTGCCAATCTTCGCAGCTCTCTGTAAAGCAGTTTCGTCCATGTAATCACGTGCATTTACATCGGCGCCCAGTTGGAGAAGGACCTCTACGTTGATGGTGTGTCCACGGGCCGCCGCGCGGATGAGAGCGGTCTCACTGTCAGTACCCTTGCTCTCAACTGAATATCCATTCGATACCAGGTGTCTAAGCACAATCGGTATGTCGAAGACGGCAGCAAGCACCAACAATGGTACTGACCGCGGGTATGCCTGACTCCAGTTTGTATATCGAATGCCATGGATACTCGACACTTGGCAGGCAACTTCTATTGCCGCCGGACAGGAAGCGAATGCTTTGAAATGGGACCAAAAGTCGTCATCGAGTTGAGCAGCTTCAGAACCCCAATGATTTGCAGCGTAAACGAGAAACGGGTACTTCTCCAAGCGTTCTGACATCGCGCTGTCAGTTGCGCAGGCGCCATCGGAAAAGTTCGGTAGAGCCAGGTAGCTCAAGCTGATAATTGTGAGGCTCGATTTCGCAGTAAAAAGTTTCGCGGCATGAGTTCGCTCGAAGTATTCTTGGGCGGTGTAGTGAACTACACGGACAACTGGCGATATCCCATCAACAATAACAAGACCACGGCATGCGCTCGTCAACGCCTCTTCATCTGGCAGGTCATCTTCCTCAAGCACTGTTTCGCCTTCTACATTGTGAGTAGCGTACATGTGTTGCAGTTCTAAAATAGTGAGCTGTCTTCGGGCGCATATCACCCAGAACAATACCAATTCCGCCAGCTCGACAATTTCTGGGGCTTGATCATAAACTCTCTGGAGCGCATTCGCATACGTGCTGTCCAGAGTCGTAGGAAGAGTCCGTAGCGATGAACGAACCTGTTTACGTGTAATTCGTTGGGAAAGAGAGTCGATATGCAATTTGGCTAGTAAAAACCTTTTTGGGATATGAGCGAACGTAGGAAGACCGTGTATAGGGTGTCTCACTTACATGCCCTGAGATTCTTCGGTGACGGTGTTCATTATATCCTCCTTTAAACTAGGGTCGGCCTTGATATGGCGAGAAAGTCTTTGTTGCCGCTGTATCTCGGAATCAAGGAACATCAGGATATCTTCTCCCTGTGCCTCGATTTGTAGACGTTCTTCTCCGCTGAAGTAGTTCTCGAACACCGCTGAGTGTCGGGAAGTACAGAGAACTTTCACATTTGGACCTAGGGATCTCATCATCGAGATGAACTGTACAGCGTCTTCATCAGACTCGGCACACTCGTCTAAAGCATCAACTACCACATGGAATATACTGTATTTCGAGATTACTTTGACCAGAATCTCTTGTAGTTGTGCTGGGGTTGGGCGTGTGTTGTATTTATGATGCAACTTATAAAGCAGCGACACTTCAGGCGGAACAGCATCGTCATTAGACTTATGAAGAGTCTGCTGAAGTACTGCTCCTAGCAATGCAGCAGTAGTTTGTTCTTTGACTAGGTTGAAATTGCAGTATATGTATGTGCAGATAGTATTTTCAAGTGCATTGGCGTCCTGTTCGAGCGAGTTAACAACCAACGACCTGATAACGATGGTTAGCAATAGACAGTCAATAGTTCACCCTCAGTGTCAGATCCTTGATCAGATCCATGTCTACTTACGCAAGTGTTGTTTTTCCAGCGCCCGCTATACCGGTCAGTCATGTACATATACTGCAATGAACTAAAGCTTACGTATGCCCCAACACCAAAGAATGCTTATCTCTCCGGTGACCCATCGGCGAAACACCTCATGGTCCAGCAACCATCTTCCAGTGCCGGGCTGTGCGCTCTCGAGCACGCTCGTATGTGTTGCCCGGAAAGAAAGAGGGCTTATCCACTGTATGATCGTCTGTGTTTCGACGTCTCGGGACTTGTCTTCCGAATCGTCTAATTTCTTATAGATGCCGTCGAGCTTGATATTCGTAATCTTGGCAAGCTCACTGAAAGTGATCAGTATATAGCTACTGAGTAGACCATGGTGAGTGAAAAGAAATGATCTCATACAGAATATCATTCTGCATCAAGAGACTAAAATGAGTCTTTAATCTTTCCAACGAGACCAAATAGTCAGAAATCTCCTTTTTGTCGAAAGGCCACATTAAAGGCTGGCCCAGTCGCCGCAATGTGCCGTGTGGGGATATTTTATGAATGATGTCCTCCAATATGCGCTTGAACAAGGCGAGCGGGCCGTCTTGGGCTTCCAATGCTTGGATGGATGTAGGTTTCAGCATTCCTACCGTCTCCGTGTCGTCTGCATCTTCAACTCGGTCCTTGAGCATCTCTAGAATGCAGACAGTACTCCTGAGTTCATCGCGTAATCGCATACGATCGGTCGCTCCATTCTTGAGGTCCTTGAGATAGGCCGTGGCAGTACCCGCAAGCTGAAGCACAGCTATTATGCTAGCCGCCGTACTGAGGGGATCGCCCATCTCGCCTCCTCCCTCCCTTATTATAGACAACAGCCCGGTTACTCAAGAAAAATAAAAACACAATTACTTTTCTGCTGCACAACTTAATGATTTTAGTCATCTGTGAGTGTTGAGGGGTCATAGATGAAGGTGAGATTCAACGCACCACCCTTGCACGCCAAGAGTTCTATCTCATTGGCTGAGAGATGATAATTCAGCGATGCCGCGCCCCCTAAATTTACACTGGGGAGGTGATGACAAAAGGCTATTACCGATTGTACAGATTGTCTTATAACTCAGAATGGCCGTGTTGATATAGTATTCTTCGGGGTATTATAGGATATATATGACACGGTTATAGAACCAAAAAGGTACTTGTAATCACTTTGAAAAAAAAGAAACTGTGTACAAAACTTAGTCTGGTCAGCGTACGGCTTGCGGGACGGAGCGCTTTTGAAAAGCCATCTGTTGTACGGAAGCCTACGCGCTGACAGGAGGTCACCTATGCGAGGTTCCACGAACTTCATGACCTTTCGTATAGGCCTGCAGCTGAATTGTAGGATGTCTCGGATGAAGCTATTCAAAGACTGAGACATACGGCTAAACCTTCTCATGAAGGAGGTTTAGGCCCGCAGGACTCCTATATATAGAGACTAGTTAGCCCTCCAAGGGACGGGGCGTCCTTTGGATGGCCAATGGTCATTATGCGGTCATAGAATATTCTCATATTGAGTTATTCTCCAAGCCCTGTATTCAGCCCTTGTGATACATCCGCATTGTTGTAAAGCTAATATACCTTTGCTGCGCAAAGTACAATATATCCCCCAATGGTGTCACCTAAGAAGAAAAAGAAACATTGGCGAAAAGATGGAGCCCAAACGAGCTGTATATAACATGTTTGATAGTCAGAATATGTCGGTCTTGACAAAAAGACGGATGGGTATTTTTCGGAGTAACGGTACAGCGTTCGAGCTACCCAGTATGAAATGAGATAAAGGAACAGTCTCCTACAGAATGCAAGCACTGTGACCATCCTACGAATTTACTGCGGTAAGAGGTTACGTTGAGATGCAAGTCAGCATCTGGAGGGCACTCTAATTGGTAATCAATAGTCATAGTTACAGTTTCTCCTGGAACCCCTCTGGCCCTATGATTGACAGCAACCTCGACCTCTTTCCCAGAACTTAGAAAGAACACAAGTACTCCTGATAACGTTCGGAATAACACGAATGAGTAGTATGTAGCCGAGTCTGAACATGCTATGTAAGTAGATACGTCTATTCAGGTACCACCTGCCAATATGTACAGGAGCCGCCACTCAGCAACCGATCACATGCACCCAAACACACATACCCAAGCACCTATCCATCTCATTCAACACCATTAGGCATGCTCCTGCCACCAGGCTTATCAGGAAACCCAAATTTGATGCCGAACGGCGGATAGACGTAGCGCTCGACTTTGCCAGCCTTGACCAGGGACTCCGAGTAGTCGTTGAGGATCTTCATGTCGTCGGCGTCGAGGTCGACGATCTCGAGGTTCGCCTTGATGCGCGACTCTGTCACGGATTTGGCCAGGACCGTGATTCCGCGGGCGACTGCAGATGAGGTTAGCACTTCGGTTTCACTAGTTTGCTTGGCTCCTAGGATTTCCTGCTCGAAGAAAGAGGAGGCGACGGAACCGAACAGAGGGGAGAGCAGGACTTACCGTGATAGCTGAGCAACACGGTACTGGCACTAACGCCCTTGCGCTCCGCAACCTTAAGCACGGGCTCCGCCTTCATAAGCGGACCACCAGTACTGCCCAGCGGACTATACGCAACAACATGAATCCCCTTCTCCTTACAGAAATCCACAACCTCCTGCTGCGGCAGCGCCGGGTGATTCTCAATCTGGTTCACAGCGGGGACCACCTTGGCCGTCTTAAGCAGCTGCTCCAGATACGGCTTGCTATAATTGCACACGCCGATACTCCGCGTCTTCCCCGTGTCCAGCAGCGCCTCCATCTGCTTCCACGTCGCCGTGTGGTCGTGGTCCCAGACGATATCCCGCGAGCCGTCGGGGAGCTTGGGGAACTTGTCGTCGTTGCCGTGCGGGTTCATCCCCACGGGCCAGTGCACGAGGAACTGGTCGACGTAGTCCAGTCCTAGCGCTTTCAGGGATTTGTCGAGGCCCAGCTCTGCGCGCGACGAGTACGTGTTCCACAGCTTCGTCGTCACGAAGATCTCGGACCGCGTCACGTAACCGCTGTCGATCGCTGCTTTGATTCCGGCCCCTACCTCGTCTTCGTTGCCGTAGCAGTACGCTGCGTCGATGTGCTTGTAGCCGACCTTCAGCGCGTACGTCACGGCTGCTGCGACTTCGCCGGGGGCCGATTGCCATGTGCCTTGGGCATGCCTGTTAGCTTTGATTCATCATATAAGGAATATTATGGATTCATGAGTGTAAAGACGAATTGATGTCGTCTTCCCTACGTGAATGAGAGGGAACGTTGCGTGGTTCGGGATGGCACAGGGGTATGTATCGTGATAATGAGGGGGAGGGGCTCATGGGACCGTGGGGTTGTGAACCCATGGTCTGCTCCTCAATACTGGCAGACAACATTCCCAATCCACGAGCAAAAGAGGACGATACGCGGGACGATGCTGTGAGGAGCGAGACACGAAGATATAAAACGAATAGCGACATACCTAAGCCTATGGCAGGCATTTCCATGCCGTTATTCAGCTTGAACGTCTTGGGCGCCATCCTGTATGGGGGGTTTTTTTTTTTTGGCGGGGTATCAAGAAGAAACAAAGTCCGAAAGGAAAGTCTAATGAAACTCGTCCGTCTGTCTAAGTTCTCTTTTCGTCCGGTCAAGCCAAGCCAAGCCTAAGGGAACCCTGAGAAGTAACAAGGAAAAAAGAAGAAGAGGAATGTTGAAGATAAGTAATGAGGGGTATAAACAGTTTCTACGATCGAGCAACTTCACAGAGCAGGGGAGGACGGGCGGGCACTTTCGTTTAATAGTCACGTCACCTAGTGTTCGTCGCGATTCGGGAATGAAGCCCGTCGACGGATGGGATATCCGTTCCCCCACTACCTACTTACCTCTCCCCCTCTCATCCCACTTTCGCGCCCCGCGTAGAGCATACTATGAGTAACAGCAGCTAGTATATAATAGATATAGTGCGGTGCGATGATCAAAGAAAGAAAGAAAGAGGAGATGGGGCGAGGTATGGCCGCGCCGCTTCGGTCCATGCACGTCACAAGACAGGTCCTGTGCCTGGCGCTGGCTGGGTCTGGCCTGCCATGCTAGATCCGGGTAAAATTGAAACTTATTGGCGGGATCTCTCGGTTTTTTTTATGTATGTACATGGATATGGACTCGGCATCATAGATGGGAAATGCTACACTAGCCGGACTGGTGGAGACGGCTATGCGACTTTAGCTCGGGCAAGGTCGGCTGTTCTGCGTGCGACCAAAATCGGCGAGAAATGCAATATCGGGCGTTAGAGTAGAAACTTGGGTCCGCTGTTGCTGTATAATCGCACTAGGCCTGAAGCTGAAGCTGAATGTTCCTGATCTAGCATGCAAGGAGAGTACTTTGAGCCGCACTTGCGAGACGAGGCTTTCTGTATTCCCTGAAAGGGATGGTATGCGAGCTGTAAATTATATAGCATGGAGGTTAATGACTCTCACCAAGATCTTTGCGCAAATCTTCTCAAGACTGCCTGACTTAAAGAAGAGTTACGGTAGTTACTGAACATCTCCAGCTCGGCGGGATTAAACCCGAGCTAAAAAGTGGGTGTAAAATATCTTGGCAGCGGCTTGCATCGTAACCCGCTTCAACTTGTTGCGGATATTGATTGCGTCTCATAGGTGTTATCAGTATATCAGCTTATACGGTTTTACGAACCGGGACGAATCTGTTGAGGTTGAAGATTCTCAGCTGAAACAACCAAGACCGGCGGTTTCTAACACCTAATCGACACTTCTACGGACGTACTGGATCTTTGGAGCTGGGCTGCATGACAAGTTGTCGAATGTTGGAAACATGATAGATTCAACTGTGCCGTTCGGCGTCATCACGCGCGAGACGGGATGGTATGAACTCGGGTACAAAAAACTATACTGTCGAATTAAAGGTCCGGCCATGCATGGTATTATAACAAAATCTAATGTGTAGTCCGCCCCTACACCTGGCCGGCGAGGCGAGGTGTGTAATGCGCAAACATAAAAGTACAACACGACGGTATGCTTATTCGTATCCCTCTCCGTCTAACCGGCAATGAGAACCCAGAGACTGTTGAAAGTATTAGCAAGAGTGTACAAGATAGGAGAGGCTGTGACATGAATGTAGGGGGAGGAGCGAAGAGGGCGCAAGAGGAGGGGGTTTTAATTGAGGTTGAGGAGGCGAAGATAATAACGTGGTGCTTACAGGAAAAATATCATGAGCACACCAAACATCTTTGCGATTAACCATCGATTGCTAGATACTCTCGACCAGTACTTTAGCAATTCGCGCTGTGCTCCTTGCACATTATCAACTACGTCTTCCGTGTTGGCGTCTATCCGCTCAATCATTTCGCTCTGCTCCGACACCATCTGTGCTAGCTGGCCGAATATGGACCCGAGCTCGCTGATGGTCTTCTCGATGGCTTCGATGGCCTCTCCTCGCTGTTGTATGTATGTGTTTTGTGGTTGCGCCTCCTCCATCATAAGGACTTGATGGTCGCTAACAGGGTTTAGAGAGAGCAGATCGGCGCCAGGTGAGGGTGTGCCACGGGCCGGTGTGCCATATAAGGGCGACGCCGACTGTTGTATTGAGGGTTGCGCATGTTGCGAGACAGAGGAGATGAAGTTCTCGGTTCGTGACCGCGATGCCTGGATGTTCTTGGTCCTGACTTCGAGCACGTCCTTGAAGTTGGCGCCAACGTCGCTGAGCTTGCCTTGGAGCATGAGGACGACGTTCTTATTGTGTTCGCCCTCCTGGTCGGCCTT
The DNA here is from genome assembly GCA_022578765.1 of Xylaria sp. FL0933. NCBI lineage: Eukaryota > Fungi > Ascomycota > Sordariomycetes > Xylariales > Xylariaceae > Xylaria > Xylaria sp. FL0933. The sequence continues at coordinate 423,874 of MU389746.1, forward strand.
GGGGTGCTGCTGGCGAGTGAGGGTTTGGAGGGAGGAGATCTGTTGGTTTAGTGAGGAGAGATCTTGCTTGATGATGAAGGTGAGCTCGTTGATCTCGACGGGCCGATCGTCGAAGAGGGTCTTCCGCTTTGCCAGCTGGGCGAGCTTCTCAAGCTTCCCCATGGTAGCGCCGATGCCGCGACCAATCTCTGCGGCGCGCCTCGCAAATTCCGACCTCCGTGGACGCGCATCGCCATCTGCGGCTGCCTTTTGGGCGTCGGTCAGCAGCGACCGTCTCTGTGCGCCGACCTTGGATGAGGCCTGTCTCTTCTGAACCTGAGTAAGGACGGATTTGAACTCGGCGGTCCGGTCTTGTATCGACGTGACTGCCATCACGGACCAGATTGGGAGATGTCAACAATTGACAAAGCGCTCCAAGGGGGGCTGAGGGTGAATATCGTGACGAACAGTAGATGAATCGGGAGTGTCCTGGGCGTGATCGACGGCGGGGGATCTCGGTTCGGCTCGGTATTCGGTTAGGGACAAAATTGATGGCGATAGGTAATACGGAGGCGATAGCGACAGCGTGTTGGTGATGGCGAAGAGAAGGCCGAGCGACGGCACGCGATGTGACGTGCAGATAGGCAGTGAAATTAATTCCAGGAGCCGGAGCGCCTAGACTGGCTGGCTGCACAGAGACCGGATGTCCTCGGTGCGGTCGTGAATGTCCGATTGCTTGATCGGCCTTAGGATCGTGGTATATATCTCGTCTCACTTTCTTTTTCCTGCTCTGTCCCCGGATCAAGTTCGAGAGCGAAGGTACATTTAGATGGGAGTGGTGATGAAGATTGGAGATTGGGTGGTGAAAACGCGGTGGTACAGGATTGTAGGGTGTAGATTGGTTGCGTGGAATTGGTGGATTGGCGCTGAGGCCAGCCTGTTTAGTTTCGAATGTGATGCCAAGATCCCAGATCTGTAGCGTGCCTGGATCCCTGAAGGTACTTTACCTTAGCGTGCGCTTACCGCACTACACCAACAAGTTTTAGGTAACTTGCGAGCTTACATGTGGCATCATGATTGTGGCTCAGTAACATCACTACGTAATCAGGTACCTGTGAGCTTCCGAAAACAGCACAAAATTACCTCTTGACGCTTGATGCCTGTATTCCGTTTAGGACATATAAATCTAAGTTTATACACCCAATCTATCTTCGATTTCAATTGCTTACAATTTGTCGATGCCGGAATCAACGCTCTCTTATACCTCCTGCTTGCATTTTCGAATACTGCTCAGAGTACCTAAACTGGACAATAAATAATATGGAGAGCCAAGACCGGAAAACCCCAAGCGCCATCGCCCCGGATCAGTTAGAATATGGAATGTCCACGACTTTTCTGTTGTATACAACGATAGCACCATGTGCACATCGTACATCGTGGTGACCCCGTAGCCTTTCTTAGGATAATGGGCGTCCGTCGTTACATTCCGACGGGGTGGACGAGACACTTATTAAACTACTTAGAGTAGCTCAAGACACCGGTCCCAGAAATTCTATCACTTCGAGTTCAACACTCAACCTCTCAGGTTGTGTCTATCGATATCTGATTCTGTGATAGCATCGTGGCTGAATACTCGTCGGAACGACATGACGACAGAGGACACGAGATTCCTTTAGTGTTTCGGTCATATTCTACCTGGTAGTATGGATCGGCAGTAGGGTAGCCGGAGTAAGCTGATGACGACGTTGCTCAGGACCGGCGGCCGTCTTGAATACCAGAGCCCCGATCGTGGCACGGAGCAAGGAGACAGTCGAGGTGATGTAACAATTAACACGCAGTCTCACTAACCTACCCGAGATGGTGTAATAATTAAATATGGAAGCATAGCCAAGTAAGAATTTGACATTTAATTACTACACTGTCCTGGGCTTGTTAGTGGAACTTGGTGTTAATTGTTACATCACCTCGATAGTGCCGGTATCGTACCTAAAGTAGGTATGTACTTAGGTAGTGCTGAGTAGGCGTTAGGAATCTGCAGATCTACCCTGTAAATTCTTGACTAATGAACACAGCCTATAGTCGCCAGCTTATTTTACCTTTATAACTGTCTATGGAAATTACCCCGAGATCTATGGCATTGCCTTAGTTGTCCGAAAGAAGACACAACAGCACAGAGGTACTATATCTGATGCAGTCTGTGTAGGAGGCCGTTGATGAGGTGGCAGAGTGTTCGACCTTGTTGGGTACAAATCTGGCTTCGGAGTGTGCTCGGCATACATATAGGTACGTAAGATGAGCAGGTGATACTGTAATACTGCAGTGTACGTAGTACTAGTACGTACATGAAATTCGATGCTCTGTGACAGTTTACTAGTAGTACCAGTCTGTGATCTCATGCAGAATACATACCTACTCTAGGGAGTAAGTCTACATATTTTCACCAGCCAAGTCCTAACTCTACTATATGCTTGAGAATATCTACCAAGAAAAATTGGAAGAGAATACTACTACACGTCGGCGTTGAACTTGATAAGTCTCTAGTGCTAAGTAAAGTATTACATAGTACGTACATACATGTATGTATGCAGCATATAGGTACATAATCTAGGTACAGTACCTTACTTAGCCTGGCCACGAGATCCTGGTCTAGTCTCCGCGCGGTAAGAGGTATCTAACCTTAGAAAATAGGTGCAGTTGAAACGAAACGAACAATCCGGGTCCACTTTTAAGTCACCAGCGCCACCATCACCTCTTCTTCCATCTCTCATCCTCCTCCTGAGCCGAACCTCCTCCTCTTCTAACAATAACAACAACGACGACGATATCCTTACCGACTTAACCGGTCTTCGCTCATTTAACCACCTATGTTTGCAGCGAGTACATCTTTTGAAGTAATTCGTTTAATAGTCCGATAACCAGTTTACGCCATTGTACTTTTAATTGCTGCGGGACTCTTATTATACCTACTATTATACCTTACCCTTTCGTTTCTGACACTGAAACTGAATGCACCCGCCCGCCCAATGTTCGCATAGCTAATTTACTCGTTGGCCTGCTTTCTGATCTTCTTCGTGCCCATATTCTGCCGTTGCGCCGCGTTCGAACACGCTGTTTTTATCTACCCAAGCCTGCATTGCGACCTGTGTTTGCTGGGGACACGCCATGCGCTTGTATCTAGCCACCCATGGATTCTGGATCGTATAATAATATTCGGAGGGGCACCATGCCGCTCTCCTCAGCGTTAGTCCTGGCTGCCCGTCCCGCCATGCCTCGTCTCCCTTACCTCTCTTCTGTCTGCTTGATTCGTAAATTGTGACTTGTTGCCCTGTTCGCTGACCAGCATGGACGTTGATTAGGGGTGGAAATGCTACTTCTTACAAGGCGAACGTGAATCGCACAAAGACACGGAAATGGGTCGAGGCAAAAGTACAGAGCTATGATGGAGACGACTGGGGTAATGATTATGATGACGAATACGACGATGGTAATGACCAAGACGACGAACCTGAACCCGTACCACCGAAAACCACCCAGCCCGCCGGTCCGCGACAGCCTGGCCCGGTCGGTCACCAGCTCCCATCATCACGCACCTTCTCCCAACCAAGCATCACTTCTTTTCCGAGCGCCGACTCTCGTGTGTTCGGCCCCTCCGCACTTCGTAGCCCGAGCGGACCACCGTCTCTCCATGTGCAAACCCAGCCGAACGCTCCAGCGACGACGTCACCACCGTATGCTACCGAGTCGGCTCGTCCCGCCGCTGCGTCTTCCCAGACGAACATCCCTTCTGGCCCCTACAGTGCAGGACCAGCGTCAACGCCATCCCGGTTCCCTCCCCGTAAGAGCAGCATGGGCCAACACGACCGGCCTGATTTCGATAACAAACCTGTAGTAAATCCCGGTTCCCGACCTGGTTCGAGCTCCAGCAACCGACCGTGGGTCGATCAACGGTCGGCATCTCCTAGCCTCGCTTCTGTACCTGCAGCGAAAACGTTTCCTCTCGTTCGACCGGCTGATATCTATAAGAGAGTGGAGGAAGAGAAAGAGAAAGAGCGCTTGTCTATGGAGTCGGGACGTCCGAGTCTGGACAGTATATATGGTCGGACCGAGGGTGCGCCGCCAGTCCAATTTCGCTCACCCGGGGACCAGCGTCGACGGACTAGCATTGATAGTCAAGATGGGACAGAGTCTACTCGTGTTCGGAAGTCGAGTTTAGCGCCGGTTGCCGAGCGAAGGAGTGAATATGGAATGGACGGTTTTCTTGCGAAGGCCCCGACCGATCAGCTACCTCCATCGCACGACCCAGCTATGTCGAGTCCTCAACTCGCTATTTTCCAGAGTGAAGCTAATGACGAGGCAAAGGCGGATCTGATGAAGAGTCGTCGCTTCTCTACTAGCCCCCAGCTTCCTACACTCGGGCGCATGTCTGGCTTTGGCGACGATCTCTTTTCAAGTTCTGGCAATAGCCCCTGGGCTAGCCCTAACCTTCCAGCTTCTCCTAAGGAGTCGCAACCCCTATCAAGTGAATTGAAACGGACAGCAGCACCCACTGATAGTGCTCCAAGGCAATTACCCCAATATGCCGAAGAAGCGAGCCCTAGGCTCGACTCAGCTGATACTGTAGACAGAAATCCGAAACTCGAGAAAGAAAGATTCATTGACACGGCTGAGCCGCCATCAAGTAGCACCCGCCCCCAGCTTCCGGGTGGATGGGTCTCAGAAACTCCGAGTGTTCCGATATCATCTGAGCAGGCTACACCTTCGGAAAAGCAGGAAGCGCACGGTTCAACACTCTTATCCAACGTCGAGAATATCAACGTGTCTCCCACGACGGGAGATGATGCCAAGCTGGATGATATGCCGGCGACAGATATTGGCAAAAGTTTGCCATTGTCAATCAATACATCAGAAAGCGCCCCAAACACTAACTTAGCAAACGGCTCCAGTGCACAAGAATTTGGTAGAGGCGCAGAGCAGCACCACATTACTAAAGCCTCAGAAGCTTCAGCTACGGGGCTGCAAGGCCGGATTCCTCAATCTCTCCCGCCTTTAGAGACTGAAAATTCTGTCGTTCAGCAAACGTCAAGACCAACTTCAATACTACCACCCAATTCGGGGAGCAAGAGCCCAGAAATTCAGACTCCACCAGTAGCCCAGCCTACAGCTATTGTCTCACCGACAGCTCCTCTCAATCCTAATCGAGCTCAAACCGGCCAACCGGACATCATTTTACCTTCATCTTCTCAACGTCAATCTACAATTAGTACCATCGAGACTGCATCACCTGAAAAGGAGAGTGACAAATTGCGGGAAGAAATCATTAAGTCCCTGAGTCCTACGCCGGTCTCGCCCGGTTCTCGAGGCGATAATGATATAGAGCCGGTAGCGGGAGAGTTAACTCGAGAAAGTAGATACCTATCCGGAGTTTATGACGATTATCTCTCTCTTGCCGAGGAGAAATCGCTACAAGAATTGAGCCAAGCGGCTAAGACATCCACCCACATGACACCAAGTCAATCGGACGAGGCAGTGACTGAGCCTGCTCGTGAACTCCAAGATGCGATAGTACCACAACCAGCACCTCTTAGCTCTGTGAAAAGCTCTCTTCCGGAAAACACAGCTATACCAAGGCGATTTTCGTGGCAGCAGGATGAGGAGGAGGAGGAAGCCTTGAGTCCTGTGCAACCAAAACCAAGGGTGCGGATGCTTACGCAAGAATCACTAGCCCATAGTCAGGGGGACACGAATGTCGAGTCAAGTGCTAATACAGACGTTGTCTCACCCGTCACGGACTCGTTGCAAACAGAGAATGGAGCAACCGGTACAATCTCACACCAAGTTTCGCAAGTCAGCAGTCTCACGCCAGAGACTTCTCTGGCTGCGAATGAAGCACCCTCACCGGTCTCTTTCGCGGCGGCAAGGAGACCCAACCCCATCTCTGACGTACCAAGTACCGTCCGTTTATCTCTCGCGGACGAGAAGGAAAAAGTTCTTATTGGAGATGCCCAGTCTACAACGTCTAGTGCATCTGAGCAGCATCCCGCTTTGATGAATGCACCGGAACCAGCAGATCGCGGCGCCTCGCCGATGGTTGTACTGCCAGACATTTCCCCAGCTCAACCGTCGGCAGCTCCAATGCCGTTCCGCGAAATTCTGAATCTTACGAGCTATGAAGAGCGTGTCCGGAAATTCGACGAAACGCGAGAGCAGTTCTACATTATGGACTCGGGACTTTCAAGCTGGCTCATGCACCTACAAAGCCAAGCAGACAATTCCGACTTTATGGCAGCAAGCACTCCAAGACCACTAGTGTTCAAGCCAGGTGTGCAGCCAGCGTCTACCGGTGCATCGAGTGCCGCCCAGGGTCCCCAGAAGAGCGGCCCAGCGGCATCGCACACGAGGCGGATGTCGATAGGTGGAGTGCAACAGCTCATGGCCGGCCAGGCCAGCAACCAGGTGGGCACGAAGAGCAAGGAGCTTCTCCACGCGGCGGGTGCGTTCGGCAACAAGGGGATGAAGTCGGGCATGAAGTTATTCAATAAGGGCAAGAACAAACTCCGCGAGCGAGCCGCCGGTGATAAGACTTTCTTCTAGATTTATAAGTCGCAACTTGTCTGCCTGCCGCGTCGGTAACTGAAACCGAAGTCTGGGGCGATGCGCGTGTACTGGTGGCGACGTTGGGTGGCAGTGAGGTGGTCGTATTGTAGGCAGCAGCAGTACATATCCTGGGCATTAGCATCATGAACGGAATGGAGTACGGATAGTAATACTATTCTCCAGTTTCTTTTGCCTTGTAAACTACCACAGTCACGCTGTATTTCATGCATGCGGGCGTTCGTTCAATTTGGCCATTCATGAACGTTACTGTAACCTACCTACATACCTAGTAGATGTTGACCTACATATCTACTTCCGTAGGTAACATACTCCTTTTCGTTATTGCTGAGCTGATTTGACGGGTTGGAATTCGGTAGGAATGGTCATGGCGAAAGGGAATTATTTCATTGGCCAGCCGGGGAAATTGTTTCATTTATGTGACATGTATATAAGGTATCTGCCTACCTAAACCTTAAGTACTCACCTTACCTATTCGTAGTTAGATTATAACTCTATTCAAGTCAACGAACTACCTAATGCACGATTTGAGGGATCTGGCTAAGGATACCTGGAGGATTCGATTAATTTAGCCCCCGCTCGACATCCTCATCTCGGGCTACTCGGTGTCGCCATGGAGCATACGAATTGGGCTACCTATGGTACCTATGGTACATTACTTCGTAACATAATGTTGTTTGTTGCTGCTGTTGTTACACTTTTAAGGAGGTATACTATATACTAACGTTATTGGAGTGAGCGAGCGAGTCTCTGATGGTTGCATTGTGTATAGCTGCTCTAAGTGAGGAAGTGACCGGCCTTGTTCACCGAGGCTCGCTACTATTTAGCGCTTAGCTTCAACTAATAAATAGGACTACAACAACAACAAGCCAACTGAATATCCATTTATCTCTTTGGGCAAGCTGGAAGATGAGGCGAAATATGCTGTCATCGCGCTGCGTCGGACCCCATATTATCTCAGCTGTATTAACGCGGCTCAGCCATTCGTGTGTATGTGCGTATGCATACCATATGGCGATCCTTTGAACTGCTGTATTAGATTGCCCAGTATAAAGGCATCTATCTTTGCTGAGTGCGAATGCGAGTTTTTGTGATGCAAGAGGTAGCGTTCCACAAGCAGGGCAGGGCCAATTCCATCGGGGGACTTGGACACACCGCCGCCGCCGCCATACCGCTGTGTACTGCTATCTTGCAGCGCAGCATGTCCGTTCCTGGCGACGAGCGCAGCGCCAAACCCCTGTCCTGCCTTGCCTTTGCCTTACTGGACTGCCTCGAGGGTCGTAGTAAGGTTGGCTTCGCTGCGACTCTGCTGCATGACCCAGGTATGTAAACTGATAGGCGCTGAAAAAGCCCCCGTGGAACGATAGGATAGGCGCGGTATTAATAACGGGCTCTATCCTATCTTTCCTCTCTGCCGGAAATGTCAACAGTGCTTGTTTTCTTCGGGAGCAAAGATGGACGGACGAATGCGCCAGACCGACAACCAACATTTGCGCCTATTACCCTAACCTAGGAGTTGCGGACCTAAGGACCAAACCTAGCAGATCGCGGAACGACAAATCGGGAATTGCATTGTCCGGGGAGGCTTCTTATCGAAACGCATTTTCACGCGCTGGCGACAAAAACGACCCGATATACCAGGAGCATTCGGGACACGCTGATGCTAGTCCTCGCCGCTCACGGGCTTTACCGTTGAACGCTCGCTTTAAATCCCAGGCCTTCACACGCGGGGAACCGTCGCTTGTATTACGCCAAAAGGAAGGGAAATCGCAACGCCAAGACCGAACAGGTAAACTAAAGGTGAAGACAGACAGGCAGACAAGCAGACAAACTCGAAACTAAGCAAAGCAAAGCAAAGCAAACCGCTGTCGGGTTATGTGCCGTGTGGCGTATCTATACCAGTTGTACAGACGAACGCACGGGCATACATACATACCAAGTCACTTTTTATTAATTCATAGTTCTAAGTGGCGCGAACAGGTATATGCTTACCTACATACTGATCTACCTCGAACAACGGGCCCGGGCGGATAGTACCATTGCCTTTACAGTTTCAGGTCATAGGTATCACAGCGGTCAGTGCCAGCCAGGTAGCCGGGTCCGACCGCGACACGAATGGGCAGAAGAGGACAGCGAACCGCTACGGCCGCTGTTGTGCGTTGTGCAGTGTAAGAATAAGAATTAACCCGAGAGAGGAAGAAAAAGCACAAGCAGAAGCAGAAGACGGCGGCACGACAGGGGACGTTGTCCGCCATCGCCAACACTAATTCCAACTCTAACCCCAACTGTGTGTTGTGTACAGTAACCTTCATTCATGGACGAGCAGCGCGCTGGTATCCTTGGCTTCATTCCTCGCGGATTCGGATACCGTGCCAGCCGTGACGTTTCGTCGTTACTGAGGCCATCATCAATAGATCAGGACAAAGACAAAGACGTACCGAGGACAACGGGAACGGAAACAGAAACACATCACGTTAGGACAGGATCAAGAACAGCAACGGGAACTGGAACGGGTGCCGGATCGACATCAGCAACAGCAATACCAACGACGCTCCTTAGCGGCAGTGGTAGCGGTAGCGAGGATCACCGCAATTATCATGAGGAGCCCAAATATAGCAATAAAAATTGGGGCCACGGCCAACAGCAGCAGCAGCCCAGCCAGTCCCGCAGCGCCAGAACCCTGTCGCGGGTGCTCGTCCATGCCCAACCGGGTCTAGTCGAGCCCGTAGAGGCGCCCCGGCTGCTCCAGCTTGATCCATCCCAATCTCACTCTCATCCATCTCACTGGCCGCCAAACCAGGGCCGCCGGCAGGACCAGCACCAGCACCAGCAAGGCAAGCAGAGCGTGGTGGTGCAGCAGCATAGTGTCCAGAGCGTGCAGAACGTGCAGAGCCAGAGCCAACATACGAATCCCGTACTATCATCGCAGGCTCGTCCTCACTCTCACGCCGCTCATCCTACCAATACCCAGGCCCAAATCCAGGCCCAGGCTACTACTGTTACTGCTACTGCTACTACTACTCATCAGTATTATCATAATCCTCACCATAACCATCAGCCCTATCATCACTATCGCCACGCATCTCAACCCCCTCGCTTACCACCATTAGGCCCGTCGCTCTCGTCCTTCGCGTCGTGTCTTAGCTCCTCCATTCCCACCTCACCTTTCGACCCCTTTCGCTCTCACTCCCGAGACGGGGATAATAATTATTTTCTTTCCTTTACTACCAGTGCCTCAACCTCTAGCTCTGCCTCGCCCACCCCAGCCACGTGTGATATCGCAGGTAGTGCCGTCTCTCGCTTACCCGTCCAGACGGATGACCTAGTCTCGCCCATCTCCGAGACACGTTCTTCAACACCTGCTTTTCGTAGTTTTGACGCTTCTCACTCCCCTGCTGCTGCTCCATCATCCACATTTTTCGCAATCCCCACCACTCTAAAGCGGCAGCCTACCACGTACTCTTCCACCCAGGCCTCGCTACTTGACGATAAAGATTTTGAGCTCAGCCTGGGCGTCACGGAGAGAGCTGAACCACCCGCCACGTCTCCCTCTCGCTTTCCCTCCGCGGCCGTGACAAGTGCGGTTGCGCAGGATGTGGCGCATCTAACCGATGAGAGATCTGACGACTGGTTTAAATTCACCGCGCGGGAGTCGACTGCTTCTAAGCACACCATGTCGCTCGCCGAGGCGCATCCGAATATGACAGTCCCCGTGACGGCTGACGAGTCGACTGTCCCGCAGCTACAGGACCAGGAGCAGCGGCAGCAGCAAACCAGCCAGTACACATCTATCCCATCTTTCACTCCTTTACCGCCCATTCGTCGTACGTCGACGTTTGACGTATTACGGAAGAAGGGCTTAGTAGATTATGACAGCGACACGGTACCGTCGCCAATTGAGAATGAGAACCCTCCAGCTCCAGCTCCAGCCCCAATGCCTCCCGGGCCCGCAGGTCCAGTACTGCAACCCAGTAATAGTAGTCATGGCCAATTGCCTTCAGCCCAGAGCGCATCTCGTTCTTCCCCGCATAATTCCGTGCAGCCGCAGCCACAACAACATCCGGATCTAAACCCTCCCGGTCAGAGCCAACCTGCGATACCCCAGAATCCTGAGGGGCTCGTCGCTGCCGGTCCTGCCGGCCAACCCGGGGTGTCTCCATACCCCATCATGCCGACGTACCCGCAGCAGCCGGTCATGGGCCGGGCTGGTCCGGCTGGCCAGCAGGTTGCGCCTGGTCACATGATGCTCAATGGCCAAGGTCAAGCCATCCTATCACTGCCTGGGGGTCGTCGATGGACCGAGCAAGAATCGCATCTGATAGAACCCCTGAACCCTTCCAACCGTAACCGTTCGGCCAATAGTCCACACACTTACACTGCTTATGACAAAGAGACCGAGGGCGAGAGAGCACCGTCGCAATTCGGAGGTGGCTCATCCCAGCCCGTGCAGACACGTCCACGGAATCTGAGCAACACCTCACCTCCCACTGCGGCGACACGCTTCCCGTCACTTTTCCCTCACACGAGTGTGGAACAGCCCCCGTTCCCTCAGAACCGGGGCCAAGTACCACTCTCACAACTTCCTCTCATGCGCCGTCAAAACGGAAACCCTGGTCAAAGGGACAGCTTCGATGACAGGTCGTTGGCCAAGGAAATGGATGGTAGGTGTTTCTCTGTTTACTTCCACTATCCCCTCTTCCCTGGTCGTAGGTGGTCCCTAACTTTACACTTCAGTACGTGTTGACCAAATCTCAGTCTCGAGTACCGTGGCTGAAGACGTCAACGATAAAACTAGGAGAGGCTCGGGATCGCTGTTCAACTTGGGCCATCATCGGCGTAATTCAAGTAATGCCACGGCCGCTCAGCAGGCACCTCCTGATGGGACGTCGGAAAAGAAGAAAAATTTCTTCGCATCAGTGACGGGCATGGGCCATTCTCAACCTAAGCCTAAGTCGAATCTGGGTCCGGCGAGGACTCAGCCAACAGACCAACCCGATCAACCTTCGCTTCAGAATCAGGCAGATCATATGGCGGGTAAGAAGAAACTCTCCGAGCTTAAGGGTATGATCAAGGGCGTGGGAAATGCGAAGGAAGGCGCAAAGGATGATCAACCAGTCAAAGTAGAGACTGTTTACGAGCCCAGGGAATCGATGCAAAGCCCGCCTCACAATTTCGCGGTACCGCAGGGTGTCCAAGGAGCACCGAGACCGCCGGTTTCATTCGGACCATTTGGGTCTCAACCGCAAGCAAACAACGCCGGACCGCAGGCTTCGATGCAACCTCACCCATCACAGATGCGGCCATCCGGGGAAACAAGCTCGCCTCCCTTTATGGGCGTTGGTCGCACCAGCACGTCTGGTCCGCCGCCTAACCAGAACCCACAGGTAAAGGGCGATGAGGGTGGGAAGAAGGGTACTGGCGGCGGATTTCTAGGTGGTCTATTCGGCAAGCAAGGACATAAGACGAAGGAGCCCAAGCCACAATCTCCTCAGCAGATGCCACCGCCTAACCAACGGCCTGCGCAGCCTCCAGTCCAACCTGGATATCTTCCATTCCGCCCTGGGCAAATGCAACTACCAGGACAACAACTGGGTCCACACCCGATGCTTGCTGGTCAACCGCCCATACAACGTGGGCCTCCGGGTCAGTCTCCATCTCCGACATATTTCAATGATCCCACTCAGCCATCTCCATCTGTCCAAACGGCACAGGCGGTCACCATCCGTCGGCCTTCTGAGATTACGGTTTCCAGTTCTACTGCAAGCGGTAATCCACGGCCTGGAATGCCTTCTCCTCAGGCGTCTCAAAGCACTTTCAAGCAACAAGCTGGCCATCCGACTTTAATACAGAGACCAAGTCAAATGGGGCTACGAAACGATGGTATGATAACGTCACCACAAACCTCACCTCAACTTTCCGATGATTCTCCATTGGAAAAGCCCGCTATGGGAAATCTGTCCGCTATACCTCGATTTTCTCCAAACCGAAAGCCCGTTGGGTCCGGCAACGCTAGAGCAGACGGGCCATTCATGACATCAGCTGTTTCCCCTGGTGTCATGGGGCGAACAGGTTCACCATCGCCAGGACCAGGTCAGCAAAGAGCACCGAGCCAACTTTCGCATATCCAGCAAAGCCCTCAGCTGTCTTCAGAACCCTCTCCTGTTCCCTCGCAATCGAATCATTCGTCTTCCTCTAAGCTACCCGGGGATCAATTTTCCCGTGATTTTCCCGATCCACGAGATTCCAGCCCAGGCCTCGGCCTCTATGCACCGCCGAACGCAATGAATACACCTGGGCCAGGCGGGGCTCCAAATGGTTTAACATGGGGTCCGAATGGCGCCCGGCCCTCTGTCCCTCCCCTAACTTCTCCTTCGGCTGCTGCAAGAGCCCAGCCACCTCGTACACCCAGTAGCCCCGTACCCTCGATGGACCAAAGCAAACTATCTAAATTCTTCGGCGCCTATGACGGTGGGAAGCCTGCTGCACAGCCCCAAGCGAATAAGGAGAAGAGTGCGGCCTCCAAGTTTCTGGGCGCTTTCAAGAGGAGCTCCAAGCAAAATGAAGCGCCCACATCTCAACCACGTCCCCAGACAAGTCCACAGATCCAGCAACAACAGAATTTCAGGCCCGGCGGAACCGGGCCTTCAGCCCCAGGAGGAATGCCGAATGCGGGCGGTATACCATCATCGAGTATTCCCCCAACACAACCTCAAATGCAAGCACTGCCTGCTGGCCAGGGTCGCGGCGCAATCCCACCACACATGGCTGTACAACAAATACAAGCCGGTAGGGGATTGCCCGGTCAGATACCGCCTCAAGGCATGCCGATGCCAGGACAGGCCGGGCGAGGACAAATGCCGCCAGGCATGATACCGCAAGGCGGACGCGGCCAAATTCCACCACAGATGTTTCCAGGAGGTGGCCCTCTACCACCTCATATGCAACGTCCTATGGCGCCTGGGAAGCAGGGAAACGAACCTCAGTATGACCAGGTCCCTATCCCCCGAGGCTACGAAGCTGTGCATGGTTATGGTCCAGGAGGCATGTTAGCCTTTTCGCCTTACAATGCTGGTCGTCCTAGCAATCCACCCATTCAATTTCCACAGTATCCGCCAGGGATGCCGCCAGGATTCCCGCAGCGACAATGGGATCCTCGTATGATGCAGCCGCCGCAGGCAGGGTCGCCACCCGCCGTTGGCCCTGGTGCGCCTCAAATGATGCCGCAGGGTGCACCCAACAATCTTCCATATCAAGTCCCTCAACAACCGCAAATGCCGGGGCAGACACAGAGTCCTCCGCCTGTCCAAGGCCTTCAGTCAGCTCCAAGCCAGGGTCAGCAACCTCCACAGCCCTCTCACTCAATCTCAATGCAGCAGCCTGGCAGATTTTCACCACCAGGGCAGCCCCAAATACCCAACCAAATTCCCCCAGGCGCACAGCTTCAACAGAACCAACCACCTGGACAAGGATTCCAGCGAGAGCCAAGTCCGGGCGCACAAGTCCAGCAGCCTTACAGCTGGTCAGGAACGCCCCAGAACAACCAGAGTCCAGCAGCCTCTATCCAACAACCCAACTCTCCAACGCCCAATCTAGCTTCGCAAAGCAGCGTCCAAGCTATGTCAAGCTCAGCTAGTAACGGAACGTCGACACCTCAGTCCCAACATACCACTGCCACAGCTCCTAGTCAGCCTTCTCAGCCCTCTCAGCCATTGCAAGCAAGTTCCACGCATCAATCTTCGCCAGTAAACCAAGCTATCAATACATCAGCGCAGAGGACCGCAACCCCATCTAACGGCCCACCCGAACAGGTCAGGAGTCCCAGCTCAGCCACAACCGCCTCAAGCGGGCCTCTGCGATCCCCAGATGCTGTTCGCCTGACAAGTCGAATGTCGGTCTCGAAACACGCAGCAAGAGGTGACGCGCCCGCGACTTTTGGGGTAGACAAACCGGCAGATCGCACCTTAACCGTTAGCCCAGAGCCCCCTGGACCCCGCCATGGCCCGATCCATCAGGTCTCGGAACAGAATCTCAACGTCAATGTGGAGCGCGCGAACAGTCATGCGCGATATGGTAGCGAAGATATCTACGATGCTACGCCTCGTCTAGATAATGCTACGCCCCGACAGGCACAGGGAGAAGACCAGGCGCATGAGAACACGAAGTACGCTGGTTCGGAGAAGGGGCGTATCCTCACCAACGGAGCGGGTATTGGTCTCGGTGTTGCCGCCACTGATGCTGCTGCCGCTAGTGTCACCTCCCCTGCTGCACCCCCTGCCGCACGCTCTGTACCTGTTACGGAAGATAACATGAGTTTCCTAGACGGACCAGACGATTCCGAGCCAGACGAAAATAACGCCACCGAGGAAGCACCTAAGGAAGAAACGGCGATAACACCGCCCCAGCGCATGAATATGATGGTCGAACCCGAGGAGAAGATCCTTGTCGATCAGCCGGTGGAACTCGCTGCTGTCAATGATGATGACGATGGCTTGCCTATGATGAGCGCTACTTCGTATCCTGGCCAGGAATGGAATCCTTATGGGGCGGGGGAGTTTGGGGATTGGGAATAAAATTCCAGAGGGGGTGATCGAGGGGAGGAGTGATCGAGGGGAGGAGAGATCGAGGGGTTGAGGAGGTGGTTGAGGGGATGACAGGCTCAGGGGATGGCTGAGGTCATTATGGTTCGTTGACATGTCTCCGCGTATGCTTCTTTTGCATCGCGTGATAGTGCTCGACACTGGTGAAGCAGCTCTGCCCATCGCCTACAAAGAACCAATACAGGCCGACTCTACGACGCGCTGAATACTTGAGATCTGGCGGCCACAGTTGTTTGTTCATACTATAATACGCTTTATACTCCATACCCTACACTTGGATATCCATCTTACTTCATCTTTACTCAAGCTTATTTGGATACTTGTCTGATATGCAAGCATGGCGGCGCTTATATCTTGCCATTCCCATATATCATTATACTTATCATATTCTTATCCATACCCATACTCACCATGCCGTACCTATATCCATCATGTTCATATCAGACTCATACTCGTATCATACCCTCTTCATCTTGTTTTCTGAAGATGTTACATTACTTTTATCCACACACTCTGCACTTTCTTACATACCCAGTCGTGTTTATCCAAAAGCGTGTCGGCATATTGTTCATCTGTTGGTTAGTTGATTGGTTGTCAGATCACATGACTCGACACGACGTGGCTATCTCTCTACTGATTATTAGACTGATGCATGGATGGCAAGTAGTAGATAGCTGTTAGTAGCTAGTAACGTGTAAATAAGACTACCAGCAACAGAATCTCAAACAAACATCTCTATCGTGAATCAAACATTACGTCACACACACAACTTCACCACGTAAAATCCATGCGGCCCCATCCCGCTCTCATCCTACAGTAAAGATTTAGATGCCGACGCTGATGCTGAATGAGCTAACGATGAGTGAGTCAATCCTCTAGTTTCGGGTTCGCATAATATCTTCAGCGAGCTACATATAAGTAGCAGGCCCACTCGCATGTACTTAGATGAAAGCCTTCGGCACCGAAGGTGGAGACAGTTCATGCCACATGTCTGACGCCGACGGAGCGACAGCCAATGAGTTTCCTCGTCACTCGGCCGCAGACACGGACGGGCGAACACGGATGACAAAACAATCGTACGGCTAGTTGCGTGTGTCTGCTATCGACTAGTATCATGGACGGATAGCTGGGGGACTAGAGGACTAAGTATCGGGACGCGGGGGACCGACGACGATCGACGTCTACCTTATACAAACATTCATTGTGTGACTGCATTGTAGATATAGATATATATACTTCAACAGACGAGTATAAGTATCATTACTATTCCCTACTCATCTGGTTACCCATTATTCAGGTGCTTTACACACACCACATGATCCTCACCCGTATCCTCCGCATCAGCACCCGGTCTACCTCACCATCCACAAGAGCAACCACATCACTATCCCCGCGTTTCCAAAATCCAATCCAATCTAAAACCAAAGCCGCAATGTCGACCCTCACACCGCCGGTTCCGATCGTGCTAATCGGCATCCACACCGAGATCGGCGCCCCAGTAGCCGAGGGTCTCCGGCCGGAATGGGACGGTACGGACACGCATTTCTTCCCGTCTCTTTTCCCTTTTCATAACCCTTCCCCGTCCTTTCCCAACTCTACTCATCTCCTCTCGTCCCGTCTCATCCCATCCATCGTCTCGTCTTTCCTCGTCCCTCCTATCTCTTCTATCTATCTCTCCACTTTCACCCCTTCCCCATCATCATCATCCCTTACCAGCATTATCACCCTCCTCACTTCCCTCACATCCCTCACAATCCCAACGCACTAACCCCCTCCCCTTTTAGTAATCCGCTTCATCCAAACCTTCACCGCAGCGCAACACGACCTGCCCTCCCTCCTCCGCGGCGAAACCCCCCCCTCCCCCGCAACAAACACCGTCGGCTCGCATTCCTACACCCGTCCAGCGCGCGCAGTACTTCTCGGCCGGGGCTTCACGCAAGCGCAAGCAGAAGAACTCTTCACCCTCTATAAAAACGAAACCCCTGTCTCGGCTGGAGAAGGAGGCGTGCTATGGGCTGCGGGCGCCGAGGACAAGAGGCCGGCCGGCGTCGAGGGCATGGAGCCGCCGAGGGGCATAGAGGGGGTTATGGTGAGGACTTTTAGGGGGGTGCTGGAAGATTGGAAGAGGAGGGTTGAGGGGAGGGAGGGAAAAGGGGAGAAGGGGGAGTTGGTGCTTTATTAAGGGGGGGAGAGAATGATTAGGGGGAGGATTTTTAGGAAATTCTGGGATGAGAGGAAGGTAGACGAAGGAAGGAAGGGACTGCGTGCGTAGGGTTGCTGCTAATCAGTTTATAGGTATATCTTTAGCATCGAGTTTTGAGTTGGGTCAAGTCAAGCCAAGCCAAGCCACGTCGCGTCGCGTCGCGTCATCCGGGGATTTAAGACTTATCAAATTAGTTCCTACGGGCAAATACGCATATAATTTATTTTTGACACAGAAATAGCCTCGATAATTCTATTCAAAGCTTTGAGATAGATGGCCTTGCGAGGTCATGAGAATGAGGGTGGGAGATATGATGCAGCGATAGTGCGATGTGTGAGTGTCAGGAGTGGTTGGTGAGTGAGTGAGAGTGAGTGAGTAAGTGCTTGTTTCTACGAATAGAATCATTTACACTGAACACATGTTAGGTATACCGATTTCAAGCAGGGAAGAGTGAGAATTGACGATGTCTATAGAATGCATTTATCCTTCTTTGGTGCAGCAGCTTCCCATGCCAATGCCGCGATAACCAGCGTCAACGGAATATTTAATTCAGGACACATGCGATTGTGTGAGAGCAAGCAGATGACCCTTTTTTTTTCTTGGTTTGTTTCTCCATCCCCTTTCCTAATCTTGCGACTAAGCAAAGACACCTGGGCAGCTAAGCTGTCTGTTGGGCGATCCATCCCAGGCTAGGTCCACTTATCTACAGCGAATCTAGACCGCCAGGACAGTTAACGTACGATCCTCTTGAGACTACTTGGGCCACGCCTAAAAGTTCTTTATGAATATGTTGACAACACCGATTCTCTTTTATTGTTATAGCTAGCACATCAATTGATAAAAAAACGCCAGATTGCTATCAACTCTACCAGCATCACAGCGATATACAGTCTCTAACCCCCGGGAGAAATTCAGCATATGCATTATTGATCGGGTCGCGGTATGAAAGTTGTGGTAGAACTTTGGAGCTCGGGTGGTTACCGAGTTAGGGCACCCATTTCCTAAATAGGTACCTGGATCTGCATCTTTGTTTCCAGAGACATGGATTTCTACATGTACTTCCGGCAGCACGGATCGCTGCAGTAGTATTGAGCAGAATAGAGAGAGCGTTATAGAATGTCGCATATACAAGTATCTATGTTCTTTAAGTTAACTTCAATCGTTACTTCAATTGAAAACACCGCAGTCTTCTATACAATCCCTTTCAGCACAATACCTTATATGCTGAAGATCAATGGTCCCTGCACTAGTACACCGTAGCTACCGGTAGTTCCAGCAGGTGGAGACGTACTTCTTTAATTACCGGTACCAATACCCCTTTTCCATTGCGCCCTCGTTTTCTTGGTCATGACCACCTAATGTAGAGCATCGTATTGATACTGCTATAATACAATGATTTTTTGAATAACACTTGCCTACAGCAGTATATATTCAATGTTACTCTGAGTCTCAACCATGCATATTGTCACCGACCGCTTTGTTGAGCAGGCCTTTGTCCTCTTACAGTAGCGGCGGGCACCGTTGACAAATTAGTGCATCTCTATTTCACACCCCCTAGAGCCAGCTGGAAATGAATCACGCAGTTGGTATCGCATTGTTCGAAAATTTCGCTTCTTACCTAGTCGAGACCCCTGCTTTTCACCCCACATACCCAGGATGACTAGAACGGTTTCTTATTTATTTTTTTCTTATCTTACTTAGCGTTAAGCTTGATCTCGGCCGTCTCAATGTCTTCACTTTTACTTCGATGACTATGCCCATGGATTCCTCAATCGTTCTCAGCCCGGAATTGACGCCCTCGGACCGGCTAATCCTTGAGAACCTCGCCAACGATATCCGAATCCGGCAGTCTCCGTCCCGAGCGGAAGTGAACGGCATTGCTAAGCCTAACGGGAAGCCACTCTCAAAATCTCAAAATGGATCTGCTAACGGAGGTAAGCTCACATCCTATTCTAAAGTTCCCAATGATAGAGATAACTAATCTCAGTGACATGTAGGCCTTAATGGCAAGGCTTCCGGGCTTTCAGGTGACCGCGATGCCCGCGACATAGCTACCCTTACGGGGTTGAATAACCCGACAAGCCCAGATTTCGAGCCCACCGTCTTTTCGTCCTGGGATATGAGAGATCTGAAGTCTCGCTTACCACCCAGTGTGTATGAATCGATACTACTGCCTTACATGTCATGGGCTCAAGGGGTGGCAAGACATAAGACAGATGTGGTCATGGTCACGCATCTAATCATGTACTTCACCACGTCCTTCCCTAGTGCAGTGTTTCTGTTCTATCATTTCTCATATCTGCATGGGATCCTTCACGTGCTCCTGCAAGGATGGTATATAGGTGCTTATACGCTCCTGCGACATCAACACATACATCAGAGAGGTGTCCTTGCGAAACGTTCTTGGATGCAGCTTTTTGACCATGCTTTTCCCTACGTCATGGACCCCCTGATGGGTCACACATGGAACAGCTACTTCTACCATCACGTGAAGCATCATCACGTCGAGGGAAATGGCCCCGAGGACCTTTCGTCCACCGTGCGCTACCAGCGAGACAATATATGGCACTTCGCTCATTACGTCGGGCGATTTTATTTCTTCGTCTGGTTGGACCTACCACTTTATTTCATCAGGAAGGGCAAGTTGACGACAGGTCTGCGTGCGGCGTTTTGGGAGTTGCTCAATTACACGGCCATCACCGTTCTGCTCCGGTATAACTTCAACGCAGCCCTTTTCACACTCCTCATCCCCTTGCTTGTCATGCGCCTTGGTCTCATGGTAGGCAATTGGGGCCAGCACGCGTTCGTGGACGCTGATGAGCCGGACTCCGACTACCGCTCCAGCATCACGTTGATAGACGTGCCGGTAACTATCCCATGCCCTTTCTCTCATTCTGTCTATGACTGACTTTTGACTGCAGAGCAATCGGTACTGCTACAACGATGGCTATCACACGTCTCATCACCTCAATCCCCTCCGGCACTGGCGGGACCATCCCGTGCATTTCCTGCAGAGCAAGGAGATCTACGGCCGCGAACATGCGCTCGTCTTTCACGATATCGACTACCTCATGATCACCGTCCGGCTCATGATGCGCGATTACGAACATCTCGCGCGATGCCTCGTGCCTATCGGGAATCAAATCGATATGACGATGGAGCAGCGTGTTGCTATGCTCAAGCGGCACACGCGGAGATTCAGCGAGGAGGAGATTCGGGAGAAGTTCGGTGTCGCGAAGGCGAGATGATTGTATATTGTAACTTGGTTAGCTAATGAGCGCACCTCTCCGTATAACACATTAAATTCGGCGTTTGGGGTAGAGACGACCGTATCATATTATGCGTGCCATTGGGGTTATGTTGATACAATGAGTTACGTACTGGGCAGACTGATGACGTGCTTGGTGTTACGTGATGCGTGGGTAGTAATGTGCCTTCCCAAATCAGGGGCGGTTGAATTGCTTCGTAGAGAGTGCCTCTTCTACACCGAGACCTGTTGTCACACAAGAACGACACAGTTGCTGTCGGAACCACTCTGGCGCGGGACCTGTGAAGTCCTTCGCTGCAGCACTATCCGACCTTTTTGCCTCAATCTAGGTGACATGATATGAATCCCACGGATTCTCGGCAGTGTCTGCATCGCCCAGCAATAGGCCCGTCCTCCGCCAACATGCGACTTGATTTAGACCCCGACCTGGCGCAGTCTAATTGAAACCCACGCCACTATGCCTCGCGGCCTTTATTTTATTCTGTCTCATTTTAATATTTATATTGTTTATTTCCCTCTGTTTCCAGCCGATGTGTCTCCAGCAAAGTTCAAGCGACTTGAGTAGACTCAATCACATGTAATCCGAGATCACACCAGAGAAGCAGAACGCATCATGGATGCCCTCAACCCCTTCAAAACGACCGGCTGGCAAAAGGCAGCTAGGGTTAATTGTGCGCTGTTAGTTGTTCTGTCAATTGCACTAGTAGGATTAGCGAGTACAGCTTTATCCTACGGTTTTCAATCAGTACTGTTCTTTTATTCTGGAGACTGTAGTAGTGGTCATGCAACGACCGTCAATCTTCTACTACACTTATCAACGTGGTATCAACACTAGTGGTAGGTATCTCACTCTTTATCCAACAGAGGGAACTTAGATGCTGACTTTGGAGCAATAGTATGTTGTCCCTCGGCTTCAATCCAGCCTCGCGAAGCTGTATCAATATATTTTGCGCATTCCCCTGCTCCGAGTTTGACTAATCTTATTTTCCATCCCTAGGTTCGCTTCCATCAACTTTTTTATGCAGGTTCTTAATGCACCATCAAGAGAGGAGTCTGACAAAGCGCATTCCAAGGGAATCTGGCTAGACACCGGGGTCTCGTCAATACGTAATGTCTGTCGGCTCTCCAGATTCAAGTTATAGTGCTGGACGTAAGTCACTCTCAGTTCAGTTTTTTTCATATGAGACGGCTTTGAAGATTCTGTCTTTACTCCTAGTGCTTTCTTTTTTTATTTCGTTCTTATTGTTGGAAGGGTCGCATCTTACTCTGTTGAATGTAGCAAGAGCTGACTCGACCAAGAATAGTACCCTAGTTCTGACCTCAGTTCCTATTCATCTCTTCTTCAACTCGGCTATCTTTAGGACCGACTATCGCGGGTCTAACTACCGTCTCACAATAGCAACGGAAGACTTTATCAACGGTGGTACTTATTTCCCCCCAGGGGCAAGTCTCATACTTCCAGGAGTTTTCCCCGCAAGTTCTAATGATCCCTGTTATTTCCGGGAGTTATACGGTACACCAGTGGAATTTTCGGAGTATAGGAGCAGAAACTCATGGACCATGAAGAATATCTCCGCCGATGCCAGCGAAGCTGCACAATGGACTAAGATCGATATTGGTGAATGTAGGCAGATATTTGGTTCCCAATTTGGGCTGACCAAGTACGGTAACGTCATCCTCGTTGCTAATAAACCTGGCGGCTGGATTCGGGACGAGATGTGGAAACTCCAGGATGACGAAGCACACTTCTGGGACCAATACGTTCCCCCTGAGCAACCAAACCATCTTTTTTTCAGCGCCCAATGCATCGTGAGCAGCTCCATTAGCAGGAATACGTGCGCAGGACTTTTTGACCTAACAATCGGAGACGACAGTCAGCCGTATTACAACTTTCTCGACATCTCATTGTTCCAGGAGCTCGATTGTGCGAAAACGTACACTGGCAGCTTTTATTACAAGGCCTCGGGTCTACAGCCTTTGGCCTTTAATCTCTCGGTCGACCACTGCTTAGCACAACCAGTGAAAACTGGCTGCCGTACGTCTTTTTGATTTAAATCCCTTTACTTTTTGTATTTTTTCTCGAATCTTCGTCGATATCGGGCTTATTGTTAATATTTTGAAGTGAACCCTATGAGCCAGTGCCCATTTCCAGGAGATGGTCCGCGCTTACACTTCCTGAGCCCTTCAGGTCTTGAGTTATTATACCTTAAGATGGGGAATCAAGTGATATCGTGAACAGATCTTTATATTCATATGATTGAAAGGTTCAGCGCCTCCTTCTGTGCCTCCTGTCGTTGCCAGCTTTTCCCAGTCCTTTCCTATATCCTCTTTGTTGGCTAAGCCACTATATTGGCTGATTAAATAGCATGGTCGTGGCTTACCCATATCACTTCAATATGTCGACGAAGATGTTATCGATTGCTAACTGAATATTTGTCTTTAGAAGTTGGCGTCTCACCAATATTACTCCTAATTGTCACCGTCGTCGTAGTTGCAAAAACCATCACTGCTGTTGCAGTCACCAGGTTCCTAGGCTGTGCCAGAGAAGCCCCATTGGTTACTCCTGGAGACGCCGTAGCGTCGTTTATCACGAAGCCCGACGCTGTTACAGTTGGATATTGCACTATGAGTCAGAGGGAGATTCGGAAAACTTTTAAATCTGGTTCTCTTCCCCACTCACTAGAAGTCCGGCCATGGTACGGGCTCCGGAAGCGCTGGGGGTTGGCTATTCCTCGATCTAACTGGGTTATGAGCTATTTCCTAATTGCAGTCGGAATTGGCGTGTGTGGAGGATTAATTACTGAAGTCTTGATCGAGTGAGTCCTATTAGGTCGGATCTTCATTTCCTATAAAAGTCATGCTAACTTGGATAATAAATAGGCCTCGAACGAGTATCGCCAGCGCAGGATTTTTCCTGAACAATAATAGCCCTACAATTACGATAAGACTAACGTTAATACGATCAGTGCTAGTAGCAAACAGTCCACAACTCTTACTCACACTTTGCTATTTTGCAGTAAGCTTATACCCGCGAATCTTCTGTCTTAATCGAAGATGCTGACCTGATGCTTGTTTACTAGTATAATAACATATACACTCATCTTCGTTCAACATGGGAGTGGGCACAGTTTGGAATTGGATATTTCCCTTTGCGTGTCACTGATCCGAGGGTAATCCAAAAAGCCTTTTGTTTTCTCCTGGAGCATTCTAACTTGACTAGGGCGAGCAACTATCAACATATAGGCTCTAACTACCATACCGATACAGTTTGCCGTTGATGACAACAAGCGTTTTTCTTCACTGGATCTTGGCGAATACGATTTATGTCTTGGTATTCACAGGAGGTGAGTCAATCTTAAATTCTAAATCCTTGCTGTTCAAATGTACCTAGGTAGCCGATAAGGCCAATGGCTGAGTGCTACCGAGGACTCTATGTGGAAGGTCAAAGCGCCGTGATTATCCTCACTACTTCGCACCTAGCAACTACATGGAACTACTTGTCCTTATATGCCCATACTGCGTAGGATTCTGCGAAAACTGACAGTGCTCTAGGATATTATGATCGCACACTCATCGATCCTAGCCTGCCGCCCGACGCCGCGATTCTTGTAGGATATTCTCCTGCTGCGCTTCTCACATTGTTAATAGTAGCAGTCATACTGGCGCTCATTCCACCAATTTGGAGCTTCTTCAGCCGACTACCACCAAATATCATCGTTCCCGGCTGCAACTCGTTAGCTCTGTCGGCTGCTTGTCATGCATCCAAACTGTCCCAAGTCATCACAAAGACAACTAATTCTGATGATACTACACTATCCGCTCAATCGATATTCAGACTCCGAAAATCTAGCAAACCCACATGCGATCTAGGGGGTGAATACGCATTGCTTAGCGACAATGGAGAATCACACGTGGATGAAGAGAGATGTGTGAATAAAGATGAAATCAACCTCGAAAGGGTTGCGCAGAGCCGATTGAGGTGGGGCGTGATTCGTATGCCCTCAGACTGGTATAGACAACATTTGGGCCCAGAGTCAGCCGGACATCTTGGTTTTGGTACAGTGGAAGATGCAGTGGCAGCACCACTTTGGGGACACTTGTATGCGTGATTGAGGATGATAAAGACGGCTGCATTATAGATGAAAATCGGAGGGGCGAGCTATAGAATATTCGCCTAGCAATGTACTAATTCACTGAGGGATATCTTCTCTATCACCAATCATTCTTATATGTCGCCAGTGACTTAAAGCGACTAATTATGAGATGAGCAGATAACGGCACGGTTAGTTTAAGATCACTAGTGGCGTTCTGATTCCAATGGCGGGGTAACAACGACAAAAAATCGTGTAACTCTTGACAATTAATTTCTATTGAAGTACAGATATTGTCGCCTATCTCTCCTTGCCTCTTTTTAAGGAAGACGCAAAAAGATGGGCAGCAGCTTCTCGAAGTTGGGCGTTCCCAGACCGGTCACCGGGTCCCAGCCTGGAGTCGCGTTGAAACCGCCGGTGCCACAGCCCGGGTTGTTACCAATGGTGATATCGTTGAAGGCCTCGGGGTGCTTGTATAGAGTCGGGTTCAAGAAACCAATAGGTCCCTTACCAATGGCAATTCGTGCCTCGTTCAGCAGCGTCACGATACCGGCGAAGATAGGGGCACTTGCGCTGGTGCCGCCAACGCCGTACGTCGAACCATTCCAGACTGTGGCGACATTCAGCCCGATAGCTGCCACGTCGGGGAAGCCACGTGCCTTGCCGGTATCATTGTACACATTGGGCCCGTAATTGGGGGCGTAGTTCTTCATGAAATGGCTCACGGCAGAAGCCTGGTAAGACGGCACAGCGAAAATGTTCGAGAAGCCACCGCCGGAGTAGTAAGCGCTCGCCGGCCCGGTGCTGGGAACGGAGACCGCTCGCTCTCCACTGTCGGTGTCGTTGCCAAGAAGCGTGGTTGCTCCCACTGTTGACTATGTCAATGATAATGTCTCGCACTAGTGTACGAGTAAGAGGACCTACCGGAAGTGATATAGGGACAGTTGACGGGGAAACCAGGCGAGAACCGAGTTCCGTTGTTGTCCACGAACAGCTGGTCCTTGTTGAGGCACGAGTTGGGATAGCCGGCGTTGTAGCGATTCGCAACGCCGGAATCACCGCTTGAGTAAAGGACGCTCACACCTTGGAGTCCTAGCTTCATCCATTCGTGGCATTGACGGACCTGGTAGAATTCTGGCAGGGCACCCTGGAGACCTTTGTTAGGGTCACCCTCGTTATTGGATCAAAGCTTGACGCTTACCTCGATTTGCCCATAGCTGACGGAGATGACGTTGGATTTGGGTGCGCCACCGCACTGAAGGGGACCTTGGTAACCCTCTAGATTGGCATTCGGATCGGGGTAGGCGGGATCTTAAAAACATTAGCTCTACGGTCACTGTCTCTTTCTTTAGAAATTCTGTCACTCACCCACATAAGGCTGATCGCCGCCCTCATACGTGCAGTAGCTTTCATCCAAAGCATCAAGGAAGATGTTGAAAGTACCGACACTGTCAACATTAACGCCGTCGCCGACCTGGTAGTAGCGGACCTGCTGAGGGTGAATGATGGAGTAGGCCGCCTGCACATCCAGAGCTGCTTCAACACCTGATCCTTGAGAAAGGGTTGTCAAATTCGCCCTCAAGCCTCCATCGATGGCAACAAACTCCGGCTTAGTGTCGGCGGCAATCTGGGGCGTCGTGAAGTTCTTGAAGTACAGTGGAAGGTCGGGCTCATAGAGGTAGTCGGCCCATTCAGCTATGCCGATCTTGTTGCCCTTTGCTGCGGTCTTACCCACGGGGAATTTGTACAGTTTGCGCAGGCACTCAATTGTGATTAGCTTCCCGCAAGGCATAGAGCCCAAGGAGGCACCTCCTGGAATAATGGCCATGTTGTCGCGCCCGTGATTTGTGTTGGCGACAGGCTTTAGACCATCGAGCTGCACGGTAGGCATGACGAAATCGATGTGTTTTTGAACATGCTCTGGCACGCTGTAGGCGTCAACGGCAAGGCGAACGCCGCCATCTTCAGTGTGATGGTATTGCCAATACTCTGTTGCAAAGAGGTTCTCGGCCTCCTCAACGGTACCATCAAACTGCACCCAGTTCTGGCCTAGAAGAACGTGAGTTAAGACTGGTATAGAAAGGGCACTAAGCTTGTGTGGTTCAGTTACTTACCCTTAGACAGCGTAATTCGAGGTCGTGCGATTCCCGAATCTACAAGCCATTTCACCACCGCGTTTTTAGACTCGGTCGATGGAGCAAATGTGTTCGCTACCTCTTCGGCAGTCCAATGCTTGCCTAAATCGAATCTCTTAGCGTCATTCTCGAGCTTGCGTTTTGCTAGCTACTAGTTGTCCGGAAATAACTGGAATTAACTTACCAAAGTTCGGCGAGCTGGGATCGGCAACTTCATGAATGTATCTTTCGGCATTCTCTAGGTTGCGCTGGCGAAGGCCAATGCGAATTGGCAACACTTGGCTTCGCGTCGCTCGATCGCGTTTCTGCCAGGCATGTGGTTCACCATCGCGCTTCTCGTGCAGCACGTGCTTACTGGGCGATGGAGCTGCCAAAGTCGTTGCGGCAGAGGAGGCAAGCGCCACCATCAACGTTGAAAAACGCATGTTGAAAGGGATGGCCGGTCTAGGAAGCCAAGAGAGCCAAGGAGAGCCAAGGAAAACAAACCAGAACCTGGGGACGGGACATAAAAGCTTGACTTATATAGCACTTCTTTAGCCGCGGGGATCTCCCCTTGTTAATCAAACCATAGTAATACGGCGTGTCTATGTTTATGGCCTTTGAAGGCAAATAGATACCACCCGAACCAGGTATCTATATACCTTCCTATAAGAGTATGATCAATAACCGTATCCATCTAAGACATGGGATCGAGCAGCCATTACTAGCGTAGTAGTATTTACTACTCAGTATGCTCACACAGTATCGAGCTAGTATCTGACGTAAGATCGCGGGGGATGGAGAGCTGAAGGGGAGAATATCTAGGCACACCTATCGGATCGAACGGGCATTTATTGTAAACATTCCAATCCCGAACTCAAACGAAAGCCGATTTGAATACCTAGAATAAATAGGTATATAGAGCCATCTATGTACTGAGTACGCAACGATTGTTATGTACCCAAATAGCTAAGTTTGGTTAGAGAATCTTTGGATCGGATGTATGGTTCTTTTGGCAGTATACTAGTAGTGCTTATCACTAGACATAACAGTGGTAAGTGGACGCTTACCAGCACGGTTTTAATACTGTATTGCATCCCCCAGCATTGTTAGTGCAACCTGCCTTCACACAACGTCAGTTTGCAGATCTCAATAGACGGGTCCTACGTAGGACAGAAGACACGAGTCGGAAGAAATACCGAGTGTGGTGGCACGGTCGCACAGGTGTCGGGTCTTTCCCAATGGACTTCAGGAGATACTGAATGAGTAAATCGATATACAGACCAAACAAGCATTGCCTAGATAGGACTATCAACTTAGTGTTGCCTAGCAACTCGCTTGCGCGAGTATCCCAGCCGATGAGCCAATGCCCTTGCAGAAAACGTGCATTTTCGGGCTGACTTAATTGGAATCCTTGCTTAAAAGAGGGCCTTAGAGTATGCTTAGACATTGAAGCTATAAGCTCTAAATGAGGCCTTTTCTTCCGACTGGTTCATTCAATAGGATAAGACGGCAATAGAATCATCATCATCGGTATTCGTTAGAACAAGGCCTAAATATGTATCATTACCACTCCCATCAGATCAAAGCGACGTGTAGCCAATTGAGTCTAGTATCAATTGCAGATAGGAGAGCCGTGAGTGCGATTGCTTTAAAGACCTCACTATCGCCGTTATACCACTACGGCAGTTCGGGAGAGACTCAAATCAAGGAGACGTACCAATCGGTATCAGAACGCCCTGTATTCAGCTTATGCAGCGCCTCACGTCGCTACGTTAAATGCACAACGATATATAAACAGACTGGCAACACGATGATTGAGGGAAGTTTAATTAGTTGGTGATTGGGCCGCATTGGCGTTTAGGGAGGGTTTTAATACTAGCAATGTCCTCGCACAAGTGGGCTTCATGCTGCCACAGCAGTACCTACGTGCTGACACGCCAAACCCACGCCAAATCCTATATCACTAAGCGCAAGTTCGCTGCGCAACAACACAATATCGCAGACGTCAAGTCTGCAAGTTCTCTCGCTAATACATTCTGACTATACTACAATCATCCTCAATTGCTAGTCATAACTCGGACCTTTTATTTTCAAGGAGATCGATTTCAAATTTTTATTCTCTTTCTAAGCCGCAGCGCGGTCAGTCGGAACAGGAATAATATCAACCCCTTTTCTTTCATAAGCCTTTAACTACACAGTAGACTGCATATTGAAGTGAAGCCCATAGGCCAGTGCCCATACTGGGGCCTAAGCCTTCCGCAAGAAGGCCATACCTACACTTCCTGAGGGTATCAGGCTTAGCATTCTCACGAAATAGTTTGGGGAATTGAGTGATCTCGAGAAAGAACGTTAATTTTATTGGAAATCAAGCTCATGAACCGCGTACGATGTCCATGTTAATTATGTCTCCCTCTTTTCTAGACCCTCCTAAATCCTCCCTTTATATTCCCCTCAACCAAGCCACCACCAGCTGACTGCAACATAAGGCTGTGGCTTAAACCTACCAATCCGACAGTTGTAGAGGTCTTGATCTTGGTCCTATATAGGTCTCACACAACTTTCCTTGTATGCCCGCTTCGGACTGTCTGTGCAGCACTTAACTAGCAGACTATCGAGACGCCGTACTTATCCGAGGTGGAAAAGCACGCGCCAAGGGTGACGTGCTGAGACCAAGCACCGCTGCAATTGTCGTATTGCCAAGTACGGACTATTTACATCATAAAGTCAATCACAATTCGAAGGTGAAAAGAGGAGAAGACAAGGAATGACACAATTGGAAGCAAACGTACCAGCGCAGTTAGGGCTCAGGGAGAGAATGCTGATACTCTGGCCAGGCAGGCCATAGCAACCGCTATCCGTGATGCTCTTGCGTGTTCCGGTCCCAGTACAATCGCCATTGGACCAAGTCACGAACTCGGAAGAAGGGGAAGCGCGACCCGCGAGCTCGGAAACGGGCTCATCAACGACCGCAGGGGAAGGCATGGTGGCCGCGAGGCCGAGGAAGGCGGCGATGACAATGGTGGTTTTGGCAAACATCTTGGTGAGTAGAGACAGTAGTCTTTGATGATGAATAAGTTAAAGATGAGGAGCAGCCTAATGTAGTAGCTTAGACAACAGATGATATTTAGTCTTAACGATGAAGGATGAGTTTCAATGGTGATCTGGATAAAGTTCTAGTTTCTTGTTCAATGGGTGAAAGGCTCTACTTTATAGCTTTACTTCACCAGGATATTGCTCATTTCAATAATCGAACTTAAGATCACGACAACTCTTTTCTTACCACGTCTCATCCGCCCGTAAGTTCTTCGTACAGGCTGGACTACTTGCTTAGAATGGCGATGTCGCAACGTTACTCTATCGGGCTCCCCGTTATCCCTACAAAAGCAGATGATAGAAATCACTGTTCTGCCGACTATCTCTAAGTAAGCAAGAAGTCATATAATGGAAAAGTAGGTGAGGTATAGAGTTTAAGTGGAACCTGAAGTGGAAGTGACACAACGATGACAACTTAGTTGTCAGCTAGGTTGTAGAGTTTTGATATACTAGTTTGCACAGGAAAATGAAAGATAATAATTGGCATCAGCAAAGCTAGTGTTTCTTCGGCGTTGGGCCAAGCAACACAAGCTTACATAATTTCTAGTAGCCCGCTTATTACGTATTAAGCACACCTTCATATTGAAGACTATGAGCGCCAAGTGTGTCATGGTTGCTAAAAATCGGGCCTGGGTTGACCTTTTCTTAGAGAACCCGTGATACATTATGCACAGACCCTGCAAGCTAACACGCCAAGGAAAGGCCTCACCGGTTCCTGGCTTGCAGCATATGCTTTAATTGATAGCGCTAAAAGTTGCCAGTGACGATACTTATTGCCAACTTCGTAACAAGGCGAGCGAAAAGGGAGAGGGACATGTCTATGTATCAATTAGGTAATAAGATGCTGAAATGCACGTATATACTATAGGTTTAGACTATGCGCATCTACGATTGGCTTCTCCCGTGTAACGTCGGCAATCTGCTATAGGTTACCCCCACACCGCTATGCACATGATCGCACGATGTCAACCGCCCTATTAGAAGGAGTCTGTAAGACCTTGCACCAAGTCTGACTCTGCCTTACATAGTCTCACTTGAGCGATCGGGCTAGTATCTCATGACCCAGCATATTGCTGGCAGTCGAGCGGCCTGGTCCGTGATGAGCAGATCCTGACTGTAGCAGCCAGAAGGAAGGGGTCTCAAGAAGAGCAGCAGAGTCTAATGAGTGAACTTAGGAGTGGCTTATTTGGAATATGATTCGGCACCTTTGCAAAGATCCTAACTCATTGCCAGCACAAGGAGACGTATGGAATTGTAATAGCAGTGACTGAACTTAGCCCAATTTGATGTCAACGGTTTCCGGGCTTGCATGTTCCCAGATAGGCTCCCATATCATACCCAATGCCTTTCTACACACAGTATCTCCTTCCCATCGAATCCATAGGACGAAATAAAACTCGAAAAAGGTCTTGTCACGCAGTTCTTCTCGGTGTACACAGTCCTGAAAAGAATGACTCAGCTGAGACCCTCCCAGTTCGACAGTAGAGCGCCAATGTTCCCCTTGCTGACCGGCGTTTGTAAGTTCTGTATCTCTTAAGGGTAACGAGCCTTTAGCAATACGAATCACTTCACAAAGTTGGCCAACAGGAAGTTCTTCGCTCTCGTGAATGTTTATTCGAATTGAGCCAGCCCAGGAGGAAGTGGCCGTATAGAGAGAAAGCTCAACTATGTCATAGCTGCCGTCTTTGTAAGGCCCGGGTCGTTGACAGGTACCTTTCTCCGGTTGTCCAAATACGAAGAAAGCCTTCTGGACGCTTGAGTACAAATAGCGTGCTGCTGGATCTACTGGAGTAACATTGCGGTATCGCTGGAAAGGCGGAATAGGATATCGAAACTTTCTGGAAGTTCCGATGTGACCATGCTCATAGTACGTGTAATATGGGTGGTTACCTGAGTCGAGATCGCCATCATGCTTTTCCCACCCAGGCGGAATACTAGCGCCACTTTCCAGAAAGAATTTACGTACCTGGAAGTACGTATATTTTATGTGGCTGTCCGGGTCCCGGTCTGGACCTTTGAACCATTCTGTCACGGGGGTGATTGTAACTTCGTAAGGGGCTGGCGGAAGTTCCATGTCTGTGTTGCAGGTCCACATCTGGAGATCCAAAGCTCCTGACCACCCGAGCCATGACCACGTAGGAAGAAAGCGTGTGTCGTGTTGATGGAAGCGTGGGCGAAGGCCTTTTCTTGGTTGCCAGAGCAAGCAGATAGTGAAGTAGAACTCGGGAACGCCACCATAGAAACCAGCCGAGAATCCCATACACATTTGTGATAGAAGCCCCCCAAAGGCATTTGCGACGTCCCAATCATAAGTAAGGTTCCGCACATTATATTGCTCGACCATGCTTGCATAGTACCTGAGCGAGGGCCAGTCTATGACAAAGAGCTTTCCATCCGCTGAACTGTGGTCCTCTTTTTTGGACAATATGAGCTCGGGCGAAAGTGACAAGGCCTCGGTCCAACGAGCTGAAGCACAAACCCAATTGACGAACTTATTGACGTAAAGCAGCCTGCGGGAGAATACGTGCTCTTGAAAGGTCCATGCTCGACTGGACCATACTGTGCCCGACGAGAGGCTATCTCCGACTGTCCATAAGCTTCCTCTTATTAACGACTCAGAAGGGAAGGGTACTAGGTGCTTCCGTCGCTCTTCCAGGCCTTGACTCAGTCCGGAGAGACCGTGGTTAGCGTCAATACCATCAGCAGCCACGATTGTAAATGAGGCTGCGGCATATATCCAAGCCATAGCCTGAAGATACTGATGCTTAACAGTATGATTGTCCTGTATAATGCACACTCGATCTACCCAGAGATACCTATGACCAGTAAGGGCACACAGTCTCATTGCATCGCGAATCGTTTGGGGCACGACTTGTGAGCTTGACAAGGAGAGGCTGCCTCGCAATTTGAGACTGTCGATATTACTCTCTAACGCCTGCAGAGTCTCAACCGTTCCCCATACGTAGCTGAGTGCAACAAAAGGCACTTTTTCCTTAGGAGTAACCACGCACTCCAACTCTGTGTCGATAAAGTTATGAGTAATGTCGTATTGCGGGGGCCAAGCCTGAGGCTTCAAGCATCGATCACCGTGAAAACAATTGCAATGATCCAACCATTCACGGATCATGGAGGGGTCGCACTGTTGTGGATCGAACAAGCGAGGCCTTCCAGATAGCCATGGAGTTGATCCTTTGGGAACATCTTGTTCCGTTGAAAAGAGCCAGAGAACTCCAAGCTGCTCTAGGTGTTTCCGCCTCTCACTGGCATTTGCCGATTGAGAAGGCAGCGATCCAAATGCGATCCCAAGAACAGGGCTCTGGTCCATAAGATGCGCGCTGAAGTCATAATCTCCAGCGAACAATTGTTCTTGGCTAATGGAGAGACTACCGCGGTCTTCCTCGGCGCAAGAGACAAACGCACGACAAGACTGACAACTGGAGCTTCTTTCAAGTACCTCAGATTTTTTGCCCAGGTATATGTCACGAGGTCCTGAAGCCTCATATTGCGAATGTGACCCTGGGATGCGGGAGCGAAGGATAGCGTCGATCTCACGGCACAGAGTGCAAAAGCCATTGTGCTCTGATCGACTTGGCAGAGCGAGAACCCCGCCCATTTCCCGAACAGCTTATGCGATGTCGCGAGTAAAGGGTATATCGTATCAACACTTTGAGAAGCGGCGTCTCACTGATCTTTTATGATCGAGTATAGCTGCTATACTAGAAACGACTGGTCAAAGTCAGAGAATCGCGATTCAGCGGTTAGCTACTCACCTCGTTCTCCATCGCTATCCGATATTTTCCTTTCACATGCTAGGCTCCAGTCAGCAGAAGGTACAGCTGAATAGCTAGTGACAGGTAGAGTTGACACGATTGGATGGTGAAGCGACTTGGCGTCTTGTCGTAAATTTGTCGTGTTCGCGCTATGCCACCTGCACTTGGAATTAGTCAATGATGTCTCAGCTGGGGGGGATTTGTGCCAAATGTTATTGTGGTCACTCTAAGCTTCTTTATTAAGATAGAGTCTCCGCGCGTGAGGATTTGACGAGATCGAATAGCCTAATAAGGCCGCATAGACTGAAAGGATTTCACGTATTGTCACAAATTGAGCAGGGCAAGTTCAGTATCACTGCAATTCTCCTTAATTAAAAAGCACAACGGTCATCGCGACCTGACTAAACCTAGTTGAGCCTGTCTCTTGCTATTTCCACTGGCAATAAGTTTATATACTCCGGTAAAAAAACAAGCGGGAGGCTTAACAGGATGCTCGGAAAGGCGCAAATGTGGCATACAAATCAACAGATTTGGTTATGTATATCTTTCGACTGGATATAAGTAATGTTCGCCTTCTTGATTTTCAATCTAATCTGTTTAATAGGTACCGTTGTGACTACCTCTCCCACGGCGCAGTAAGTAAATCCCTTTGCGAAAAATGATATTTTAGGTGCTAATTCACCATTTCCAGACTGGCAAAGGAAATGATCAGGTTCGATTCGAGCTCGCCTTTCTTGCGCTGAAACCATCCATTAAGATATTGGCTCCTTGTATGTTTGCAATGCTTCCAAATATTGCAATAGATATATGCTGATAAGCATGTTCTAGGGCGGATCCCCGAGTTCATTGAGCGATTTCAGGGCCGAGCGGACCTTCTCAAGTTCGCCGCCGAGAACAACATCCCTGTTTCATCGACCCCTAAGGCACCATGGTCTAAAGATGATAATATTGTGCATACGTCGTATGAGGCTGGTATTCTTGAGGATCCCGACCAGATACTACCCAAGGAACTTTGGGAGCGAACAAAGTAAGATTTCTTGCCTGTTTAGTTGCCTGTTAAACTCACACTTCTCAGGGATCCCAAGGACGCTCCTGACCAGTCTACCGAGTTTTCTGTCCACTTCGAGAAGGGGTATGTTGGTTTTCCAGGTTAATTTACACAGCCATGCTTATGAAAACACCAGTCTTATCTCCAAGGTTGTTATCGGTGACAAGGAAGTCACAGATTCCGTTGAGTCCTTCAAGTTGCTCAACCAGGTACGTTTTATCGCCGTCGTTGTTGGTTGTTCGACGTACATGCTTGAGGACCAACGGACCAAACATTGGAAGTTTTGGGGTACTAGTGAAAGACAACCACGCGTGCCTCGCTTTGAGAAGTTGTAAATATAAGGCTTAATAGAGTAACAGTAGTAATTAGACGCTACCTAGGACCTAGATAGTACCAAAGAAGCGGAAAATTCCGAAATCCTTCGTTCCCTCTCCCGTTTCCCTGTCTCGTTTTGCGTGCTGCCAATCAACACACCACACACACTCTCTCCCTCGTTCGGCTCGCCCCACTCCGTCACCACCGACCCTCGCTTTGCCTGCTTGACGTCGTTACCGCTGCGGCTGGTGCTGTCTCAGTGTCTCCCGCCACGCATTTTCAAAGTTGCCGTCAGCCTTCAGCGGCACAACCTTTCGACGCTCCAATCTTCCGTTACTCTCATCTGCGCACTGCACCGCCCGCGCCTCCGGTGCCTAGTTACCTTTAATCCGACTACTTCTGTTATCACTACATGCTTCACATGCTCCCCTACAGTTGCCCCATCACACCCCCCGCATTTGGAAAACGTAATTATTGCTCAAAATCTTCAAGCCGCGCCATTATTACTTGCATCAACTCGCTGGCAATATGGCGGACAAACTACTAGCAAGTGCTCCTCCAACTCTCTTATTTGTCAGTATGCTAACCATTCAATTAATCAACTCCAGAACCCGACCATGCCCCAAGCCGTCGCAGACCGACAACCTGTAGGCGATGACATGTCTCTGCGCGACATAAGAAGGTCGATGAAGAGGGATCCAGACGGACATGGCATAAGTGCGCTGGGCTACGATGGTGTGCTTCGTACTTTTGACAAGGAACGGAATGTTCTCGATGCAGTTGGCCTCAACCCAACCCAGATTAGAGAACATTACGATGGTCTACAGATGCCCGAGAGATTGCTCACCGCCGACGGCCGCAATATATCCCGTTGGGATATGTTCC
Organism: Xylaria sp. FL0933; assembly: GCA_022578765.1. Lineage (NCBI taxonomy): Eukaryota > Fungi > Ascomycota > Sordariomycetes > Xylariales > Xylariaceae > Xylaria > Xylaria sp. FL0933. Next base: position 459,852 of record MU389746.1, read on the forward strand.
ACCCCGATGCGGAGAATATTCCTAAGAAGTTTACAGAGGAGGATAAAGCCGCGATTCGGGCATATAACGAGGAGTTGCGAAGGCGCGGAGTCCCAAGCTGTATTCCAGGCAAGTCAACAGATAGCGGTGGATCGAATCTTGGATAGTTCCTTTTGCTTCTCGTCGTCGTAGAATGTTCATTGTTCCAGCCCTTATCACGCTCTTTCTTATTGACACAGGGGATACGGGTGAGCTCATACGGGGTTGGCATCACGTGGGGATCCAAGTGAGTGCCCATTTTCGCTTCTAAGCAGGGGACTTAACTTGTTCAAGATTATCAACAAGAACAATAAGATCAACAAGATGCCCAAGATCAACATATAGGCTCGGCCCATTGCCAAGGATAGTTCAACTGACCACTTTTCCTTATACAGGTCTCCAGAATAGTAATTGTTAGCTCGCTGCTAAACTTTATATGCACAAGGGTTTTTAGCAAAGAAATTTAGAACCATTGTCAGGCCGCTGACAGAAACCTTGGGAGCCCCGAGGGCGCAAACAACTGCCCAAAATTGTTGTTGGTGTTGGTCACATCGCTACGGCGGCGCAGCCTATTTTGCCTAGCTGATTAAGTTACTCTTAAATCACCCACATCACTTTAATATTTAAGGGTCTTTTTATTTATTTTAAATTTTGTGATATCCGACGTGAGCTAAATCCTCTTCATTTAAGATTTCTTGAATCTAAACTTGCCCATGGTAGATTTCAAAAGATTTGATGAAGACTTCTTAGTCCTTAAGGCAAGATGCTCATCCGACTGGTTGGGTATGTCAGTAGTCAGGTTCGACGAACTCCTCGTTCGCCTAACATCGGCAGTCGGGGCGCCCAGTCTGTCCATACTGTCTCCGTAACTTGATGTAGACCATTGGGATTGTGCCGATGGCCGAGCTGGATTTGGTCCATCGACTGGCGTGTAGAGCGTTTCCATGAGCCGCATGCTTGGCACCTGTGCGATGTCATGTCGCGGTGATGGTGCGTAGTCTGGATGAGTCTGATGTGGTAAGCCGTAGTCGCCTTCTAATTCTGACACGGCCGCAGGGTGGCCCAACGCCGGCATCCCGTCGAGCTCGGCTGGGTGCGCATGAACGATGGTAGGAGTTGAGTCTAGCTCTGCGACGTGGCGATCGACCGGAGCAACACCTAAGTACTTGATGTTCGCCTCTGGGTCGGCCAGCATGTATGTAGGTGCTGGTCCCGTGGAATCACTTTTCCAGTTGTGCAATGTGTTAGAAAGAGGAGGTGGGGTGGGACTACTCGGCTTGTCTGGCGAGGGCAGATCACTCGGCGTGCGCACTTGATTCGAGCTCGCTCTGCTCGGAATATTGGCCTCTTTGTCGTATCGGTTCATGTAAATGACCTCCTGCAGACCAGACCGGAGCTTGCCGAACTTGAAGCCAACACCCACATTCTTTAGGGGCACCATCTGGTCAATCTGGTCGTGCACATTTTGCTGCAGCAGAATCGGCTTTCCGTCGAGCTTTTTGGTCACGGTCGTTGTGTAGTACGCCGCGGCGTCTTCGAGTTGCTTCACCGAGACATATTTGCCCTGGTACCGAAAGGACCGCTCGAGGATGAGGATCATGTCGCACGCGCACTTGAGGAGCATTCGCGCTGTCGGGGGAGCAGAGAGGATGCAGCCGGCGATGCCTGCGATAATGCCAATGCCACCCGACGGTATCGCTGCTCCGATCGCGACCGCGCTGATAGACCCGAACTGCGTGAGAGAGACTCGCATGAAGCTCCTGAGATTTTTCATAACGACCTTTGACATGATCTCTTCGACGGCCTCGGGCGTCGCTTTCGGAAATCCGAAACACTGGATGACGTGCTCACAAAGGATCCGAGAAACCGTGGGCGTTCCGATCAGGCCCGACGCTGGGAGAGGAACCATCGCCGTCCGAATTGCGTGGGTGCCGAGTCGCATAACCTCTGTTATGGCTTGGTCAATCTTCTGCTCTACGTCAACCACTTGGGCTGCTACACAGAAAACACGCACGCGTTCGTCGGCAATGAGGTCCAGAGTGTCGCCAATCAGTTTGCGAATGCCCTCGCCATCGTCTGGTCCTGAAGTTAGCATTGACACGGAAGCGGCACGCGCTCGCTCAATCAAGACTTACCTTTTGATACGCAAGAGTACCCATCCGCTTTGTAGTGCTCCAGGTTCGAGAGCTGGTCTCGTAGCTGCAAGAATTGTGTCTCTGCATGCTCATTGGCCTCCTGAGTAGCCAAGCGACTCGCTTCTTTATAGTCTCCTAGCTTCTCCATGTACGCTTCTAAGAGTTCCATCTTGCGAAATGCGACAAGCTTGTCTTTCTTGGTTCCTACCACAAATACAGGGACGTCGCTAGAATATTGAGCTATGATCTCAAACGTCCGCCTATCTGCTTCTTCAATGCGACTGACGTCCGAATTTACGCAGAACCTGCTTAATTGTTAAGATTGTATGTATGAATGAATGAGCGATAACTTCTTACCATATTACATGCAGAGCCTCTGCCGGATTTTTCTGAAATGCGCGATAGCGCAGGAACTTGGCGATCTCATCGAGCTCTGCGTCGCTCCCGGCTTGCCAGCCCCGAGAGTCGTGGATTAGTAGACCAGGATGATTTGGACTCTCAAATGCTTTGTTGATGTCATGCACACCCTGGCTATATGTGGTCGACTCCTCTGTCATCTCCACCCCAAACACTTTGTTGATAAGAGTAGACTTTCCAACACCGGTCTTTCCACAGACCAAGATTCTGAAAGCGTTCACCCCGGATTCGTGAAGAGAGAGCCCATCGAGCCAAGGCAGAGGTTTTCCTTGGTCGTCAATACATTCTAGAAAGCCAGAGATGTCTCTTTTCCTCGCCTTGAAGACTCCTTGATTGTAAAACCGGGAATTCCGATCGAGAACCGCGAACAGCGACGGGTGGATGATATTTCCACTCGGACCTTTTGGATCCCACCCTATAAGGCTTTTGTCGCTGTTGAAGATTCTCCGTTGATTCCTCTGGCTGCTACTTCCAGCCTTGAATCGTATAGAATGATCGGCCCCAGATTTCGAGTCAACTTGTACGCTCTGTAGGTCGAACAATGCAACTTCAAGACCGTTGACATACTTGACGCGCCAATGAGCCCTCTCATCAGCCTCCAAGTCAGGCATACCGCCGGCGAATTGCGGAAACACAAGTGACATGACGGAACTCCTATCCGACCTTACAAGAAGACCAGCTTTTACGCTCTCAAGAAGCATCCACTGGAGCGGGTATAGAGAAAGGCCGTCATGCTCCAAGCCACCGCAGATATCCCTGTGCGCGCCCATGAACCAGGCCTGGATGAACGACCGGTCTCCAAGCTCCTCGTCCACTGGCCTTTCCCACATGCATGGTATCGTCTGGGTGTCGTTGAAAGCAAGTGCGTGACGGAAATGCTGCACGGTGCCGACGAACGATGATTCATATTCATGCTTCTCGACCTCTGTCTGCAAAGCGTCGAAGATACCCAAGAATTGAATCCTCGGGGGGTTGTAGCAGTGCTTTTCAAAGTATGTTGTCAATTTGCCGGCGTTCAGGGCATCATTCCGTCTGCGCGCAGCCTCCAGCGCCAGCGCCGTCTGGTACAGTTGGTCGAAGTCTCCCATTGACTTCGGGGTCCCCATTAGATGCAGCAGCGACGAGATGACCTGTACGATGTACGCACCGCGTCCCGACCCGTACAGGAAGAGCTCGGCCTGCTGCCCGCCCGCTCGTCGACATATGTCTTCAACGATGTACTTGACCTGTTGGTCAATGGATCCGGCCGTGCGGCTCTGTAGGCGCGCGAATGCGCCGGTTTCCTTGACGGCCTGATGGTATCGCACCGTTTGGCTCACATAGCGACCCTGGCGGTCAATGAGAGCGGAGGCTCCCGTCGCGGCCAAGTCTTGTAGCCTGAAGACATTGCTTAAATTGCCGTGGCCTTTAAGAGTTAGCGCACCTTGGCCAAAGTACAGTGAAAAGGATGGAGAATTGAGCGACGACTCACCTAGAGTTCCATCCTCAGCATAGTCGGAATCGTCCACACACACGATGAGACGATTTACGACCCCCTGCGCCATGTTTGAGCACTTCTGGCGCTACTAAGGAGAGGAGATTTCCAGCACCCGCGATATAAGTTTCCCATTGGAAGATCCAGCAATTTGTAGGAGCAGTGAAGGAGAGAGCGCAGCAGCAGACGAGGAAAGCATACGCGATTGTTTACTTCATACGTGTAGTTTTTGTCGTCCGTAAGATTAGCTGACACTACTGCTGACATTGGTGAACAGCCTCAAGATTCGCATGAATCTATATTTAGTACCATCCCCGTCTAGGCCTTGATGTACCTGTGCCTTGTAAATTATTTTCCGATTGTGTCCTAGGGAAAGCTGCCTAGGCAAGCTTGGCTCCTGTTGGCACACTCCACTGGAGCGGCTTGCTCCCTATAACTCCCTGTAAGAGCTGTACTACCATCGCATCTAGCGTAAGGCAGATTCGTTTTTACAAGGGTTCACCACGCTAGATCAGCATTAATCGTGCCTCGAAAGGGTCAGGTTCTGCGATAACGTGAGGTTCTGGTCATGGTAAAAGTTCGTTGCGGAATGGGGTATAAAGAAGGCGTATAAGTATTGCGGAGTGAAATAGTATCTCTGCGTGGTATTTTATACAGCGGATATGCATGGGGTGAAATATCCAAGCACCTGCTTCTACCTCTTTAAAGAAAGAAAATTGCAACGGGAGGCTGAAAATGTTCGGGGACGTGCGGATAGTCCACTCTGTCACAGATTTCAGCGCAGAACATTGTGGTTCTCTATTGCGGCTAAGAAGAGTAGCGATTCCAGCATTGTGCGCCCAGTGGTTACTTGAGGGTTTTTAGGACTCGGACACAAAGGCGCCTGAGAGCAAGAGAGTCTCCCGAAACCGGTTCTGTCGAATGCCAATCGAGAATTCGACGGGCGCAGAGCAATTGGATTTGAACAGCAACATTGAGGCAGTTGCGAAAACATAGTCATCGATTTTACGACCTTCAATGTAAGCGAAACTTCAGACTATACTAGCGCCTCCAAGGTAGATCTAGATACCAACGAACCTTTGCGATCGAGCTCAATCTCAATGGTGCCAGTACCTTTGAGAGAAGCTAGCGAGCTCCGATCAGCTTGAGGTTTCGAGTTAACATAAAGAACAGCGAAAAGGGACAGCCCTGCTAGAGAGACGATAACGGAGCCGAAATTTGCGTAGCGAGCGACCTTGTACAGAGGGAAGGTAGAAAAGCGGAGGCGATTCTTGCAACGGGCGATAAGGGTGATTTTATACCTTATGGATTTGGCTCTTGGGAACAGGGTCGCTTTCATTGGTGATCTAATCACGTACACTGTCTAGAAAGTATTGCAGCAAGTTTTAGAAAGTATCACGAGAATAAAGATGAAGATATTAAAATTGTTATTGAGCGTCGAATATGTGTCAGGTTATCTTCATATATGATTGTAGCATCGGGTTTACGATGCGCTGTCTGGAGCCAGAGCGTCGCTGGTCTGCGCTCAGTGTAGAAGGAAAGGTTTAGTGACAGAAGTACATCAGGCAAAGTCATGTTGATTAAAGTTTCACGTATTAGATAGAACGATTGCAGCAATTCTTCTTCTTTTTCCTTGTTGTCAACGCACCTCAGGCTAACGTCGGACCTTTTCGGGTTTGCTTCGATCGATAGGCATGAGATAAGACAACCGGCGCTGCCCTCCATAACAAATCCCCTTTCAACACTCAAATCTAGCCTGCACCACAATGTCTCAGCTTATAGGCCGTTACCTATCACCCATTCAAAGATATGACCACCGATCGTATCTATATTCAATGACCGGTGGGAGTATTCCTACAAGATTTTGCACGTGGTATGGCGAATTGGGTCTTCCGACTGAGCTAGATTATCGGATACCTACCTTAGCGCCCCGGGGGGGTTCTGCGTAAGGGTTACAGCAACTATTACAGCACTTCGAAAGCATTACAAGCGAAGACAATAGCGGGAGATTTACGAGACTGCCACCATGTCTATTTGGATACCATGTCGACGAGTGAATATAGTATTTGTATGGACATGCCATATAAAAGAAAAACCTTTCCGTATTGCGAATACTTTCCATACGTCGAAAGGCTTGCTACAGCCATACAGGCTAGGTAGGCTAGGTAGGCTAGGTAGGTAGGTAGGTAGGTAGGTAGGTAGGTAGCCATAAAGACTTAGCCATACAGCCCACATACAGACTGACCATACAGAATTAGCCATGCAGCCCACATACAAGGATTATCGCTGCAGTCAATCCACTACCACCACCACCACCACCACCACCACCACCACCACCACACAAGAGGCTTGGAAAAGTAGGGGAATCGCTTCGCAGTCCAAGACTTTAACGGAGGACTCCATGGCCTTCGCTATATACGCTGGTATAGCCAGTGGCCTTGCGAAAGCGTATATACATACGAAAGCGTAATTAGGTCAGCGACGACAGGCTAACCGCTATTAGGTCAACGATGTACAGGCTAACCGCTGTAACAATAGTTTAATTTCTGGTAGCCCTTTCAACCTAGTAACCATTTCAAAAGGTAAACTATACTTAAATAATAAGGCATACTAATTTCATAAGGAATTCGCGTATGAAAGCCTTATAGCAATAATATCCAAAGGGCAACAGCATATCCGCTGGTGTAGTCGTTGCAGAAAGGCTTGCAACGTTAGTAAACCTTGCAGCAAGGCTTACAGGAGACCCCCCCGGGGCGCTAAGGTAAGCACGTGTGCGGAGCGAGAAGCTAAGTCGCAAGACTTATAGCTCTTCTTCCGTACTAAAACCTCCACTAATATACGGAGTAGCGCAATCATAAGTGTGGATATTCATGAGATCAAGATGCAGCTAAAAGAAGCATCGAATCTTTCCATCTTTCAGATTCTTTGATCTCGAGGGGATATGCGGTCTGCACCGACACGCACTCCGAAAGAAAATGAATAGGTTTTGATCTTGATCTGCTCCTCTCCTTACAGGCTCACGAAGCTCCTATCTTTTATCAGGTATCGCAACATAAAAGATAAGAAAATGACATGAATTAGGTTAGTACCGACCTCAGGTAAGCTAGGGGGTTACCGTCAGTTTACTAATCGCTCTGCTAGAGCCACACGGCAGTCAAAGAGCCGAAGCACGTGGGGTAGGGTCTTGGCAATCATTGGGTAAGGGTACTAACTCGGGATCAATATGGGCTTCAGCTTCGATGAGTGACTGGCCGGTCAAGTTAGTGTCGTGCACGGCAGCTCGTGGCCGAGCACCAGTGAGAAAAGCTCTTTATTCCATGTTAGCTATTTAAGGTTTGCCAAGCTGTATCACGAACACTGTCACCTTACCCCAATTATTCCTTCCCAATCCTGCATTCAACTTGCCCAAGACTGAGATGGCTGCCAAAGACAATGCCGAGGCGGACATTATCCAGCAACAAGATATCGCTATCTCGTCCCCTTCTTCTTCGATTAAGGAGGAGCAAAATGTCGTAAACCCAGACGATCCTGAAGCACCCTCAGCTGAGGTGTCTTCTAAAAGGCAACGGATGTCAGATCTGTTTACGATCTTCTGTGCTGGTGAGACCGCCCTTGTACATGTACCTTTCATACCACCCACGGTTGAACTCATTGCTCATGTGTATTCAGGTTTCGCGTTGATTTCTGATGGATATCAGAACAACTTGATGTAGGCTACTCAACAACTCGAGTGATCTTGCCTAACAACATCATCTTAGGACTGCGACGAACGTCGTTCTTACCCGCCTGTACTCAGAATACACTTCGTACTACAGCACCCAGGTCTCCAACGCCCTGCTCGTGGGTGAGATCCTAGGTCAGATCACAATCGGCCTCGTCTGTGACTACCTCGGTCGAAAATGGGCGATTCTGATCACAACGGCTTTAATTGTCGTCGGCGGCATCCTTGGCACTGCGGCTTCTGCCAGCACTCCGGTCGGCTTGTTTTGGTTCTTGACCGTCGCGCGCGGTGTTACCGGTTTCGGGACTGGCGGCGAGTACCCCGCCAGCTCCGTGAGCGCGAGCGAGGCCGCCAACGAACACACCCCTAAACAACGAGGACCGGTCTTCATTCTCGTCACCAACCTGCCGCTTTCATTCGGTGGGCCGTTCGTTCTGTCTGTGTTTCTGATCGTTCTAAATGCCGCCGGTTCAAACCACCTGAACATCGTATGGCGTGTTTGCTTTGGAATTGGCGTAATCTGGCCCTTGAGCGTAGGTATCGCCTCAATTAGTGCACAACTGTTTCTGATTGCTAACAAGCGAGTAGGTCTTTTACTTCCGATGGAAGATGCTTAACAGCAAGTTATACAGGCGTGGAGCTATCAAAAAGCGAGTTCCATATAAGCTCATAATCAGATACTACTGGAAGTCCTTGATCGGTACTTGCGGAGCCTGGTTCCTTTACGACTTTGTGTCGTTTCCAAATGGCATCTTCTCCGGTCTTATCATCAGCAGCGTAGTCAAGACTAAAGATATTCAAACGGATATCGAGTGGACCCTGCTCTTAAGCAGTCTCTCGCTTCCCGGTGTCTTCATAGGGGCTTACTTGTGCAATAAGATTGGACGTAAGTATACCATGATAGTTGGCTTCAGCGGTTACCTCATTTTCGGTTTGATAGTCGGTCTGGCCTATGAGAAGGTGACCAAGATCGTGCCTCTCTTCGTCGTGCTTTACGGTCTAATGCAGTCGTCCGGGAACCTTGGGCCCGGCGACATGCTTGGTCTCCTATCTTCAGAGGCTTATGCAACTGCCGTTCGAGGAACGTGCTATGGAATCTCAGCAGCGGTTGGGAAAGCCGGTGCTGCTGTAGGCACTGAAGTATTTACGCGCATCCAGGATGACTTGGGAAAGCGATGGACGTTCATCATTTCGGCCATCGCTGGTGTTTCCGGTATTTTGATTACTTGGTTCTTCGTACCGAATATCACTGGCGAAGATCTTCAAAAGAGCGACGAGAAGTTTCGGGCGTACCTTGTGGCGAATGGCTGGGATGGGACAATGGGCGAAGCGGATTTGCAGGCTGTAGCTAACAAGGGCATTCCGGAGGAAGTGGTTGAGGAAATAAAGGAGAGCAAAACTGGCTGAGTTGAGGCTTCTAGAATTAGACTCTTTTTTTCTTAACGACACCTGTGTGCCAGCTAGAGCAGCATGGACACATTTACGAAAAGTTAAAAGCTTCTAATATAGCATGAAATTCCCCTACTTGGTGCCCCATCCTAGCCACGAGCTACACCCACCGGACAGATAAATGCGTGCACTCTAATATTCTGGGTGACAACTACAAAATGATATTTAGGCTTGGCATTTTGCAGTTGTCGCCCAGAATATTAGAGTGCACGCATTTATCTGTCCGGTGGGTGTAGATAGATCTGCCCATGATGTGGTAGGCTGTCCTTAGATCCTTGTGAAGTATCGACGTCGAGTCCAATTTCATTTATAGCATTATTAATGTTCAAAGCCCTTTCCCATGAATGAACCGGGCTCGCTTAAGTACTCGTTATAATGAAACAGTCGAGGATAACTCTTCAAAGAGTATATAACTTCAATTATGTTCCTTTTTGTAGATAAGATGGTCCTGAAGAAGGGGGGAACCCCACTGGATAACGTATATCACCAAAGCCTTGTCTCATCATTATATACATACCTGTTCAGCCATCTCCCCCGCGCTGCAGGAATACTAATCGAGTTAGACCTACTGCTACTGACTTATTCAAGCAAAGCTCGAAATTCTCGCCTCATATTGATCGAGCGCGCTAACGTCTTGAATTAAAGGCCACGCATGATGAGGGATCGCCAGGGGTCCCCTAGGCTTGAGTGGCTTTTACGAATTATCGACGGCTTTGACTATGTTCCTCCAATACGTGCACTCGCCTGCAGTGATCAGGCCTTCAATTCTGATTTCTACCTGAGCCATTCTAGGGACATCAAGAGAAGCTGACCGATAATTTTATTAAATCCACCTCAGGGACCACAATGATGCCAATGTATCGAATGCTTTAGCTAGAGGCGAGTCTACGATACAGTGACTACCGGTAGCTCTAGTATCAACACGATCTGGGCTTCCGCACGCGGTAGTTGGAGACGCCTAAAAAAACGGCTATGAAGAGACGCAAGAGATAAGTTGTTAGCAAATACTGAGACGAATTAGCTCTACGCGATGCGGATATCGCGCTGGGATGGGCTTTCATTGCAACCCTAAGTTTAGCATCCTGAGCTGTTTGCAGGTCTAATCTTGATGAACCAATACAGCATTCGAGAGATCGAACCTTTTATGAGTAGCGACGGGGAAATAGCGGGGCTTTCCGTAAATCTAGCCAAAATAATTGCTGCAGTGCAACATATTGTGCAGCACATCTCTAAATTTGGCGACCTGTCGAAATAGATAAGTGGTTCTATAGACCTATAGGTGGCCCTACTACACAACCTACTTTTTTATAATATTTTTTTAGCACTTATTAGCTATAAAAACGCTATAGTTATACCGCGTTTTTATTTAGTAATTTTTTAAATTATAGTTGTAAACTTATATAATTTATTTTTAATTTAATTTTTAAATCGTAATAATAGCGCTTGCGAGGTTTATATAAAAAAAAACTTTTGCGAAAAATTTTATATTTAATTTATTAATTTTTTTATTGATTAAACTAGCTATAAACAACCTGGGCTTGCAGCTATAAAAAAACGTAGATAATATATTAAAAAATAAAATTAAAGTTATTTTAAATACGGTATAAGCGCCGAGAAACCTGCTAAAAAAACGCGCTTGTGCTAATACGGCCGGAATAATATTGTTTATAAAAAAAAAGCTTAAACGCTGTAAAATTTTAGTTTATTGTTACGAAGAGGAGTGGCCTGGAAAAAAATTAAGTGCGCGCTGCGCTTTTTTTATTTGTTTATTTTATTATCGCTGGTTATACGCCCTGTTTATTATATATAAGGGTTTAATATAATTTTATTGCTTCGATCGATATTAATTTTATTAATTTAACCTAGATCGATACTGTTAATATTAATTTTATTAGTTTTAAAATCGATGCTATCGACAGCAACTTTATTGATTTTAAGCCGTTATACCAAAAACGGTTTATTTTTTATATTTATATAATAATTATAATTTTTTATATTTAGTTATTTTTTTAGTTTTATTTTTTAATTATTAATTTTTAATTTTTATTTTATTTTATATTTTAAATATTTAAAAGCAACTATTATATTTAACACGTACTTAATATAATAATAAAAATACTTAAAAATTTTTTTTATAAATTAATAGTTATTAGTTTTATTATTATTTATAAATTAAAAATTTTTATATATATTATATATATTTTATAAATATATATAAAGTTTATAATATTTTAATAGCTTTTTAATTAATAAAATTTAGTATAATATAAATATTAATATATAAAAACTATATAATAAAAAATCTATAAAATAAGTTTACTAATAAAAATATTACGAAAATATTTAATAAAATAATAAAATATAAATTTATTCGCGAATAATTATTTTAAAAAATATAATTTAAACTTATAAATTAAGCTAATTAAACAGATTATATTATTAAAAATATAAAATTAAAATATAAGTTTATAAACTTTATAAATATTTTAATAAATAATAAATATTAATATATTTAAATAATAAATTTTAGTTATAGTTAGCTAATTATTAACGCTAGCAAAAAATATTATAATAATATAAACAAGCAAGCAAAACTTAAATAATAAATTAAAAAAAAAAAAATTAACGCTAACGTTAATATTTTTATTTAAGCTAGTAATACTTGCTTTAAAAATAATTTTATAAAAAATATTAATAACTACAAAAATAGCGACAGCAGCACTTGTTATTATAATATTAATAGCTGCAAAAATAATAATATTAATATTTATTATAATAATTTTAATTATTATTATATTTAAACTAATAGCGATTATATTTAAGTAAATTAATTAATTAATATTTATATTTATAATATTTTAATTATTAAAGGCTATAATAATAAAAACTTAGCTTATATTAAAAATAAATATATTAGTTTTTAAAATAATAATTTTATATAAATAATTAAAAAATAATAATTTATTTTTATTATTATTAATAAAAATTATTATTATATTATATTTATTAAATATTAAAAGTTTTAAGTTTATAATATTAAAATTATATAATAAATCTATAAATATTAATATATTTTTAATTTAAATTAAATTATATTTAAAATAATACTTAAGCAGTATTATTTTAAATTATTAAAAGGTTATAATTGCTTTATAATTTTTAATAAAAAAAATATTTAAATAATTTTAGCTAATATTAAAAGACTTTTTAAAAGCCTTAACATTAAACAAAGCTAAAAAAAAAACTTAAAAGATTTTTATTAGCTATAATAAATTTAAAAAATATATAAAAATATTATTTAAAAATATTAAAAAAGTAAAATATATAAAAAAATAGTTTTACTGTTTAAAATAAACTAAAGCTATAGTAAACTATACTATAAAGTTTAAATAACTAGCAGCAATTTTAAAATTATTAAAAACTACGCTATTTTATTTATTTTATAAAAAATTAAAAGCGTAAATTAAAAATAAACTATATAAAATAAATAAACTATTAATAATTAATAAA